>SJYX01009890.1:540526-665448 GCA_006410675.1 Oreotragus oreotragus
TTTTTTTTTTTTTTTTTTGGTCTCAAGTGGGGGAGCAAACCACTAGTCAGATATGCTGGGTGTTAAAGCTATAACAGAGCCCAGTAGGGGCATTTCGTGTCCAGCCCCTGGTAGAGGCGAGGGTTCAGAATGACTCTGGGGTGTCTGCTTCAGCAACTGGGAAACTGGCGGCAACACTTACCCACATGGCGGCAGTGAAGCGAGGCAGGTGGGAAAGGGGCGGAGGAATCTGGATCTCCCGGGATCCTGAAACTCTCGCGAGACTTGAGTAGGCTCTGCCAACCTTCAGGATGAGACTAGGACTTCCCTGGTGGCTCAGATGATAAAAGAATCTGCCCTCCATGCGAGAGACCCGGGTTCGATCCCTGGGTCGAGAAGATCCCCTGGAGAAAGGAACGGCAACCCACTCCAGTATTCTGCCCTGGAGAATCCGCATGGACAGAGGAGCCTGGTGGGCGACAGTCCACTCGGGTCACAAAGAGTTGGACACGACTGAGCAACTGACACTTTCACTTTCAGGATGAGACTGAGCTGAATTCAAATCTTGGCTCCTGCCTTCGGGCCACATGGCCTTGAGCGAGTCACACTGCGTCCGGGTCTCCTGATCTGTAGAATGGGGCGAGGGCCCAAGTCACAGCGCACCCAGCAGGGGCCAGGGCTCTGGGTTAGGAGATCCCAGCACGGATGGCCTTGACAATGATGGGTGTTATTTCCCCTCCTTGACTGCACATCTTGGGGAAATTCCAGCCCAGGGAGTACCTGTTATGGGGGTGAAGGAGGCAGACAGGCTAGAAAGGGCTAAAATAGGGAACTCCGGGGGAGGGGGTTTCCAGCTGAGCAAGAAGGGAGATTCTGGCAGGTCTAGGGAATGAAGCCCATTGCCCGGTCTCACCCCTGCCAGGCCTCCCCAGGTAACATGCTCACCAGGGCTGTCCACCCCTGGTCCACCCCTTGGGCCCCTCCTTCGCCACACCTTCCCTTCCCCGCCTCCCTGGTCTCTTCCATCCCACCTCAAGCCTTTGTCTTGACTGTTACCCCACCTACGATGCTTTTCCTTGACCGGCTTCTCTGCATCCTCAGAGCATGTGCTGCCCTGACCCTGACTTCCTCTCTCACACAAACCCCAGCCGACCCTTCATTAGTCTCCATCACATCACTCGCTAGAGCATTTATCTGGCTCTGAAATTACATTTCATAACGTATTTATCAATGTGTCTTCGTGTTTCCCTCCTCCCCCTCTAGACTGTCAGCCCGCTGCGGGCAGGCGTCTTGTCCCCTTGTTCACACTCTGTCCCCAGGACTTGGCATGTGCATCCTCAGTGGTCTAATGCAGGGATCCCCAACCTCTGGGATCCAGTGCCTGATGATCTGAGGTGGAGCTGCTGTAATGATAAAGGAAATAAAGTGCACAATAAATGTCATGCTCTTGAACCATCAAGAAACCACACACACACACACACACACACACCCCACTGTGGAAAAACTGTCTTCCACGAAACTGGTCCCTGGTGCCAAACAGGCTGGGGACTACTTCTCTAATGAACATTCCCAGGGGTGGGGTTTGGCTGAACCTGGGTGGGGGCTTCCTGGGAGGAGACCACTGGGAGTCTTTGATCCCCAAGGAAGTGGATGAGCCTCTGGCTCTCAGCAGGAGGGCAGGCAAGGCCCAGAGATGGTCACTCAGCAACTCCCGGGCAGGGCGGGGCCCAAAGTATGTAGAAGACTTGTCTGCTGGAATGTGTCATCTCTGGAGACAGGATTAGCATCCCTAGTGTCCCCAGGACCATGTCTCTGGCCAGGGGATTCTTGGCTGGTTGGTGGCCAGGGCCCCAGAGGCTCATCAGACCCTCCTCCTGAGAACAGGTTGCTCCCAGCTGGCCAGGTCCTGCTTAGGGCAAGACACCACGCCTCTCCCTGAATCCTGACTTTGCTCTCTCTGCAGACCGCACCCATGGCAGGGCCTGTAGACTAGCTCTTTGCTAAAAATCCTCCATGACTGTCTACATCTCTCTATCCTCACCTTAGTCCAAGTCCTTCAAGAACTGCAGGGGCCTCCTTCCTGCCCTCTTGGCCCCTCTGATTGGTTTTTCATGCGGCAGACACAGCTAGCTCTTTCCAATTTAATTTGGGTTTCATCTTCCCAGGGATGATGAAATCCTTTCATGTCCTCACACTGCTCAGTGGATAAAGTTCAGCCACCCTCCATGTGACCTGACCTTCCCACCACAACCTCTCGGCCCATGGCACCTCTCACATACTCTCCTCTGGGTGTTTCTTGACCACTGGGCCTTTGCACTTGTGGTCCCCTCTCCCTGGAAAGATCTTTCTGCCTCTCTCTGTTGGATTAATTATTCTTGCTCAGCTTTCAGATCAAGCCTCAAACATCATGTCTTCCAGGAAACCTCAGGTCCCTGTCAAGGTGGCATCTCCCTCTACACACTCTCATTGGCTCTATATTTGCCTCCCAGGACTGTTCAGAGTGATTGTATAATTATCTGTTTCATGTCTGCCTCCCCTTAGACTGAGCAGCGCTGGGGGCGGGAACCTTGTCTTACCTGCCCCTCCCAGCACCGCACGTGGAGCATCCACCGCACGTGGATGGAGCAGAGACATGCTCGTGCCTTCGTGCACTTGTTCTCAACAACCATTTGCTGAGAATCCACTGTTGCTGGGTTACCAATTTGGCACAGATCTGATCCTAGACCTCAGGGGGCTTAGTCTGTTGGGGACCACACACTACGGTGAGACCCAAGCTGGGCAGCGGCCACAGAGCAAGACCTCAGGAAAAGCTTCTCAGGATTTAAACAGTGAGAAGTCTGAAAAGAAGTGGGTGGAAACCCGAGTAGTGGGAACAGCCTGTGCAAAGGCCCTGAGACAGGGAGGGTCAGGGAACCGTGGTGGCTGAGCATGGCTGCAGTATAGAAAGGGAGGCAGGGGCAGAGTATACGAGGGCAGATGGAGGTGCTCAGGACCCAGAGCTGCCCTCCTGCCTCACTCCCCTCTGGTCTCCCTGCCAGGACAGGTCAGGACCTGCCAGGGACCCACTCACAGGCTCCAACCCCTGTTCCCTGGGGCCAGAGCAGCAAGGTCAGGGCTTGACGGGAGCCCAGGGCAGTGTGGGAGGATTTTCTTCAGATCATTGGGAACTAGCGAGCCCCGGGAGGCATCAGCTCTGCTCAGAAACAATCTTGCTTTCTTACACCTCCCTCGCTTTCAATCAGATCTCACCAAGCCCACGCTACAGATGAAGAAACTGAGGCTCAGAGGTGGCTATCCACAAGCCAAGGAGAGAAACCTCAGGAGAAGCCAACCTTGCCAGCACCTTGATCTTGGACTTCCAGCCTCCAGAACTATGAGAAAATAAATTTAAGCCACCCCATTTGTGGTATTTTGTTACTGCAGCCTGAGCAAACTAATACACTATGAAAAGGTCATTAAAATCTCATTAATAATTTTTGCACTGATTCCATATAATGGGTTTGGATATACTGGGTTAAAGAAATGTATTATTAAAATTAATTTCACCTGTTTCTTTTTCCTTTTTAAATGGGACTCTTGGAAAAATTTAAATTTCACATGCAGCTCTCATTAGTGCCTCCTGACACAGTGCCTTTCTGGCATATAGTAGGTGCTCCATAAATATATATCTGTTGAATAGGAGACTTCCCTGGTGGTCCAGTGGTTAAGACTCTGTGCTTCCAATGCAGGCAGTGTGGGTTCAATCCCTGATTGGGGCACTAAGATCCCACATGCTGTGGGTGTGACCAAAAGTCAATTTTTGAAATATGTGTCTGTTGAAAAGTTAAATAGTTGTCTTTGGGAGGTGACTGGAGACAAGAGGAAGGGTACTGTCTTTGCATTGTATTCCCTTTGAGTTTACAATGAACAAGTACCTTCTTTTAAAAAAAGAGAGAGATCTAAATACAAAAATAAATGAATAAAACACAATCAAACACTCCCTTTGCGACGACTTAATATAGTAAGAAAAAAAATCGTCACTGTTATACACTTGAAAGATGCCTCTCAGGAACTTCATAGCGGGCCAGTGGTTAGGACTCTGCTCTTCCACTGCAGTGGCCCCAGTTCAGTCCTTGATTGGAGAACTAAGATTCCATAAGCTGCAGAGGGTGGCCAAACAAAAGATGCCTCTCACAGGCATAGACTCAGATGGCTTAGTGTGTCAGCTACGAACTGCCAGAAAGCTGAGGCTCGGATGATGGGGGAGACTCTTCTCCAGGCCCCAGGCTCAGGGAAGCCCCAGAGTCTCCTACACAAGTGCCAGGCGGGGAGGCCAAGCCCAGGGATAGACCCCCATTGTCAAAAACCTAAGATTCCCCAGTCCTCAGTTCCCTCCAATCTTCCTGCCTGCTTCTGGGTTTTTTTCTATCCATCTGTACAGTGGGCACATTGGACTCACTTCATTTTTTTTTTTTAAGCTTTTACTGTGAAAAATTTCAAACATATACAAAAGCACAGAGAAGAATAAAGGGAACCTCCACGCACTGCCCCTCCCCTCAACAACCATCGGTTCCTTTTCTTTCACATCTACCCCCTCCCCACCCTGATTATTTTAAAGCAATTCCTCAACAGAGTATCACTTCATCTGTAACTAGTTCAACATGTGTCTCTCAGAGACATAGCCTCGTTTTCAAAACTAAGCACAGAACCACTATCACACTCAATAAAATGAACAATAACAGCTTAATATCATCCAGGATTCCCTTGGTGTTTGCATTCCCCGAATATCAACGTAAAACAAGACAGTTAATATGGTCAGGATCCAAACAAGGTCTGCACCTTGAAATCAGCTTACATGTCTCTTAAATCCTTAAAAAAATGTTTTTAGTTTTATATTGTAATATAGTTGAGGAACAATGTTGCATTGGTTTCAGGTGTACAGCAAAGTGATTCAGTTGTACATATATATGTATCTATTCTTTTCGAAGTTATTTTTGTATTGAGGTTATTACAGAATATTGAGCAGAGTTCCCTGTGATATACAGTAGGTCCTTAACCCTTTAAAAAATATATATATTTTTTTGGCTGCTCCACTGGGTCTTCATTGTGGCACACGAATTCAAAAGCTGTGGCATTTCAGCTTAGTTGGTGTGTGGGATCGTAGTTCCCCAGCCAGGGACCAAACCCATGTCCCCTGCATTGGAAGGTGGATTCTTAACCACTAACCCACCAGAGAAGTCCCATAAACCCCTTTCACGTAGGCTTTAGATTACTCTAGTATATCCTTCTATTCCCCCCACCCAGCCACTCTCTCCTTCTTGCCAATATTCACCACATTAGTTACCTATTTGCTGCAAAATGAATTTCCACAAAACAGAGCAGCTTAACACAACAAATATTTACTATCCCATAGTTTTTGTTGGGCAGGAATCTGAATGAGAATTCTTCCAGCTCAGCCTTTCTCACTGCAATCTAAGCGTCGGTGGGTCTGTGAGCTCATCTGCAGGCATGACTGGGGAAGGACCAGCTCCCAAGCTCCCTCAGTACACACTAGCAGCACTCACTTCCCTGTTACAGCGGCCCTCCAATGTGGGGGCTCACGACACGGCAACTTGTGTCAACAACATGCACCCAACCTGCCTGGAGGAGCTGTTGAAAGACAACTCACTAGGCTCCACCCTCAGAGTTCCTGACCCAGCAGGCTTGGGCAGGGAAGGACATGCATTTCGAACAAGCTCCCAGGTGACGCTTCTGAGAATTACAGAATTATAGGCACCCCCTCCCAAATTTTTAAATTTCTTCATTGAACTTTATCTGCTGAGGGATCACTCTTAAGAATTCCAAGGTGAAGACAATGGCTTCAACCCTGGCTGCAAATAAGAATTAGTTGGTGAAAAACTAAAAATAGAGTTGTCATATGATCCAGCAATCCCACTCCTGTGTACATATCCAGAAAAACTCTAATTTGAAAAGACACGCATACCCCTACATTTACAGCAGTGCTATTCACAATAGCCAGGACCTGGAAGCAACCTAAGCATCTACCAACAGATGAACAGATAAAGAAGATGGGGTATATATATATCGGAATACTACTCAGCCATAAAAAAAAAATGAAATAATGTCATTTGCAGCAACATGGACAGACCTAGAGATTATCATACTGAGTGAAGGAAGTCAGAAAGAGAACAACAAACATCATATTATACCACTTAAACGCAGAATCTAAAAAACAACACAAATGAACATATCTACAAAACAGGAACAGACTCACAGATATGAGGCTCAGACTTGTGGTTGCCAAGGTGGAAGTGGGTTTGGGAGGGAAGGATTGGGAGTTTAGGATTAGCAGATGCGAACTATTATATATAAGAATGGATAAACAACAAGGTCCTGCTGTATAGTGCATGGAACTATGTTCAATATCCTATGATGAACCAGAATGGAAAAGAATACATATGTATACACATATCTATCTTCACTGAATCACTTTGATATCAGTGATGCCACTGAATAACTTTGTTGTACAGCAGGAATTTATACATTATAAATCAACTAATATTTAAATAAAAAAAATTTTTTTAATTACTAGGTGAACTTTAAAGGGTCACACCATCTCTGCATCCCCAGAAAGGCCTGAGAGACAATCATTGAAAGAGTAAATGTCACAACAACAACTCTGGTGGTCAACTCTGGTACCCATGCCTCTAGCTGTAGATAATTTCTAAATCTATTAACTAAGCGGGGCTAGTTATTCCCACTTCACACATAAGGAAATTGAGGCTCCAAGAAGGTAACTGGAAAGCGGCAGAGCTGGGCTAAAACATAGCCCCAGGTGCCCTGTCGGCCAGCGGGTCGCAGGCCTTTTAGCTCGTGCTAGAGTCTCCGGCCCCTCTGGGTTGAAAGTCCCCAGCCCTCAGATCGAGAGAATGAGGTTGCTTGTGGTCAGGCTCAGCTGTGGATAAAAGCCCCTAAGAGCTGGGCCTCGGGAATAATTCCTGCCTGACCCCAAAGCCACCCCGTGCCTGGGATGGCGGCTATGAATAATGGATGACACTGGGGAGAACTCTGTGGCTGGTGATTCATGTACACTGTGATGGTCAACGCCTCTGGTGCGGGGAGGGGAAGATGGATGGAATTCCCCGCAAGAGGCTCAGGCTTCCCCCTCCTTCCCCAGCCTCCCTCCAGCCTCAGAGTCAAAGGCAGGGGCCACAGGAGAATCAGGGATGAACCCCACTGTCTATTACTCCCCCATCTCCACCTCTAGACCCTTCTGCCTAGAGAAGCAAGGCCCAGGGACTAGATTCTGGAGGGTGATGAGGGAGGGAAGGAATGGCTTTGAAATGTGATGCAGTTGGATGGTCTTCCCTGGTGGCTCAGTGGTAAAGAATCCGCCTGCCAGTGCAGAAGTCCTGGGTTTGATCCCTGGGTTGGGGAGATTCCCTGGGAAGGACGTGGCAACCCACTCCAGTATTCTTACCTGGAAAATCCCATGGGCAGAGGAGGCTGGTGGGCTCCAGTGCATGGAATCGCAAAGAGCTGGACAAACTGAGCACAGTGGCACAATGGTTGATGGATGAGAGCTCTGTAGCTCACCTGCCAGGGTTCAAGTCCTCTGACTCACGCTAGCACTGTGCCTTTGGGGGGCTCACTCATCTTATCTGAGACTCGGTTTCCTCATCTCTAAAGTGTGGAAGATACCATCGGCTTCACGGAGCTGTCAGGGGTTAAATGAATAAATAACACATGAAAAGTGCTTGGCCTCATCTGGCACATAGTAGGTACTCAGTAAATGCTAGTTAGGTTGTGTACCCACAATGTGGGAAGCTTTTCTGCATACTTTATCTCAAGTACTCCTTGTGGCACCCGAGGACAGTATTTGCTATAATTCTCATTTTACAGATGAGGAAACCAAGGATCATGGAGATTAAGCAGATCACAAAGCAGTCCACGAGAGGAGCAGAATTTGAATTCAATATCCAGTGAACAACTTCCAGTATAGTCAAGAGTCCCAGTGGAACATCCTGCGCCACTGTCTTACACTTATTACCCTACAAAAGCTCCTCAGTTTACACAATCCATCCTTCCTTACACAAAAAATCGACTCCAGATTAAGGACTTAAATACCAAAAACAAACAAAAAACCCACCTTAAAAAATGTTTAGCAGGAATGAGAGGAATAATCCTTTCGAACTTAATGATGCAGAGATGATAGATTATGTCAAAAACAAAGCTTCAGAAACCTTAGCAGGAAATATAGGTGAATGTATTCTAGCCCTTAGCATTAACAAAGGTGTTCAGCATCATTAGCGATCAAGAAATGCAAATCAAGATCTCTACTGGGAACAATTTCACAGTCAACTGGAAAACAGTTTTAAATTAGATCATACCAAGTGCTGGAGAGGATACAGATCGTACATGTTGCTGGTGGAAGTGTAATTAGGGTAACCACTTCATGAAGTACCTTGCTGTCATCTCTCACAATTAAATATTCATATATTCAGAATCCTAGTGACTCCATTTCCGGGTAAGTACTCCAGAGAAACTCTTGCATGCACAATCAAGAGCCACTTACAAGAATGCCCAAGGATTTCCCTGGTGGTCCGGTGGTTAAGAATCTGCCTTCCAATGCAATAGACGAAGGTTCGATCCTTGGTCAGGGAACTAAGATCCCACATGTTGCAGGGCAACCAAGCTCAAGCACCTCAACTACTGAGCCTGTGCACTCTGGAGCCCACAGGCCACAATAAGAGAGAAGCCTGTGCACTGTAACAAACAGCCCACGTGCCACAACTAAGCCCAACAAAGCCAAAAAAAAAAAAAAGAATGCTCACACAGCACTGTAAATTAGCAGATACCCGTACACCATTCAAGAGGCTGTCCACAGGAAACCAGCCATGATACACTGACCTAGGAGAATATGACACAAACAGTTAAAATAAGCAAATCCCAGTATGAGCCAATCTTAGCTATATGTAGACTATTAGATGAGAAATGAAGTCACATAAGATTCACATATCTTGATACACTTTTTTTGGTTATCTGGCTTCCCTTTGTTGATGGATTGAATTGTGTCCCTGAAGAGACACACTGAAGTCTTAATCCCTGGCACCCGTACATGTAACCTTATCTGAACCTGTATAGGGTCTTTACTGATGTGATTACAGTCTATTTTAAAGTTTTTGATTTATTTACAGCTGTGCTGGGTCTTCGTTGCTGCACGTGGGTTCTCTCTAGTTGCGGTGCGCAGGCTTCCCATTGAAGTGGCTTCTCTTGTTGCAGAGCACGGGCTCTCGGCACACGGCCTCGGTAGACACGGCGTGCAGGCTTAGCTGCACCATGGCATATGGGAGCCTCCCAACCAGGAACTGAACCACTGTCCCCTGCAATGGAAGCTGGATTCTTAACCACTGGACCACCAGGGAAGTGCATTATTTAAGTTTAGTTGAGGTCATATGAGTGAGAGTAGGCTCTAAATCCAGTGACTGATACCCTTATAAGAAGAGGAAGAACTCCCAGTAACAATCAGACAAACAAAAGAAATAAAAAGCATCCAAGTTGGAAAGGAAAAAGTAAAATTATCTGTTTGCAGATGACATGACCTTATGTACAGATAATCCTAAAGACTCCATCAGAAAGCTATTAAAGGACTTCCCTGGTGTTCCAGTGGTTAAGACTCTGTGCTTCCACTGCAGAGGAAGCAGATTCCATCCCTGGGCAGGGAACTAAGATCTCACGTGCCATGCAATGTGACCAAAAAAACTTTTTTAAAAAGCTATTAGAACTAATAAATGAATTCAGTAACGTTGCAGGATATACAAATCAGCAAACAAAAATCACTTGTGTTTCTATCCATTAACAGTGAACTATCTGAAAGTGAAATTAAGAAAGTAATCACGTTCACAATAGCATTAAAAACAATAAAATCCTTAGGAATAAATTTAACCAAGGAGGTGAAAGACCTGTACACTGACAACTATAAGACAAAAAATAAACAAAACCAAAAGCAACCCGTAAGATACTGATGAAAGAAACTGAAGACACAAATAAATGGAAAGCTCTCTTGTGTTCTCGGATTGGAAGAATTAATATTGTGAAAATGTGCATACTATACAAAGTGATCTATAGAATCAATGCAATTCCTATCAAAATTCCAATGGTATTTTTCACAGAAATAAAAAAGTACCCTAAAATTTGTATGGGACCACCACAAAAGACTTCAAATAGTGAAAGCAAACTTGAGAAAGAACAAAGCTGGAGGAATCACACTTCCTGATTTCAAGCTATATTACAGAGCTTTAATAAAACATACTGGCACAGGGACTTCCCTGGTGGTCCAATGGCTTAAACTTCACACTCCCAATGCAGGGGGCCCCGGTTCTATCCCTGGTCAGGGAACTAGATCCCACATGTCCCAACAAAGACTGAACATTCTGAGTGCTGCAACTAAGAGCCTGTGCAGACAAATTAATAAATCTGACAAAAAGATACTGGCATAAAAAAGGCACCGAGACCAGTGAAAAATAATAGAGAGCCCAGACGTTCAACCTACACAAATACAGATTTTTGACAAGGCAACAAGAACACGCAATGGAGAAAGGACAGTCTCTTCAATAAATGATGCTGGGGAAACTGGATATTCACATGGCAAATAATGAAACTGAATCCCTGTCTTAGACCACTCACAAACTCAAAATGGATCAAAGACTTAAATGTAAGACCTGAAACCATAAAACTACTAGAAGAAAGTATCAGGGAAAAGCTCTTTGATATTGGACTTGGCAATGATTTCTTGGATAAGACACCAAAAGCAGGGGCAGTAAAAACTAAAATAATCAAGTGGGATTACACCAAAGTAAAGAGCTTGTGTAAAGCAAAGGAAACAATCAGCAAAATGAAAGGCAACCTACAGAATGGGAGAAAATATTTGCAAACCATACATCTGACAAGCAGTTAATGTCCAAAATATACAAAGAACTCAACTCAATAGCAAAAAAGAATTTGCTATTTTAAAAAATAGGCAAAGGACCCAAATAAACATTTTTCCAAAGAAAACATTCAGATGGCCAATAAGCACATGAAAAGGTGCTCAACGTCACTAATCATTGGGGAAAAGCAAATTGAAATCACAATACCACTTCACACAAAAGGGAACTTTTGTGCACACTGGTGGGAATGCAAATTGGGCAGCTATTATGGTAATCAGTATGGAGATTCCTCAAAAAATGAAAAACAGAACTGTCATGTGATCCAGCAATCACTCCTGGGTATATATCCAAATGAAATGAAATCGGTGTCTTGAAGAGATATCTGAACTCCCGTGTTTATTGCAGCATTCTTCATGATAGACAAGACATAGAAAAAAAAACTAAATGTCCTTCAATGAATGAATGGATAAAGAAAATGTGGCATATATACGCACACGCATATATGTAATATATCATATATGTAACATTACACACACACACACACATTGGAGGAGGAAATAGCAACCCACTCCAGTATTCTTGCCTGGAAAATCCTGTGGACAGAGGAGCCTGGCAGACTAGTTGCAAAGAATCAGACATGACTGAGTGACTGAGCAGGCATGCATATACATATACACACACAATATAATGCTATTCCACCATACGTTAAGTGAAATAAGCCAGACAAAAACAAATACCATATGATTATCACTTACATGTGGAGAAGAAAGGAAGTGGGAAAGAGACCAGAAACAAAGAAAGGGAAGGAAAGCAAGCCAATTTCACAGAAACGGAAAATAGAACAGTGGTTGCCAGCGGCTGTGGGGGAGGAAGAAACAAGGAGATAAAAAGGAATCATTAGCGATCAAGAAATGCAAATCAAGATCTCTACTGGGAACAATTTCACAGTCAACTGGAAAACAGTTTTAAATTAGATCATACCAAGTGCTGGAGAGGATACAGATCGTACATGTTGCTGGTGGAAGTGTAATTAGGGTAACCACTTCATGAAGTACCTTGCTGTCATCTCTCACAATTAAATATTCATATATTCAGAATCCTAGTGACTCCATTTCCGGGTAAGTACTCCAGAGAAACTCTTGCATGCACAATCAAGAGCCACTTACAAGAATGCCCAAGGATTTCCCTGGTGGTCCGGTGGTTAAGAATCTGCCTTCCAATGCAATAGACGAAGGTTCGATCCTTGGTCAGGGAACTAAGATCCCACATGTTGCAGGGCAACCAAGCTCAAGCACCTCAACTACTGAGCCTGTGCACTCTGGAGCCCACAGGCCACAATAAGAGAGAAGCCTGTGCACTGTAACAAACAGCCCACGTGCCACAACTAAGCCCAACAAAGCCAAAAAAAAAAAAAAGAATGCTCACACAGCACTGTAAATTAGCAGATACCCGTACACCATTCAAGAGGCTGTCCACAGGAAACCAGCCATGATACACTGACCTAGGAGAATATGACACAAACAGTTAAAATAAGCAAATCCCAGTATGAGCCAATCTTAGCTATATGTAGACTATTAGATGAGAAATGAAGTCACATAAGATTCACATATCTTGATACACTTTTTTTGGTTATCTGGCTTCCCTTTGTTGATGGATTGAATTGTGTCCCTGAAGAGACACACTGAAGTCTTAATCCCTGGCACTCGTACATGTAACCTTATCTGAACCTGTATAGGGTCTTTACTGATGTGATTACAGTCTATTTTAAAGTTTTTGATTTATTTACAGCTGTGCTGGGTCTTCGTTGCTGCACGTGGGTTCTCTCTAGTTGCGGTGCGCAGGCTTCCCATTGAAGTGGCTTCTCTTGTTGCAGAGCACGGGCTCTCGGCACACGGCCTCGGTAGACATGGCGTGCAGGCTTAGCTGCACCATGGCATATGGGAGCCTCCCAACCAGGAACTGAACCACTGTCCCCTGCAATGGAAGCTGGATTCTTAACCACTGGACCACCAGGGAAGTGCATTATTTAAGTTTAGTTGAGGTCATATGAGTGAGAGTAGGCTCTAAATCCAGTGACTGATACCCTTATAAGAAGAGGAAGAACTCCCAGTAACAATCAGACAAACAAAAGAAATAAAAAGCATCCAAGTTGGAAAGGAAAAAGTAAAATTATCTGTTTGCAGATGACATGACCTTATGTACAGATAATCCTAAAGACTCCATCAGAAAGCTATTAAAGGACTTCCCTGGTGTTCCAGTGGTTAAGACTCTGTGCTTCCACTGCAGAGGAAGCAGATTCCATCCCTGGGCAGGGAACTAAGATCTCACGTGCCATGCAATGTGACCAAAAAAACTTTTTAAAAAAGCTATTAGAACTAATAAATGAATTCAGTAACGTTGCAGGATATACAAATCAGCAAACAAAAATCACTTGTGTTTCTATCCATTAACAGTGAACTATCTGAAAGTGAAATTAAGAAAGTAATCACGTTCACAATAGCATTAAAAACAATAAAATCCTTAGGAATAAATTTAACCAAGGAGGTGAAAGACCTGTACACTGACAACTATAAGACAAAAAATAAACAAAACCAAAAGCAACCCGTAAGATACTGATGAAAGAAACTGAAGACACAAATAAATGGAAAGCTCTCTTGTGTTCTCGGATTGGAAGAATTAATATTGTGAAAATGTGCATACTATACAAAGTGATCTATAGAATCAATGCAATTCCTATCAAAATTCCAATGGTATTTTTCACAGAAATAAAAAAGTACCCTAAAATTTGTATGGGACCACCACAAAAGACTTCAAATAGTGAAAGCAAACTTGAGAAAGAACAAAGCTGGAGGAATCACACTTCCTGATTTCAAGCTATATTACAGAGCTTTAATAAAACATACTGGCACAGGGACTTCCCTGGTGGTCCAATGGCTTAAACTTCACACTCCCAATGCAGGGGGCCCCGGTTCTATCCCTGGTCAGGGAACTAGATCCCACATGTCCCAACAAAGACTGAACATTCTGAGTGCTGCAACTAAGAGCCTGTGCAGACAAATTAATAAATCTGACAAAAAGATACTGGCATAAAAAAGGCACCGAGACCAGTGAAAAATAATAGAGAGCCCAGACGTTCAACCTACACAAATACAGATTTTTGACAAGGCGACAAGAACACGCAATGGAGAAAGGACAGTCTCTTCAATAAATGATGCTGGGGAAACTGGATATTCACATGGCAAATAATGAAACTGAATCCCTGTCTTAGACCACTCACAAACTCAAAATGGATCAAAGACTTAAATGTAAGACCTGAAACCATAAAACTACTAGAAGAAAGTATCAGGGAAAAGCTCTTTGATATTGGACTTGGCAATGATTTCTTGGATAAGACACCAAAAGCAGGGGCAGTAAAAACTAAAATAATCAAGTGGGATTACACCAAAGTAAAGAGCTTGTGTAAAGCAAAGGAAACAATCAGCAAAATGAAAGGCAACCTACAGAATGGGAGAAAATATTTGCAAACCATACATCTGACAAGCAGTTAATGTCCAAAATATACAAAGAACTCAACTCAATAGCAAAAAAGAATTTGCTATTTTAAAAAATAGGCAAAGGACCCAAATAAACATTTTTCCAAAGAAAACATTCAGATGGCCAATAAGCACATGAAAAGGTGCTCAACGTCACTAATCATTGGGGAAAAGCAAATTGAAATCACAATACCACTTCACACAAAAGGGAACTTTTGTGCACACTGGTGGGAATGCAAATTGGGCAGCTATTATGGTAATCAGTATGGAGATTCCTCAAAAAATGAAAAACAGAACTGTCATGTGATCCAGCAATCACTCCTGGGTATATATCCAAATGAAATGAAATCGGTGTCTTGAAGAGATATCTGAACTCCCGTGTTTATTGCAGCATTCTTCATGATAGACAAGACATAGAAAAAAAAACTAAATGTCCTTCAATGAATGAATGGATAAAGAAAATGTGGCATATATACGCACACGCATATATGTAATATATCATATATGTAACATTACACACACACACACACATTGGAGGAGGAAATAGCAACCCACTCCAGTATTCTTGCCTGGAAAATCCTGTGGACAGAGGAGCCTGGCAGACTAGTTGCAAAGAATCAGACATGACTGAGTGACTGAGCAGGCATGCATATACATATACACACACAATATAATGCTATTCCACCATACGTTAAGTGAAATAAGCCAGACAAAAACAAATACCATATGATTATCACTTACATGTGGAGAAGAAAGGAAGTGGGAAAGAGACCAGAAACAAAGAAAGGGAAGGAAAGCAAGCCAATTTCACAGAAACGGAAAATAGAACAGTGGTTGCCAGCGGCTGTGGGGGAGGAAGAAACAAGGAGATAAAAAGGTCAAAGGGTACAAACTTTCAGTTACAAGAATAAGTTCTGAGGGTCTAATGTACAGCATGCTGACTGTTCGTTACCATATACTTGAAAGTTGCAGCAGCTGCTGCTAAGTCACTTCAGTCGTGTCCGACTCTGTGCGACCCCACAGATGGCAGCCCACCAGGCTCCCCCATCCCTGGGATTCTCCAGGCAAGAATACTGGAGTGGGTCGCCATTTCCTCCTCCAATGCAGGAAAGTGAAAAGTCAAAGTGAAGTCGCTCACTCAGTCGTGTCCGACTCTTCATGACCCCATGGACGGCGGAGCTCCGCCGTCCATGGGATTTTCCAGGCAAGAGTACTGGAGTGGGGGTGCCATTGCCTTCTCCATGAAAGTTTCAGAGTAGGTATTAAACATTCTCACCCTGTGTATGTAGGTACATACATACACACAGAGTTAACCATGTGAGGTGATGAACATGTTCATTATATTGATCTGGGTAATCATTCCACAGTGTGTGTGCATTAATATCTGAAGTTTCACACTGTGCACTTTAAATTATACAATTATATTTGCCAATTATTCCTCAGTAAAGCTGAGAGAGAAATGGGAGAGGTGATGACACACAGAGGAGCAGGCATGTGAAGACAGAGGCAGGGATTAGGGTGATGCAGCTACAAGCCTCGGATTGCTGAGGATCGCTGGCAACCACCAGAAGCCAGGAGAAAAGCATGGAACACGTCCTTCCCTAGAGCCTTCAAAGGGGACGTGGCTCTGCCAGCACCTTGATCTAGAACTTCTAGCTTCCAGAGCTGTGAAAGAATAAACTTCTACTGTATTAAGCCATCCAGTTTGTGGGAATTTCTTCCAGCAGCCCTGGGAAGGTAATACACCCTTTCAATAAAGTTAGTAAGAAAAAAGCTAACATTAAAAAAACAACATAAAAGGAAAAGGGGGGCGGCAGAGGATGAGATGGTGAGATAGCATCACTGACTCAACGGACGTGAATCTGAGCAAACTCCAGGAGATAGGAGCCTGGCACGCTACAGTCCATGGGGGTCCCAAAGAGTCAGAGGTGACTTAGCAACTGAACAACAACAACATAAAAATAGACTTGGAGGATATATTTTTTTTTTTTTTCGACCCCATGGACTGCAGCCTACCAGGCTCCTCCATCCGTGGGATTTCCCAGGCAAGAGTACTGGAGTGGGTTGCCATTGCCTTCTCCAAGACTTGGAGGATAAAACCACACAAGAGAGAAACCAGGGAGCAATGAAGACAGGACCCAGGGCGATGGGGATGATAAGGGGGACGGGATGGGGAAACCTCCAGGCTGGACATTGGCCACTGTTAGAGTCCTAGCTTTTGATTAATGGGTTACATGGTGTGAATCACGTGATTTAAATAACTGTGGAAATTTTTAAGAAAATCAGGTCATGCAAGGACCAAAGAGAATACACCATGATCTGGGTTATGATTAGTTCATCATTCTCTGCACCTGAAGTTTGCTAATAAAATTACTTAAAATCAACAATAACAAAAAATTACTTAAAATCAACAATAACAAAAAATTACTTAAAATCAACAATAACAAAAAATTACTTAAAATCAACAATAACAAAAAATTACTTAAAATCAACAATAACAAAAAACTACTTAAAATCAACAATAACAAAAAATTACTTAAAATCAACAATAACAAAAAATTACTTAAAATAAAAGGGATCCCTGCACCACTGCCTTCTTCCACATCTGTGACAGAGTGCCCCTTCTCCCCGGCCACCTCCCAGTAACCACACCTCTCCCCTTACTGTTTTTCCCTTCTTCCCCAGCGCAGAGACGGTCTGACAAGCCCTGCAGAGTACTCATTTCTGCCTTTATCATCTGTCCTCCCTGGGAGACGCTGTGAACGCCATGAGGAATGAGGTTCCCATCGGATTCATGCATGTCTCCCCAGTGCTTGGCACAGAGGAGGTATTCCATAAAGATTGGCTAAATCAATGAAAAAAACTGAGTAAATAAATGAAGGATTTGATGAATGGGCAGTTAAGGGGCTCCGGTACTCAGGTGCATGTGTGTGTTTGGGGGGGGGGTAGGTACCACACGTGGAAATACAGGACAGGCTTCAGGCGGGGACAACCTGGGGGAAGTCATGCCCTCCCCACTCCCCAAGACTGCCCTTCATCACGCTGATAACAGACCCCAGAAATGAAGACCAGAACCAACCCAGGTTCCTCTCAGCCCATGACAACATGACAACCCAGCTGGACGCAGGAGCCCATGGGATGCCTCTGGCCCAGCCGGGGGCTCTTGTTTGGCACTGAAATAAGACCACCAGGCTCCGAGCCACTGTGGGGTTCACCTCTGGCGCGTGCTCCACTTCAGCCTTCCACCTGCCCCCATCTTCAGCGCTGCTAGCCCCCCTAACCATCCATCTCTAGTTATTTCTATTACACTTTGCTTTAAATTCACCCACTTTTTTTTTTTTTTTTTTTCCCCTGAAGAGACTGATTTAAAAAGGAATGGAGGGGGCTGGGGAAGGAATTCGCTGGTGGTCCAGTGGTTGGATGTTCCCCTGCCAATGCAGGGGACGTGGGTTCGGTCCCTGGTCTGGGAAGATCCCACACACCACGGGGCAGCTGGGCCCGTGCAGTGCAACTACTGAAGCCTGCGTGCCCTAGAGCGTGTGCTCCGCAGCAGGGGAGGCTGTCATAGTGAGAGGCCCGTGCACCACAATTAGGCAGTGCCCCTCGCTCCATGCTGCAACTGGAGGGAGCCCACATACCTCAGCGAAGACCCAGCACAGCCAAAAATAAAAATAAAGAGCAAATTTCAAAAAAATAGTTTAAAAAAGAAAAAGGAGTGGGGGAAGCTCCCTGGTGGGTC
This sequence comes from Oreotragus oreotragus, assembly GCA_006410675.1. NCBI lineage: Eukaryota > Metazoa > Chordata > Mammalia > Artiodactyla > Bovidae > Oreotragus > Oreotragus oreotragus. The sequence goes on from SJYX01009890.1 coordinate 558,685, forward strand.
CAGTGGTTAGGACACGGCGCTTTCACGATTATGGTGTGGGTTTTAGTCCCTGGCTGGGAACCTAAGATCCCATCAGCTTCGCAGCACAGCCAACATAAATAAATACATAAAAAGGAATGGGTATGTCACTATCATAAACGGAAAAGCAATATCTGGGCCAAAAATAGACAGTAACATAAACTGAAGAAAAACAACACGTTGTTCAATTCGAGATGGGAGTGTGGGTTGCCCAAGACTGTCAGCCTGAGGTTATAAGGTTATAAGGGGGCCGAGCCAGAGCTAGAGAGAAGCCAGAGAGATGTTACACCCACCGACCAGCAAGGACTGATTTCTCTCCTTGACCTAGATTGCTGGGTGACTCAGAGTTAGGTGACACCGTGTCTGTGTCCCACCTAACCTCGCCCTGCAGAACTCACCTCTCACCCTTTGCGGAACTGCCCTCTGGCCCAGCAGTTCTCTTCATGTTTAGGCCTGGAACCCTAAGAGGCCCCACTGGAGTCTTCCCAGAGGCTGGCTGAGGCCTCTCTATTCCCTGGCAAGCCCCTCCCTTGTCCCAGCCCCTCCTGTGCCCCAAGGAAAGCAGGCACAGGGCCAGGCTGGCACAGGGCAGGCCCAGCTGGGCCCCAGCAAGCCCCAGGGAGCCAAGGCGAGCTCAGCCCTTGCCCTTAATTATCTTCCTGGCTAATGAGCATCTAAAAACCTCCCTGTCATCGTCAGAAGGACCCCTGGGATGCTGGGAGCAGAGCGGTTCTACGGAGCAGATGTCACCAACTGAGGGAGGTATTAGCACCCACCCCTTCCCGGAGAGAGGAAATGGGCTTGGGGAGGGGAGCTATACTTCCTGTCTCTTTGTAGGGGAGAAAGCTAGGGTTGGGGCAGACAGTTACGGTGGCAGTTAAGGTCAGGACTTGGCAGTCTACTGGGAGGGCTTGAATCAAGGCTTGGTGCATACCACCTGTGACCTTTAGCAAATGCACTAGCCCCTTGCAGCTCAAAGTGTGGCACCCAAACCATCACTACCACCCTGGGGCTTGTGAGAAATGCAGAACCTTGGGCCCCAACCTACTGAGTCAGAATCTACAACTTAACAAGACCCCCCACCACCAGATAATTTCTGTGCACATGTGCTGCTCTGTGCCTCAGTTGTCCCATCTGTAAAATGGGGATTAAAATGGGTTCATGTATATGTAGTAGTGCTTAGAACACAGTTTGCTGCTGTTATTTATTTGTTGTTATTGTTGAAACAACTCAGTCTGGGCAAGACAGATAGCTGGGCTATTCCCAGCCCCCCACCTTTCAGGACCCCAGAGGTGGGTTGTCCCTGTGAAGACCAAGAGCCTGAGGCTCACAGAAATGCAATGATTTGCCCAAGATCTAAATGAGGAAGCTGAGGTTCACTCCCACACCGATCCAACCCACTACTAATGTTAAGAGTGAATGAAGGACTTCCCTGGCATTTCAATGGTTAAGACTTCATGCTTCCAATGCAAGGGGCACAGGTTTGATCCCTGGTCAGGGAACTAAGACCCCACATGCTGTGTGGCATGGCCAAAAAAATAAATATTAAAAAAAAAAACAAACAAAGAGTGAATGGAATTGTTTCCTCTGTACTAAACTCTTGTGGTGCTCACAACTGCCCCATCAACTCCCTCATAATTGCCTTTGCTGTCACCCCCATTTTTCAGGCAATGAAACTGAGGGTCAGAGAGGTCAGGTTGCTTTTCTAAAGCTACCTGGCAGGAAAGGCTGCACTGTACCCAGACAGTTGATGCTCATCATCCATGCTATGCTATATCCCCCCATCACTATTTTTTCCTCCCAGAATCTTTTCCCCCAAAGTGTCCCTGAGTCCCTTGTCACCTTTTGGCCAACCCTGGCTCTGGGGCTCTGGGGCTCTGGGCCTGCCCCTCCTACCAGCTCACCACTAATGAGGTCTTTGGCTACTTGAGGCTGGGACCACAGAGGCCNCCCCCCATCACTATTTTTTCCTCCCAGAATCTTTTCCCCCAAAGTGTCCCTGAGTCCCTTGTCACCTTTTGGCCAACCCTGGCTCTGGGGCTCTGGGGCTCTGGGCCTGCCCCTCCTACCAGCTCACCACTAATGAGGTCTTTGGCTACTTGAGGCTGGGACCACAGAGGCCGCTGAAACTGACTCTGTGGGAGGAACTTGCTTCCTTTCACCCGGGGCTCCCAGGTGTGGCTGACTAGGCAGGCTCCTTTGAGGGTGGTGCTGGGCCAACTCAGGAGTAGGAGCTGTGTTGAGCTGTCTGGCTCTGGCCTCTGGGGAGCTGGCCTGGAGCTGAATGCCCCTCTGCCTCTTTGTCCACTCTCACTTAACCTCCAGCTCACCTCCTGGGCCTAGCCTCTTGGCTAGGGTGCAGCGGAGTCAGACCCGGAGGTCTGCAGTCTGCCCATTCCTTCCTTCCTTCAGACAAGCATGTATCATATACTCTTGTAAATGTACAATTTTGCAGTGCACAGGCTAGAACATAACATACAGCACTGGGTGGAAATCAGGGAGGGCCCTCTGAAAGATGGAGTGGAAGAACGTTTCAGCTGAAGGAAACAGCATAGGCAAAGGCCCAGAGGTGGGAAACAGCATGGTGCATTTGAAGCAGGAAGACACCAACCCCGAGCGGATGGAGCAGAAAGAGTGTGGTGACTATGGCCTTGAGAGTGGGGCCCTCCATCTTCTCCCAGAGGGCTCTGCTTTTTTTTTTTTTTTAATTTATTTTTGTCTATGCTGGGTCATTGTCCCTCCCCAAGGGTTTTCTCTAGTTGCAAGGAGTGGGGGTGATTCTCTAGTTCTGCTTGGGCTTCTCTTNTCTCAAATGTTGGAAGCAGAAGAGGAGAAGGGGGCAGCACAAGTGACCCAGATCTTCATCTTTCATTTTTGAAAGTCAATAGAAAGCTTCTAAATTTAACAAATCAGGATATGGTATTACAAGCACCTTTCAAGAGGCACAGTGATAACTTCAGAACGACTGAAAACTGACTAGAGTCGAGATTGCTTTCAAGGAAGGGGACTAAAGTAAAGAGATGAGAGATTTTCACCATCATCTCTTGAGTTGTTATTATGCATATATATAACTTTGATAAACACTAAAAGTAAATAAGTAATCATATTTGATTGAAAAATAACCAAAATGCACTTATTTATTTCCTTTGATGCATGAATAGAAGAAAAAGTGGACTTACAATATTAAAAATAGATTAGGAACTAAGATTATTTAAAAATTAGTTGGTGACATTTCCTGTCTTTATTTTTGTCATCTATACAACTAAAGAGCAATGATTCATTTTCATTTCACTGAAAATTATTCCAATAAAGATGTTAAAGAAACATTTGAAATGTGCAGTATATGTGAGCTCAGTGTGGAATATACAACAGGTTTTCACATTCCTTTTGGCAAGTCTCGATTTGCATAGAGCTCTTTTCTTTTCCTGCTTTTGGTGTTGTTTCTTCCTGAATTTCAATTTTAGAAATCATCATCAGCAAAGATCTGCAACAGAAGACTGTATTTTCAAACTAAGTCTCTACTTTGACAAAAGTTATTGAGTTCTGCAATTAATTCCCATCTGTAAATCAACTGGATGCATAAATGGCAGAACTTTGATAAGAGGGAACAAATACAATTATTAGTGAAATCCTAATGATACAAAACAATTGACTGTGAATTTAGGTCAGTTTGTTTGCTCTGAAACACTATTCCTCTGTACTATTTTATACTTGAGTAGTCCTTATTCAATTTAAGTCTGAATTTGGCCATAACGAGTTCCTGATCTGAGCCACAGTCAGCTCCTGGTCTTGTTTTTGCTGACTGTATAGAGCTTCTCCATCTAAACCTGGGCGGGGGGCGCGGCTTCGGGGGGAGGGTCTGTTCCGGGGGGCCGCGCCCGCGGGCGGGGGTTCTTTGTCCGCTGCGCTGCAGCGAGATCGGGACAAAGGAGGCGGCGGGGGGCGGCGGCGTCGGCTTTGCGGGGAGGGAGTGTACTCCCGCCAACGCAGTGTGTGCCCCTCACCGCAGTCCGCAGTTCGGCGCCCCAGGCCGGCCGCGGGGCTCCTCGGGACACTTAGAGATTTTCAGAAATTAACAGGAGGCGGGGATCCTGGCAGCCTTCGGGGTGGTCAGGAGGAATCCGGGGGGTAGGAGAGGGGGTCCTGGCGACGTCTGGCGCCCACTTCTCAGGTGGGGAAACTGAGGACGGGCTGCGACGTTTGGTGCCCGGTTTCGTCGGCGGTGACTGCGCGGCGTGGGCATGACTGGGTCTCGTGGTCCCGCGTCCCCCAAGCTCCCTCCCCCAGTCAAGCCGACTGGAATTGCTTCTCCAGCTGTCGTTCCCCTTCCAGTTGTCCCCCCTACCCCGGGCCTCGTCCCTTCCTCTCTCCAGCCTGTTCTTAGCTCTTTAGTAGAGGCGGGGAGACGACTGAGTCGCCTGGCAGGGTTAAATGAGAGGGTGCGTGGAGCGCGCCTGGCATCGCCTGGCATCGCGCCTGCACGTCGCCGGCGCTTGGCACGCGGGAGCTGCCCGGGCGTTTGTCATCCCCGTGTCCCCAGCATAGAGCCCTCGGCCCCAGTCACCCAGACTGCTCTGATGGGGGCGGACTGGGCTTCACCTGCCCCCCTTGGCCCCTCAGGCATGGGAGCAGGGGAGGTGGGGGTCAAATATTATGCCATTTGAGTGCCAGAGTTGAAATCCCAGATTCTGTATCCGGGGCTGCCTGGGTTTGAATCCCTGCGCAGTTACTTTCCAGCTGTGTGACCTTGGGCAATTGACTTAACTTCTCTGAGCCACAGACTCTTGAGGCTGAGAGATGATCTGTGTGAAGTGTTTAGCCCAGTGTCAGGAACAGAGTAATCACTGCCAACTTCTGTCAGGCATCTACTGTTATTACCAAAGTTGTCCAGCAAGTGGGCCTACCCCAGGGCAGCCTGTGAGAATGACCAGTGGCTGATTCACAGGGCGCGGGCATAGGAGACCAAGACTGACCTTGGGGCAGTCCCTGGGACTCTGCCTGCGCCAGCTTCCTCTTCTGCACAGGGGAACCTAGAGGGTTCTGGTGCGAATTTCCTCTTTGGGAGGACCGTGGTGTAATGGGTGGGTGGTGGAAGGTGAAGTGACACTGGACGCAGAGCTGGGCACAGCACAGTTAATCTCTCATCCGCATCGCCACTGTTCTCGCCCTGGCTCGTCGAGGGCAGTGGCCTGTGTGATGCTCCCTTAGGTCCGAACCCCGGCTCAGGCCTGGCACAGAGCAGATATTCCACTTGCCCCCTTGACGTGCCCCACCCTCCCCACCTGTACTGTGTTCCTCATCAGAAACTGGGTAGGAAATGTTTCCAGTTTGTGAACTGGGGTCCCTCGAAGAGACAGAGCAGGGTTTGTTGGGACACCTAACAGATGGCTCTCTCGGGGGAAGGGGCATGGCTTAACTGTGCGGAGGTGGTTGGTCCTCTGTAAGCAGGACAGTCCCAGAAGGTAGTGGCTGCAGGGCGGAGGTAGCTAATGTGTCGAGCCAGGCCGGGTAACACTTGTGATGTGCCCAGTTAAGCGAGAAGAAGGTGGCAGCATGTCCCCTGAGGAAGCTGCTATTTGTGGCACTGGGCCTGGACTAGGTTTTGTACCCTTCTGGGAGCAGGTCTTTTGGAGAGGGGATGCTGTGAAGGGCCACCTGAGGTCTCACTGACCTCCCTGTAACACCCAGGAAGGTGTGGGGCCTGGCGACACACAAACCTGGTGCTTCCAGAGGCCTGTTGTCACATTTCTGATCACTTCTCAACCTCCCCACAGCCTGGCTGTGAGGTCAGGTCTCGTTCCCATTTTGCAGGCTGAGAAACTGAGACCATTACGGGGCAGCTTGCTTTCTGAGTCATACTAGCTCATGATATTGAGTGGAGGGATGGGATGGGGTGAAGAAGGGGACTCAAACTGAATCTGTTCTGTTGGAGGCTGAGGTTCCACTAGGCCTGGGGTGGGTGCAGGGACCTGCAGAGTGGGATGAAGGCTTCATTTTGGGGTTCCCTGAAGAGGCAGGGGTGACACACACAACCTTACATTGAGGAAGACCTAAGTGGTGGGCTTCTGAGGCCAGCAAGACAGTGGGAGATGCCTGGCTTGCTGGTGGCCGAGGCAGGGACAGTCCTTAGCCACTGGTGGATGGTGGGGGGCCGGGGTGGCAAGCTCAGAGGGGTGGCGTCTGCAGGCAATGGGCTTTTACGTCTTGTTTTTCCAGGAGCAGTGAGTGAGATCCCAGGGAGGTGGAGCGGGAGGGTGGAGGGAGGGCAGAGGATTGGCACTGTGTGTTTGGGGATCCAAATGGCCTTGGGCTTCCAGCACCAGCCTCCCTCCGGACTGAGGAAGCTGGCAAGGAGCTGCTGCGGAGGTTGCGGGGAGCATGGCCCGTCGCCTACCCGTAGAGTGCCTCGGCTGTGCGCTGGATCCCAGGCTGGCCTGCCCCTCTGCCCCTGCAGTTGGAAGCCCCTACCCTTTGTTCTGCTGGGCCCACTTTTGGGTCCCGTCTTCCATGTTTCTACCCGGGTTCACGCTTGGATAATCCGCTCAAGCTCCCCGCACTTTAGTTTCCCCACCTGTGAAACTCAGATGGGAACCCTGAGCAGCGCTAGTTGTCAGCTTGTTAGGAAGATCAGATGATGGTGTGGAATAAAGTGTTAACCACTTGGATGAGTGTTCTGAAGGGATCCAAGTTTCCCACGCACCATTCTAGGCATTTACCCAGCCTGTGAGCCTCTCCGTCCTGCCCTGTGCCCTTTCCTAGCTCAAGGTGAGGGGTCAGCTGACTTGCAGGAGACAGCTTAGCTTAGCAGGAGGGAAGCCCGGAGGAGATGGAGCCATTGGTAGGGTCCAGCCTAGGCCGTGAGGGTTGTGGGGGGGAACCGGCTGGCTTCAGGTTGCTCTGGGATCTGCATCTCGGTGACATTTTCCCTTCCCCACAGCCTGTGTGGGGACAGCTGCCCCTCCAGGGGCTCAGGTCACCCACCCCCACGCTCAGGCTGCAGCCTGTCCTTCCTCCTTGGTAGCTTTGAGATTCGGGGGCGTTCAGGGGTAGGAGCTGCCAAGGCCAGCTGCCTAGTACTGCTGCTTCCCCCGAGCTTGAAGTGGTGGTCAGCAGACAAGTACTGAGCACCTGCTGTGTGCTGGTGACAGAGCTGGGGCTCCAGCAATGGGCAGGATGGATGCACCCTCCTCCAGGCTCAGAGCCCACTGTGGGAAGGAGTTGGCAGCCAGGGAAGCACCTTTCCTGACCCAAGAGAATGTCAGGTGATGGGGGGTGGGGGGAGCATCTGGAGCCTGGGGGGTCTGGGGAGACTGCCCCCGCAAGAGGCATCTTCTGAGAAAGTTCCCTGTGATGGGAAACAGCCAGTCATGGGACATGCAGGGAAGAAGACCACAGGCAGAAGGAACGGAAAGTGCAGGGGCCTTGGGGAGACAGGCGGAGGCAGGAGGGTGTGAAGAAGCTGGGGAGGCAGGGGAATTCGGATTCTCTGCTGGTACCAGGGAGGGCTCTGAGCAGGAGATGACTCGACCAGATTTTGTAAAAGATGGGTTCTCAGGAAGTACTTGCGGAGGGAATGAAGTAATAAACACACACGTTTGGGGGTGGGGGAGGGAACTCCAGCCAGGTGTGACTGTGGCCTGGTCACCTGGCTTTGTGCTCCCAGACCTGGCTTCACCCCCTCCTCCTGGCCTGGGGTGCCAGGAGGCGTGGGAAGGGGCAGCAGACAGGGTTTAGAGGTCACCACCCCTCTCTGCGGGTCCCTTGGAGCTGGGGCTGCCTCTCTGGTTCTCCCCCAGGACTCTGGGGGCACTTCCTGGGCTCCCCAGCTGGTTTGGCCCCTGGGGTCCCCATCCTCAGGTTTTTGCTGCCATTGTTTGATTTCTGACTTCCTGTCCCCAAACCCACTCCCTACCCCCCAGTCCCCAAACACACACACTTCCTCTTCCGAACTGGTACTGACTTCCTTTCCTGTTCAAGAACCCAGGGTGGGTGCAGGCACCCCAGCAGGCGCTGGACACCCAGGAGGGCGAGTGGAGCGGGCAGGGTGGAGAGGGACTGGGCAGCTCGGTGTGCTCCCAAGTGGGAAGAGAGCACGGGGGTTGGGACGGGTTTACCTGGTGCTGCCAGCAGGCTCTAGTGGGGGTGGGGTGGGAGGAGGGCTCACTGTCCTACCTGGAGGCCCGAGCAGGGTTGTGGAAGCTGATGGCAGCCCTGATGGTAGCAGGGGAGAAGCCAGGAGGACATGCCCTGGGCAGCACAGAAGTGTGCGGGGCCACCCCTGGAGCAAGCATGCCAGCCTGGTGCTGACACTGAAGCCAGGGTGGCAGACTGAGATGGGTGCCCTGAAGGGAGAGAGGGAGGGAGTGCAAGGCACAGGGCCAAGGGGGGTTCCTGGACTGAGGGGTCAGGAAGGCTCTCTGCCTGGGCTGGAACTAACCAGGGCAGGGTTCTCAGCCTCCGCATGATGTTTGTTTGGGACCTTTGTCTGGGGAGCCATCCCCAGCAGTGGGGGAGGTTTAGCAGCACACCTGGTCTCTATCCAGTTGGTACCAGTAGCAACCCCCCCCAACCCCGCACCAGTTATAACCAAAAATGTCTCCAGACATTGCCACATGTCCCCTGGGGGGCACAACTGTCCCCACTTAAGAACCACTGAGCCAGGGTTAGGGGAGCAGAGCATTTGGGCAAAGGCCCTGAGTGAAGGGAGGTGGGGTCAGTGGGAGATGAGCAGGGGCTGGGGCTGCTGCGTGTCGGATTCCGAAGGTCACTGTAAGGACCTGGGGCCTTTCTGCTCCGTGGCAGGGCACTGGCTGCAGTGGTCCAGGTGGACCAGGGAGCCCGTTGAGAGTGATAACAGCAGCCTGGCCCTGGAGGTGGTAAGAAGGGCACAGACTCCAGGTGTGTCACCCCCTCCAGCCGCAGACCCCTCTGCCATTGTGGCAGTGGGAGCAGGGCAGGAATTTTCTCAAGGCCTGATCGCTGGACAGACTCAGGGACATTGACTTTGCTGCCCAGAACATGGTCCTGGGGTGGGGGTGGGGGGAACTCCTTAGTGTGGAGGAGAATCATTGCTAATTAAGGCTGTCATTGCTCAAGGACGGCACTCCATCCTGTTTGGAGGGGACACCTTCCCCTTCCAGCGCTGTCCACCTGCGCTGATGTCAGTCTTCTCCAAAAATAGCAGCTTCAGACAGCTGAGCACCGGCCCTGTGCCCAAGGCGCCCCGGGCTCTCCTGCACCCTCACGACCACCTAGCTGTTACTATTATTTGCTCCATGTGTGGTCATGCAGGAGATGTTAAAAAGGGCTCGGTCTGGGACCCAAGGGAGCCACCACCTCCAACCTCAGGGGGCTGTCCCTGCCTGCCCCTCCTCTACCCCACCCAAACCAGCTGATCTCCACTGGCTGCATGTGGAATCTTCCCAGACCAGGGATCAAACCCCCTCAGCTCCTCACGCTTGCTAGCAGACCCTCCTGCCTTCAGAACCCTAGCAGATGGTGTTCCACTGCCAGGAATGCTTTTCTCCAAGGGCTAACCTTCCCGCATGTCCCAGCATCACCTCCCAGGTGTCTGTCACCTGCTCCGCCCAGTTTAACCTGGTGGCGCCTGGTCCCTTGTGTTCCCAGTGTGACTTTCCTGCATTTGTAGCAACAGGTGTGTGGCATATTGACCTGTCTGTAGTCTGGCTCCTGCACTAGACACTGAGCCCAGTGAGGGCAGAGGCCAGTCTGTTCCGCTTCCCCTGTGCCCCCCTCAAAGTTCCCAAGCCAGGGCAGCTACAGCTCCTTTGGGAGCAAAGGCTGTCACTGACTGCACCCTCACAGGCGTACCGGAAGGCTTGCTGAGCTGTATACTTCCCCGGTCGGGGCTGATGTCATTTCCCTGCTTTCGAATCCCTCGTCTCTGGCTGTCTTGAAGCACTGGCTCCTTTCATCTGTGAGCACCTACTAAAACACCCAGTGGTGCTGGGTTTCTAGAACATCCATTCACCTGGAACAGACGTTCTTTCAGCCTCCACCACGGTGGGGTCACAGGTCTCGGGTGCTGCCTCTCCTGCCTCTGCCTCTCAGGTTCCCTGCCTGAGCGTGGGTGACTGGCTGGCTGGTAGCAGAGGCACTGAAGGTATTAAATGGAAGCAGCTGGGGTGAGCACAGAACGCTGGTGGCATCATGAGCCAAAAAAACCAGCAAACGCCACCCAGCCTGTTTTTCACTAGGATGAGGGCGGGCCCGGTCAGGCTTACGAACTGATTAAAAATAGACCCGGTGGAAGACCCAGCGAGAGCGTGTGAGCCACCAGGGTCCCCAGCAGAGTGTCCCATCGCCTTGCTTTGTCTTTCAGGGCTTTCGGGTCCAGCCTTGCTGAGCTGTCCCCACGTGAGACCTTCCTGCGGAGCAAGCCCCTGCCCCTACAAGCGCTGACCATGTCTATTATGGACCACAGCCCCACCACGGGAGTGGTCACGGTCATCGTCATCCTTATCGCCATCGCCGCCCTGGGGGCCTTGATCTTGGGCTGCTGGTGCTACCTGCGACTCCAGCGCATCAGCCAGTCGGAGGATGAGGAGAGCATCGTAGGGGATGGTGAGACCAAGGAGCCCTTCCTGCTGGTGCAGTACTCGGCCAAGGGACCGTGCGTGGAGAGGAAGGCCAAGCTGACCCCCAACGGCCCTGAAGTCCACGGCTGAGCCGGGATGCGGAGGCTCCTGGGCCCGTTTGTAGCCAGCCGGGAGAGGCACAGGAGGGGCAAAACCACAGACATGCCTCCGCCTAAGAGGAAGGGTTGACACTTGCTGGCATGGCCTCGCCAGGCTTCATCATCGCATGCACTGACTCCCGGGGTTCCAGTGGTCCCAATCCGGGGCTCGCTGGCCCTGGGCAACCCCAAGTCCTGGTGGGACTGCCCATTGCAGGCAGTGGGCAGACCTGACCTAGCCGGGGCTCTTGGCCCCGCAGCGCTTTTGTTACTTGAATGTTCAGCTGAGCCTGTTTTTGATGGAGCTACTACTACTGTAACGCGTGAACTCACAAGCCTGTGAACTGTAAATAGGCCCCGGAAGCACGTGCTTAAGCGTCTTTTGCTGATTTTTTAAAATTTCGCGTGTAGCGCACACGGGACTGTCCGAACTAAGGCTGAGCTGAGTCAAGGCAGTGGGGAAGGGTGGTTTTAGACGTGTAAGGCCCACATAGCACTTGTCAGGGGCCTCTGATACACGTGTGTGTTCGTAGAGGACGTGACATGTTGGTTTTAAGCCTCGCAGCGGACCCTTCGGGGTGCCTTGGTGGTTTGCTTTGTGAGCCATGAATGAGAGCGGGGGCGCCATCCGCCTCCATGCCCCGCCCCGCTAGCTCCTGGTAGATGAGGTCGTTAAATGGCTGTTCCCTGTTGCTGGTGGAGCGATTGCAAGGAAGCTGCTGCGGCTGCTTGGGAGCCGGTGAAGGACGAGTCAGGGCACGAGTCCCGAGGCTGCCAGGCGTCCCAGTGGCAGAGCAGTTTCTGGCCCCCGTGGTCTTGAGCATGCTGGGCGCCCCGCCCCCCACCCGGCTTTACTGAGCGCTGGCTTCGCTAGAAAACAGCAGAGCTGCCGCCTTCACCCGCATCCGAAACCCAGCTGGCCCAGGAAGGGGAGACAATGGCGGTTTTAGTTTGTTGTTGTATTTAATGTTTTCTGCACTGGAGGGGGTCGGGACTTAGTTTCCCCCGTTTCTCCCTCCTGCCCTTTTCATAGATCTGCTTCCTTTCCGCTCAGATTCCCACCCACCTGCTCGATTTCACTGTCCTCAGCCGGCCACCGACAAGGAGGGTCCGCTGACCTTGCTCTGAGAGTGCCCAGTGTCCTTTCTTGGGTGCCTGAGGAAGCAGGAGCCCCGAGCAGCCGGGCAGGTAGGGGGAGAAGGGGCTTAAGGTTCAGGACTTGGTTTTTGCAAAGATGAGGCGCTGGATAGCCATCGACACCCCCTCGCCCCTCCACGGTGTCCCTTGTGTAGACTTCAGTGAACTCGGGTTTTTAATCACACCACTGTAAACAGTCCTAAACGATGATTAGATGGTGATTTGTGTGTGTGTCCTTGGGAATAAACTGGAGGCCAGCCCTGGCAGAGCTTCGGCGCGCTGGCCCCCAGCGCTTGAGCCTCCTGCCCCAGCAGAGGCGAGGAGCACCTGGCTAACCTCAGGCTGCCCCCAACCCCATCAGAGCTCCCCTCCAGAGCTCTGGCCTCCTGGGCACGCTGAAGGCGGCTCCTCTGGCCTCTCCAGATCTCCCCTAAAAAAGTGTGTTAGACTAATCCAACTTTCTAGAACCCCTAGGAGGGAGCTTAGGGAACACCCCCTCTCTTAGCAGTGTACCCCTTAATTAAGGGTCGGTCCAGCCTTAAATGATAGCTAGCGGGGAGTGGGGGGGTAGCTAGTTAAAAGACAATTTGAGCCAAAAGCAGGACTGAGACAGCACAGGAGGCTACTGAGGGATCCTTAGAAGGTGGCTGGGCTTTAGAGCAGGGGAGAGGCTGCCTTTGGTCCCCACCCGGGGATGGCCAAGTGTGAGACTGTACACCAGCAGAGGCAGGACACAGTGGGCCGGAGGGGGCTGTCAGAGGTTCTAAAGGGGTCAACTGGAAGGTCAAGGAGGTGTGCTTTCTAACAGGATGTAAAACGGGCAGGTGTGGGGGTGTCTGATCCATTCCCCTCCCATTTCAGAGCTTCGGGCTTTCTACCTCTACTTTCTGCAGCCGGCAGTCAGCAGCTGAGGCTGTCTGTCCTTCCCCCAAGTAACCGAAGCACTTGCATTTTCAAGTCCCTGAGCCTGACCCCGAAAACGACCACCGCTCGACTGTCAGGCTTCCCCGAGCTTCTTATCATGCCCGTGCAGTTTCAGATTTGAGAACATGAAGTGTCATTTTCTCCTCAGTTTCACTCTTGGGGGGGTCCTTATCCATTGACATCGATGCCTCTTGCACCAGGCCTATCAGCATGGTGCCAGTGCTGGGGCAGAGGCACAGTGGGGCACCAGTGGGGTGTCTGGGTAAGTGGAAGGGCCTACACACAATAGCTCTCACTGTTCTTCTTTGTTAATAGCTACTTTTCTTAGCAGAGACACCAGAGCCTCGCACTCCAATGGCTCAGTTAAGTTATGACCTCTCATTGAATTCTTTCTGAATAGCCCAACTGTTGCGTCCAGGTTTCCTGACTTGTCAGTCAGGACGTTAGCCTTTCATCCTGCGTGTCATGGCAGAGGCAACAGGAGGGGGATGGGGAGGGAACTCCGACACTGAGCCACTGAAACAGGGACTAACTTTTCTGACGAATCTTCACATGGACTGTGCTACTGTTTTTGTCTCAAAGCTACCACGTTTGTGCAATAAGTGGAGGGGATGTCACCCCTGTTCAATAAAAGCTGAATGACATTCAAGTTGACTTTCTAGACCACTGAGAAAATCTTTATTTACAATAAATTTCAATAAAATTTGCATAAATATATTCCCAATGTACAGCTTTCTCCTTCGATTTCTTCATGTCATTCTCCAAAGTCAGTCTGTCCGATTCTCGGGGCTCCCCTCGGAGGCCAGCGTGGAGCTGACGTTGGCAGGCAGGGGCGTGCTGGCGGGCAGCAGGGGGGCACCTGGGGGCTCGGGGCGCTCTGGGTGCGCCTTGCTCGGGGGCATGCGGCCGTCCGCCCCGTCCCTGCCCTCCAGCTTCCGCTCCATGGTGGCCACCAGGACCTTGAGCCACGTGTTCTCAGTGAGGAGGGCTTCTGAGGCGTCAGCCAGCTCCTGGAGCTTGCGGGCCACCTCGTCAAGCTCCCGGGCCTTATGCTCGTACAGGGCCCGCAGCTGCTCGCTGTGCAGCCGCAGCAGGTCATGCTGCCGCTCCAGCGTGTGCTGCTGCCGGAGCAGCCGGTGCTCGTCCCTGCGTGCGCTGGCGAGCCGGGCCTCCACCTGCACCTGTGCCCGCTGCAGAGCGCCAATCTCCGCCCGCAGCTTCCGGATCTCTCTCTCCAGGTGGGCAATGTGCCCCTGCTGCAGGACCGCCTCGCTCTGAAGACACTCTGCGGCGGGAGGGCCAGCCAGGTTCCGGGGCACAGAGGCCGGGTCTGAGTGATGCAGGATGAACCGCAGCAGGTTGGGAAGGGTGATGGGAAGGTCTTCAGGGTATTTCACACTTAGGTCCTTTCTGGGGAGAAAGGGGGAGGGAGTCAAAGAGAGCCAGGCCTATGTTCTTAGTCCAAAACCAGGCTGCCAGCAAAGATCAAGCTGCCGCTTCCTACCAAAAGGAAGTCTGCATGGAAAATGTCATCCAGAAAAAAATGTTCTACACACATGAGGATGTGCTGGTTCTGTAATTAAAGTGGTTTATCTCAAAGGTGTGTCTGCTCCTGAGGACAAAGAGCTCGGACTCTGTTCACCACGTTCCAGGAAAGATAAGAGCTCCCAGGCCTAAAGCCAGTGGTGTGTCAGGAAGAGTGTTCTGGGGCCAGATCGCCACCATATCATTCTTGTGGCCATCAGCAATGCTTGGTGAGATGGGGAAAACCTCCAACACTCGGCCTGGCTCTTCAGCAAGCATTTATTACACATTATCTGAGCAAGAGTTCTCAACTGGAGTGACTATCCCCAACCCTTTGGACAGTGGGCAACACGTAGAGATACATTTTATTGTCACAATGGGGAAGGTGTTACTGGAGCCCCACCCTTGACAGACAGATTGAGGGGCTCTGAAGAATGAAGGTTGCCCAGCCCTAAGAAAAGACAAAAGGTGTTCTATCAAAGGGCACCCCTTTCCCTATGAAAGAAAGATCACAGGGAAATTAAAAGCAGATATGCCCCATTTTATATGTTGATGGAAAATTTCAGGTAAATGGAATAATTTTTTTAAAACTTTGGGGGTAAGCACATAACCACGTCTTCCTTTAAAGCATAGTTTCCTTAACGTGTAAGCTTTCTCCACTGGGGCCTCCCAGCCATTCAATTGACAACTGAGAACATCCTGGCCCCTGTGAAGAGCGAGCGAGGATAGGCAAGCAGAGACTGGATCTGCCCCCAAGTTCTGCAGCACAACAAGGACACAGCAAATGTGAACCGTCCCCAGCAAAAAGCTTAGTGTGTGTATCTGGGGACACAGGACAGAAAAGACACTGGTAAGCATGCTGTTTTTCAGTATCTGGAGCGATCTCCATGAACCTACCTGAAGGCTGTGCTAACATACTTTCAAACTCCTTAAGCAGCAAGGACACACAGCGCCAACAAGTTGCTTCCCAAATGGTAATCGTTTTGCAGGAGTGGTAGTAAAGGTCCCACTGTTTATCTGACTCTCCTGGAAGTTCACCAAGAGCACGTGTATGCACCTCTAGCACGTAATAAAAGGCCAAATGCAAACTGGCCAATGGGCTATAATACAGAAGGAGGGTGGGCTGCTCCTCTAAAGAAGCGAGGTCCTTCCCCCGGGGCCATGCTAGAGTGAACCCCCTCCTCTTCTAATGTGCTGGCCCAGGGCCGGGCCAGAGTACCTGCCTTGGGAAAGGTCACACGGAAGACATAGTGGAAAAAGAGTGGCTCTGAGATGCCCCTGAGTGGGAAGGTGGCCCTGCAGGAGGAGGAGGCGGCCCACGCTGCACACTGCGGCAGAGGACAAGCTCTCTCCTACGATTTCACTTTCATGATTATTAAATCCAATGTGCTCATTGAGGGCAATTTGCAAAGGGTGTAAAAAGCACACAAGAGGCATTCACCACTTGTAAGCCTCACTCCTGCAAAACCATCACCATCAACCCCTTGATACCTTCCCTTCTGCACATATTTTAACCCAGTGCATGTGTAAATTTATATTTTACCAAAACGCATATGCACTTTTACATTCTCTTCACGGAAGATAAGCATGTGACTGTGAGGAAGGTCTTACTGCATGTTGTCAGCCTTTTCATGTCCTCTTTTGCAAGTTGTCAGCTCTCTGCCCATCTACCTTCTGAGTAAACTGAACACTCACCTTGGACCAGCTAATACGGAGTTTATTCACTTCTGATTACCATTTCTTTTTAGGAAATAAGAAAAAAATTCTGTTCCTGGGCTGCCTTGGTGGCTCAGTGGTAAAGAACCTGCCTGCTGATGCAGGGCACACGGGTTCGATCCCTGATCCAGGAAGATCCCCCATGCTGTGGAGCAGCTGGGCCAGAGTACCACAACTCCCGAGCCTGTGCCCCAGAGCCAGGAAGTGCCAACTCCCGAGCCCATGTGCCCTAGAGCCCAGGGAGTGCCAACTCCCGAGCCCATGTGCCCTAGAGCCCAGGCTCTGCCACAGAAGCAGCCACCGCAACGAGAAGCCCGCACACTTCAACTAGAGAAAACCCGCACGCCTCAGCACATAGCCAAAAATAAATAAATAAATATTTTCTAAAAAAGAAAGTTTCCATTCCAGGGCAGTAAGACTTTGGTTCTCAAGCTCCCTCTGTTAAACCAGAACTGGATAGTCTTCTCTACTCAGTATCTACTTCCTTGACTTTTCAATTCAGGGAAGCAAGAAGGGGCTGCAGCACCCTTCCTGCAGGGCATGAGCGACTCCCTTGGGCGGCCTCAGAGGGACAAGCGCCCAACCCACACACGAAACCATCTAGCTGCTGGGAAGGCCTTCGTGCAAAGGCATGTGCTGGGGGTTAGGACTTCACTGCTTTTTCAAACTATGCTTGAAATTTGAAAAATGAGGCATTAAACTTCACCTCTGTCCCACACAAGGTGAAATTGCTCGTGTCATTGTCCATGTTTCCTGGACTGTGTGGCACTTGAGATGATTCTTAGAAAGAAAAAGGCTCATCACCACACAGCAGTGGAACAGGGTGAGTCACACTCTGTTTTTAGTGCGTGATCTGACAAGACCCTACTACCACAGCAAGAGTACCAGTAAAAATTCTTTGAGATAGAGAGGAAAAACCAAGGAAATGAATCAGTACACATGAAGGAGGCAGTCTCCTTAGAGAAACAGGCAAAGCACGACAGTGGCTGTAATAAACAGTGAAAGCGAGTGCCGGAGAATAAACACGTGCGTTAGAGCGCATTACTAGACTCATCCTGCGAGTGCTTTTCCCTGAGAAGATGTCGTCAAACCCATGTGACTGGGTCTCTGAGGACCCATCCTTTTAAAAACAAAAAGGAATTTATACAGAGAGAACATTTGGTTTGTCAGGCTTTAAAAGGCCAAGAGTTAATTTCCTTTCTACCAAAACATCCGGATCCATGTTCGCTGACCGCCAGGTCGGCGTCCTTTTGCTAACCTAACGGCCCATCCCTGTGCCTGGGCTCTCGGGGAGGGTGCCCTGATGGATGACCTTGGAGCGCCCTTAGATGAATGTGAAGAGATCAAGGTGACAGCTCTTGAAGTGACATTCACGGGAAGAAGGCTCTGTGAGTCTGAGAATGGGGGTGCAGCGGGCAGGAGAGCCTCTCTCCTCCCTGCACCAGGGAGCCGAGGAAGCCATCCGCAGGGCTCAATGAGAAGTGAATGACTCACGTGGAAGCAGGCAAGCCGGGCCTGAGTCCACGAGAGCCCAGCCATGAGCTACTGTTTTGCCCACTTGAACCTGGGGCTCTTTGCTGTCAATCTCAGCACACACTGTGTGTTCATAAGGCCAAGAAGGGGAGTGAGTTCCAGTGGCCACATTCATGCTTGTGTAAAACACACTCCGGGAGGGGCACATTTATTAAAACCATTACACCTGACACCCTGACACCAAAGGCCTTTTCCCCTTGGTCCCTAGTGGTACATTTCAAACAATGCACTTTATTCTAAATAATTTAGTAATATAAAATGATTTACGTTTCACTTTTGTGAATTACCTCAAACCCATTTTATTTTCGGCAAAAGAATCCCATCTGCCCAAATACTGAAAAAAAAAAAAAAAATCAGCATTACCTGTTACAGGGAAAAAACAAGACGGTAGGAAGACGATCAACCATGAATTCCCAAGGAAGATCATTCTGAGATACATCGATTCTGGCAAAGGGAAAGAACAGAAAACGTAAAAGAGTGACTCAAGAACTCCAACCTGGAACCTGAACCCATCTTTTCAAGTAACTTAAAACCCGGAGTGCCGCGTGTGCCACACGGACTGGCCCCTGGCAGTGAGCCCACCACTGGCAGGCACAGCGCACGCGAGAAACACCGAGGCTTCCAGGACAGGCAACTGCTCACCTGACTCACTGAGGGAAATGTAGTGGGGTTTTGTTTTTCCTTCCGTGTGGACAATTTTTAAGTCTTTTACTGAATTTGTTACAATATTGCCTCTGTTTCACGTTTTGGTTTTTTGGCCAGGAGGCATGTAGGAAGGAGCCTAGCTCCCTGACCAAGGATCAAACCTGCACCCTCTGCATTGGAAGGCGAAGTCTAAACCACTGGACCGCCAGGGAAGTCCTGAAATGTAATGTCTTGAAAGTAAAGACACTTTACTTTAATTCACTAATTCTAAAAAAGAATAAAAAAGTCTCACTGACACCTGACAGGGAGTCCACCTAACTGACAGAATGTGGGCAAGTACTTTAACCCATGAATCAGCCCTGGAAAAAGGAAATAATTGCACAAAATACATCAAGCCTCTGAAAATGTAAGAAAGCTGGGAACGAAAGATAATACTCTATATTTTGTAAATCTAGACAGAGACCAAAAAAGTTGTATTTTCTTAGCAGATTTTAGATTAATTTTCTAATACAGGAAATGACATCTGGGCTAAATTACCCAACCTGTGCGCTTGCTTTCTGCTGAACTAGGTGGAGGCACCTCTTCAGCCGGCACTGAGCCGGACCTGCAGGAGGGCCTCCCCACTCGCCCCCAGGACTGCTCAACTGAAGCAAAAGGAACATCCCAGGAGGAGGAAGCGGACCGAGGAAGGCCTGCTAGGCCAGGTATCAGTATCCACAAACAGTACGTACAAAAGATGGAAATGCTCTGAATCGTTAACTCAACAGAAGTTTTCAGAATTTATAATTGGGAGCGGGAGAAATCAGTGCCATGCGTTTGTCCAGAAGGATGAAATTCACTTAAAAAAAAATGACATAACCAAATCATAACGGTTTTAAATAGCTTCACTAACAAAACAGCACTCCCACCACCCCCTGTGAAAGGCTACAGAGAACATCAGTCCTGTTTTTTAAGCAAGTGGTTTATAATCAAATGCTTTCTCTCCTGATTTTTTATTTCAAGGAAAAACTAAACTGTAAAATCAAAAAATATACTTGTAAACATCCCCTCCGAATCCCATTGGGCTAATCAGGACCTCCTTTCTGCCATTCTCATTCAAGTTCTGGTATCTATGTCGACATACTGTGAAGAGCAGCAGTCATATTTCACATTCTATTCTTTCCAAAATTAACTGTATGAAGAGCATTGTTCTAATGAAGGGATAAAAATCCCATCAAATGCTCAACCATAATTTATGTAACCATTTTTCTCCTGTCAGATATAAATAACACTGGAATGATGAGCACATGCTTCTCTGGGAGTCCCATTTCCTTAATTCCCCAAAGTGAAATTAACTGGGTCAAAAGTATATAACCATTTTTATGACTTCTTACAAATGGTGCTAAAATGTTTTCCAAAAAGTTTATGCCAATTTACTTTCTCTATTAGCTACATCTGATTGTGACAATTTCGTGTGATTTTATCAACACAAGATCCTACCAATGGGAATCCCCTGGCTGTCCAGTGGTTAGGGCTCTGTGCTTTTACTGCCCTGGGGATTGGGTCTGATCCCTGTTCAGGACCTGGAAGCCACATGATGTGGCCAAAACAAAAACAAATAAAGATTCTACCACTCAAGAGTATTCATTAATAAACGTAAATGACATTTTGTTATTGTTTTAATTTACATTTACTAGATTATCATTTCCCTACTTGTTTATTCACTCTCTCCTCTTAGGTGGAAAGTCTGTTTTGTGACCTTTCTTTCACACTGCAGTCCTTCTCAGCTGTTTCTCCCTCCATCCCCCACTTCCTCTGTGGTAAAATATACATAACACAAAATGTACCATCTTAACCATTTTTAAGTGCACAGTGCTTTCATAATGCTGTGTAACCATTACCACCATCTGTCTCGAGCTCTTTCATCCTCCAAAACAGGAACTGACCCCACTTGACAACCACTCCCGTCCTCCCCGCACCGCTCGGTAACCACCATTCTGCTTTCTACCGCTGTGACTCTGCCCACTCCAGGGGCCTCGCGCTAGGGAGACCGCACCGCGCTTGTCCTTCTGTGTCTCATTTCAAGTAGCGTGAACATCCTAAACTTTTTGAGACTGAATAATATTCCACTATACGTACAAACGACATTTTGCTCTCAGCAGTTTTCTTAAACCACTTTAATTTCTCAGGGTCTGGAGTATGAAGGCTGATTTTGAATCCTGATCCCTTATTCACAGGTTGCTTGACTCTGGGCAAGCAGCCTGGTATTTCTGTGTCTCAGATTCATCCTCAGTAGAAAGAGAATGGTGCTCACACCTGTTCCACTGACGGTCCTAAGGACTAAGTCAGATACCGTGTCTATAGTCTCGAAGCACAGTGCCTCCTCCAGTGGGGCTCTAAGTCATCACTCGCAGCCACACAAAAGGAAAGGCGCGCATCCTGGAAGACACAGCTATTGTCCTTCTGCAAGTTGGTTTTCTGTATTTTCACCGTACATTTTCCTAGTGAAATCTGTTCATCTTTCTTTCACTATTTGGCAAGTTTCCACCTCTCAAAGCAACCAGCAAATCCAATATTCTATTTTCTGACATTTTCTCTGATTTGATCTTTTATATTTAATTCTACCTATCTGAAGGGGTTTTTTTGGGGAGGAGGAAGAAAGAAGATATAGCTTAAGTTTAAATAATTTTCCCTCCAAACTGCCTACTACCTCATCCAAAAACTCTTTGAGCATTGTTTTTACAAAACAGTGATTTAAAATTCATTTGTCTACTGAAGATCCCACATACAGTGCCATGGAATCACACTAGAACACCACGTGGATATTAGCCCAACTTTCCTCTTCCTTTTAGGAATGAGGAGGGAAACAAGGCCAGCTGGAGAGATTCACTCCAGGTCCCAGGGCTGGTTGACAGTATGTCAGAGACTGGCCCCCTTTTGCTGGGCCAAGGCCCCAGTAATCTTTATTCCAGAAAGCTGGCCACTTGCGGGGCTGTCTAAGCAAACAGGTCAGCACTGCTCCCACAGAAACACCCTCGTTCTCCGATTAACTAGATCAGGTCTGAACACACTCAACATCACGCAAGGAACACTTAGTATTCACCAGGAAGACTCTGGCGCCAATGAGGTTTTGCTCATAGCTTCCAGCTGACAATCAACTCAGTCTTACCCAAGCCCACAGAAAACTGGCAGACCCTTGCTAGCCACGTGGCTAAGCTGGAAGCAATAACAATGACAGGCACCCAGCCCAGAGTGCGGCAGCACGGGCTTCCTTACCTCGCCACAGTGAACGTGTCTGAGGGCAGGAGCCGCGCTAGCTGGATGAAGACGTGATTGAGGGCTGGGCAGAAGCCGCACCACTGTGCGTAGTAAAGTAGCAACACGTCCTGTGGGAAGAAGAAGTTGGCTGTCACTGGGCTTCTGGGGTCCTCACTGTACTTAGAGCCTGGCAGGCATTCCATAAATGCTGCTCATGCACAAAGTACAGTGAAAACTTGATCTCTGGGTATTTTTCTTTTTAATATTTATTTATTTGGCTGCACTGGTTCTCTTAGTTGTGACATATGGGATCCAGTTCCCTGACAAGGGATGGAACCCAGGCCTGCTGCACTGGGAGCTCAGAGTCTTAGCCCATGGAGCACCAGGGAAGTCCCTGATCTTTTGGTGTTTTCAATTATGCATTTTTAAGGATGCTTTGCAATCACAAAAGCACCATGTAATTCATGCACATTCTGCAGTAAGGCTGTCATGTGGCTAGTCTTCTGTACGGCAGTACCCACTGCTCCACCCATGATTGCAGCTTTGGAAATTATTTTAATAGGGACAGATGGCTTGATTTCTGCCTTGCTTGATTCCATACCTGTTTCTGAAGGACTACTTCCCAGAAGGTATCAGTCGTCACTTCAGTGATTAAACGCTGAGAAGTGAACTGGGTAGAGTCACTTCCAATAAGATGCCTTTTCAGGGGACTGTAGAGAACGCTGAAGTTTTGAATGAAAGACTCTAAAAATAAAGAGAAAATAAGATCAGCTCTTCTCTTGGTACAAGGAGAGTAGCTGGCCCACTTTACATTTTAAAAAGTGGGCTGGCTTCACAGGCCCACTGAACAAAATCCACACAGGAAGGGGCAGGGGGTCGCATTGGCTGTAGTAACTCAGCAGAGAGCACTTTAGCTAAAAAAGCACCACTCAAGAGTTCCATGGTCTACTGTGCACGGGCTAAGAATTTGACGCTCTTTTTTTCTAACATGGTCCCCAAGACACCAGAGACTGGGTAAGTCATCAACGAGTCACCATGGAGATTTCAACCTACAATATCAAAATCTTTAAGCCTAATTGCTGATGCAGTAACTGCACAAGCTGCTGTAATGTGGGAGGTGTTCACTCATTCATCTGAGAGTGAGGAGCTATGGTTTCTGTTTCCTTTACTAAAGTTCCTCAAGTTTCTTCTGTAACTAAAAGGTTAAGTGAAATAGACAACTATATTTAGTGGGAAAACAGCATAAATAAGAAGACCCATAAATAATCCAAAACCTTAACCTGAACCAACAGTTTTACCCTCCCCACCAATGACTATGTTTTCAGATTCCTTTGTTTTAGCTGAAGCAGCACTAATCTGAGTCTTTTTTTTTCCTTCTCTCTCCATTCTGAGGTCTCAGTGAACAATGACAGGCTCCGTGGAGGAAGGAAGAAAGGAAGAAGGTTGAGTGAATACTAAAGAGAATCAGTCATCAACATCTGAATGACACTTAGTTGGATTTTTGAAACATAAGACCCAGAACTGTTCACTAATTTGAATGACGGCTGAATTCTGAAACTGCCCCAGAGACTTGAGAGTCACCTCTCCAAAACAACACAGTGGATGTTTTTGTATGAGGACTTTGACAAATTTTGTCACCAACCACAGGACAGAGAACAATAGAACTAGATGTTTCAGAGTAGATACAGAAGATGAAAAGAAATCAGAAGACGGCATCTTTCAGATCACCCTTAAATTCAGGGTGAGCCCATCATGAGCTCACTGAATGCTTGAGTATCAGCACAGGAGGCAGGAAGATCCAATCAACGCTTACTTTAAAAATACAGACTTGTTTCATTTTAAGAAAACTCAGTACACCAAAATGTAACTTCAGGCAACATGAATGAGGAGCAAGGTGTGATATCAAAAGTGGACGCACTTCACTGACTATTCACGGGGTTCCTCGACACACTTGGGAGGCTTTACGTTTTAGTATATAATTTGATGTAGGAAAAATAAATCACCATTTACATAAGCCTTTTCAAACGTGTCTAATGTAGGAAACAAGCTTCACCTGGACTTAAAACACAGCACCTAAAGTGACTAATATTTAAGGGTTTTGAGTTTCTTACTTTCATGCTCTCCAAAACCTGAAAACGAAAGGTTGCCCTCCCCACCACATTCCTCCTGTCTCCACTTGGCAAACGCAGGCTTTCCCCCATGGTTCCAACGAGGCTGAACTAACACAGCTTTTGAATTCACACTTCCTTGTGTGCACATCAAGGATGTCAGTGAAGCCCTGGGAACAGGACGCGTGGGCTGGGTCACTGCTGCTGCCAGGCTCTAAGGGCAAGCCCGTGGTGCTTTCCCAGACAGTGATTTACCCCCTTCCCAGCCCCGCCCCCAAAGTGAGTCTTGCTGGTTTGCAGTCTGACACTTGTTTATTGCACTTGACACTTGCTTGTTACCATCTAGGCACCCAAGGTCATAGCAGTATTCCTCAACTTGCTAAAAAGGAGCAGCAGAACAAATTAGGTCTGGTAGCCCTGATATGTAGTTAAACCTGCAAGACAAAAAGGGGGCCAGGTGGTTCTATCATTCCACTGCTTTCCTGTGAAGCTCCTGCCAGGGCTGTTCATCAGCCGGGGGAGTTACCACCAGATCCAGTCGCCACCACCCTGTCCATCACTGTGGCCGGGTTCCCACCTTGGAAATGCGGCAGGCACTGCCAATCTGGGACACTGGACTATTAGCCCCAAGGGCTAAGTGACCAACTTATCCAGAATTTGGAGTTAGGGAGTTTCTGTTTCATTTAATGGACAAAATTAGCTTCTTTTAAAATTACGACTGCAGTGTGAAGATTTAAAATGAGCTAGTAAGAGCCAACCGTCATGAGATCCCTAAATAACAGTCGCCTATGGAAAGTTAAGCAAAGCGTTAGGCTTGGGGAAGGTAATGGCCCATGGTACCTAGGGTGAACTTCATAAGAGCCTGTTTTGGATCCAAGATATAGTGAGATTCTTCCTTCACATCAACGATTGCAGCAAACTCCTTCACCCGTGCGGCGCTCGGAGCACCCAGCCTCTCTGCGTACAACCAGAACAGATTGGAGTCCAGAAGGTAGATGTTTAGGGTCTTGTTGGTTCTGCAGCTCAGGCCTGTGAAGCTCGAGCTGTTCATCTCCAGTTCAGGAAAGAGATACCTGTTCTCCTCAATGTGAGGAACAGAGCCCGGGCTTTCAACCTCGCACTTCTTCTCTAGGGAAGAAAATGCAATGGGCGGGCTTTCAAAGACACCTCGTTCAGAATCAATGAAGCCCGCTACGCCCCTGTTTATGGTCCTGCAACATGCAGTGTAGTAGCTGAAAGGGCTGTAGAAACTTAGAAAATTGCTGCATTCTATGCTGTCTGATGCCACATGATAAAAGGTCTGCTCCTTGAGGTAGAAAGAATCCAGAGCTGCTGCCATCTCGAAGAAGCTGCACTGCGGCACGCTGACCGAGCTTGGCCTGAGGCCACCGGCCGTCTGGTTGACACACAGTTCACACACATTGTGGGTTCTGGAGATGGAGTGCCACCGTGGCAGCACCACCGTGTTGCAGCAGGGTGACGCCGTTATCAGCGGTGGGTCTGAGAGCTGGGCTGGGGGCTCAGGTGCCAGGGACTTGAACGCCGGGGCGTCCACTCGCCGCAGGTGCTGGAGGAGCTGCTCCACCACCTGGTCCCCGTGACAGTTGTTGTACTCCAAGGCCACTTCGGTGATCTGAAACACAGGGCAGAGCATGATCATGAGAGGCATGGGGTGGGGTAGGGAACCAAGGGACTGACCCCAGGGGCTCACAGGCCTAGAGAGCATCCTGTTTGATTCAGAAGGAAGAGCCCTGGCCAGAAACAGCAATAAACAGGAAGCTGTCACACCTAGAGCTATTAATAGAGGGGTCTGGGTCACATTTCAGATCATGTCACTCCTGTTAACAAATACTGAACCACCTGTTCAGAGATAGAAGGGGTCTTAGAGGGAAATGTCTTAGCCTATCATGTGATGGGGTGAAGCGGCTCACCCCACAAGACACATCTAGGTCGTCAAAGAACCAGGAACAGAATCTAAGTCTGAACACCCAGCTGAGTCACTTTCCTTTACATCCTTAAACTCCTCCAGAGGAGGTCTTCATTCTTCCTCTTAAATATAACAGTCTAGCCTAAAAAAACTTGCCAAGCACCTAAGGAGTTAGATCAACAATTTCCCAGCATCTATGTTTCCAAATAAATTAATGCACCAGACGAGCCCACGAATTCAACCTGTTCCAAACCAAACTCCTCCATTTTGCCTTCCTGCTCCTGCACCACCCTCTCTGGAAAATGGCACCACCAAACCAGAAACATCAGCTAGCCCTTAGTTTCTCCTCCACGTCACCCACGCCTCCAGTCTGGCCAGCACTGACTTGGGCAGCATCCTTTTGCGTCCCCACGGCCACTGCCTCGACTCGGCCTCACTCCTCACAGACCGCCATTTTCTCTCCTCGTCCACTGAGCCTCCACACTGCCACCCCTTATTTTTTAAAATACCACCCAAAGCATGAGGCTCCTCTGCCAAATGGCATTCAATGGCTCCCCTTATCTAGAGGGTAAAACCAAACACAGTCTGACCTGAGTCTGCCTTTCTGGTTGGTCAGAGCCTCCTCCACCTAACAAACCTCAACACTCTCCCCAAGACCCTACACCAGTAAAGGTGACCCCACCCCAACCTGGGAAGAGGCAGGTTCTGCATTTTTACGGTCCCAGAAGTCCTTCCCAGAGAGCCTCACAATTGTCTGTCGAGACACCCCTCTTCCCCACAGGCTCAAGGATCCTCAATGGCAGGACTGGGCTTGATTTATCCTGCTGTCCCCTTGACCCTTGCCTAGAGCCAGGCTCGTAACAAAGGCTCGATAAACACCTGGTAAATGGAAGGCATCTCAGGGGAATGTACACACTCCCCTTGGTGAGATGATCCGCTTTACCCTGAGATCAGTGTTAGCCATTCAGATTCAAGTTGCATTCCAGGACTCTTCCATTTCCAAACTCAGGAGCTTTCACCACCCAACACCACCCCAGTTTAATGCAAAAGACAAGCAAGTCATTCTAATCCAGAGCCACTCATACTCCCTAAAACAGAACTGTGCTAACTTAAGTCAAATCCTGCCATGGTTAGTTAGTTAAAGGGGGTTAAGTCACTCAGGATTTTGTTTCATTAAAGAGGGTACGTGTGTGTGCGCGCATGTGTGTAAAAACCATTTAGTAAGTACTTTTCCAATTTAAAAGAAAACCCATATTTTATAACACATGATACATGATACGTATGCTGCTGCTGCTGCTGCTGCTGCTAAGTCGCTTCAGTCGTGTCCGACTCTGTGTGACCCCATACACGGCAGCCCACCAGGCTCCCCCGTCCCTGGGATTCTCTAGGCAAGAACAGTGGAGTGGGTTGCCATTTCCTTCTACAATGCATGAAAGTGAAAAGTGAAAGTGAAGTCACTCAGTTGTGCCTGATTTTTAGCGACCCCATGGACTGCAGCCCACCAGGCTCCTCTATCCGTGGGATTTGCCAGGCAAGTGTACTGGAGTGGGGTGCCATTGCCTTCTCCGTATGATACTTATTCCATGTGATACTTACGGACAGAGTTAATTTAAGACATATGTTTGTACAAAAAAAAAATTGTTCGAATAGTTCTTGGGCATAAAAAAGGTTACTTTAGATGATAAAACCAGTGTTTTGGTCCCCCCTCCCACACACACATGTACACACAAGAACATCTCAGCCCTTCTTAAAGGGTAAGGCTCTGACAGCACATTATACTGAAAAGTTCAAGCCTATGTGATTAATAAAGAGCCCAGCTGCCCTCTTGCCCCATCTGGGTACTACTTTATATTCAAAGACATAACAGATCACTACCCCCAGGCCCCCACCAAACCCACAAAAATTCAACTACAGTCAGCCCTTCATATCCTGTATCTGCAATTCAAACAACATGGATCAAAAACATTTTGGGGAAAAAATTCCAGACAACAAAGTTTGAGTTTGCTGCACACAGGCAACTATTTACACAGCATTTATATGGTACTGAGATGTACAAGATGGGGGTTTGATCCCTGGGTCAGAAAGATCCCCTGGAGGAGGGCATGGCAACCACCCCAGTATTCTTACCTGAGAAATCCCCAGGACAGAGGAGCCTGGAAGGCTACGGTTCACGGGGTCGCGACTGAGCAACTAGCACTGTCACTTACACAGTATTAGGTATAGGTACTATAGGTAATCTCAGAGACGACTTAAAGTATACAGGATGGCGTGCACAGGTTCTATGTGAATGCTGTGCCATTTCACAATACAGAACTTGAACATGTTAGGAGTTTGGTATATATGGGGGTCCTGCAACCAAACCCCCATGGATACCAGGGGATGGCTGGTTGAAAACCCCACATTTACTAGAAACGACTTTAAGAACTCTTAATACTAGAGCGCCTTAGTAAAGTTAGAGTGTCTTAGTTCACAAAATAACTGTGTAGTGAAGATTTTCCAAAGAAATGAAATCTTATTACTTCAAGTCCTCCCTAGTCAGAGAAGTGGCAGAGCCATCTCACTTCCTCTTCTTTCTCTAAGCCACAGGAGTAGCGTCCACCCAGAAGGCCCCCCGTGGGGATGAATCATGTCAGCAAGGAGGCTCCAGAGCAGCCTCTGGAGGGGCCTGGCCTGCCGAGGGTCCTGCCTCCCCGTTCCCTCAGGAAGGCTCCTGAGAGGGCCTGGGAGAAGCAGCATCTAGTGAGCCTGGCCAGTGGCTCACGGACTCTCTGAAATTGGTTTTGGCCAATTAAGGGATCCTGGAGGGAAGGAAAAAATTAAACCCCCAAAAAAGTAAACCCAACTGAGCGATCCCAGGCGCTCTCTGCTGATTGTTATCGCTCTAAGTGCCCCCATACAATCCATACATAAAATAAACTCACACCCAGAGACAGGCAACGCATGCAGAAGAGGCAGGCGGGAGGGGCTGACTTCTGATGACGATCGGCTCCAAAAACCGCTCTGTGAGCCACAGAAGGGTTAGGAAAACACAGGATCCCAAGGTCACCCCGCCATTGCTGGACTGACTGTGGTCAGGGCGACCAGCCTGGCCAAATGCCTGTGATGACAACACCCCCAAGGCCACACTAAACCCCGCCTGTGCTGTCCACCCCCTCCACACCTCTCCTGAACATCAGTCGCCACAGGAAGAGGGAACCTGGCCCATCTCCAAAGAGGCCTGGTTTGACCGCCCTGTCTGCTCTGCCTCACCCAGACTTGAGACCCTGTCAGTAATGTGGCCGGAGAGGCCACGGTGGGTCCCAACCAAGAAGGCACAGGCTCTCCTGCCCACTTACAGAAAGAAGTGACACCACGAAACGCAGCAGCCCCTCAGCGAGTAAGGGAAACCACTCTGATCGTGGAACGAGAGAAGCCTCTAAGTCAATGAGGTTCGCCTGTTGCTTCTGAGACGCCTCTTCCCACTGTGGCTCTTACCTCATCTATCAAAGGGTGACTCTCGGCTAAGGGATTAAAAGGTACGAATACAAAAAGTGCTGGTCCTTTCTTCAGCTCGTTGTTCAGCAGGAGGCTCTTGCCGCCGTGCGGCCACAGCCATCGGACGAGCGTCTCTCGGTTTTCTAAGGCCCACTTGTAGATGTTCTCGGCGGTGTAGTTGATGACCTCCCTGGGAAAGACCTGGGAAGGACAAACGCAGAGACATAAGAGGCAAGGCGGGATTGCAGCACCACCCCTGCCCGGCCTCAGCCCTCTCTTCACAGGTGAGGAAAACAAGGCTCGGAGCGGCCTGGGCGGCTCCACTCTGGCTCTGCCTCTCCAGACAGGGCGCTTCCTCACAAGTGGCTTGGAAAGCAGAAGCTGCTGTGAGAGGTTACTTTCAGATCATGTGATTCACCTTTTCCCTTTAGGCAGAAAAGATGAATTTGTTTATCTGTCAACAAATGTTTCCCTGCTGCTGCTGGCAACAGTGACCTCTACCTTCCTGCGTAAAGCGATTGCTAAGGAAACAGAAATGATGGAGTCGGGTCATTTCACCCTTGGGAAAATCATGTTTCCCTTGTCCCTGAGGACTCTCTGTTAGGACAGAAGTCTGTATCTGCCTTGCTCACCTGTCTCCCCCACCCCCGTCCCCTGCCACAGGGACTAGAATACCTGGCACAGAGCAGGAACTCAACAAATATTTGCATGAAACCCTGAGTGACCCAGAACTCCAGAACTTGTATACAAGGCCACGGATCATACTTTATGTATACAGAATTAAGGAGAGATATGCCTAGATTTTTTTTGCTTTGTTTTTCTCTAACAAAGTATGTCAACATAAAATTATTTTTGAAATTCCAATGATATTAAATTACAGGGTTTCAAACAAAACTCCTCCCAAAATGCTTGGAGAGTTCCACAAAATAAGATATTTTATACTTCCCCAAACAGAGGTTTAAACTGACTTATAACAAGATGTCCACTGCTTTTACTTAAAAAAAAAAAATACTGGTATCCCATTAATATTTCATTTGCTGAAAGGAATTCTGCTGCTCTGTCAATGAGCCACCCTTAAAAACTATGGAACTGACACCATGAATTCAGTATCTTTTTCAGTATCTTTCTCATAGTCCTATCTTCTTTTCGCCATCTATTTTAAATTTCTTTCTCAGTACCCGTTACTATACATAAACATGATATACATTGCTTGTAAAGCTTGTTGCAAAAGAAGGATGAAGGAAAATGATAGACAGCAGAAGCAGATGAAATCCAAAGAAACAAGACAGAGGCACAAGGAGAATGGGTGGGCGGCAAGAGAAACAGTCAGATTTTGATTCCCAGAGCGGGATGGTGAGAGGTGGAAAAAAATGTTAATTGTCTTCATGAACATTTCTATCTGGAAA
This sequence comes from Oreotragus oreotragus, assembly GCA_006410675.1. Classification (NCBI taxonomy): domain Eukaryota; kingdom Metazoa; phylum Chordata; class Mammalia; order Artiodactyla; family Bovidae; genus Oreotragus; species Oreotragus oreotragus. The sequence goes on from SJYX01009890.1 coordinate 589,030, forward strand.
ACATGGAATATATTTGACTTTGGGAATATAAACTGCAAGAAGTAAAGCCATCTGGGTTACTAGAGAAAGGCAGAAGCCAAGGAGACTGGCCACAGGGGGCGCCCCTCAGCAGTCCCTCCACAGGCAAGAGCCTTGTACGCTGAGCTGAGGGGAGAGCTGAGTGAGTTTAAAGGCTGGACACACTGGGTACGGGGGTTCGGGTCCTCACTCGACCTGTAAGTCACTGACGCTGTCAATGAAGTTGGAGAGAGAAAACACTGGAGAAAATAAGCTCAGCGCCGGGACTGAGGAAGTAGCAATAAACAGAGCGGAAGCACAGGACTAAGCACAACACAGGCCAGAAGCTCAGAAATAGCTAAGTTGGGGCCAGTCCACCAACAAGCAAACAAAATCAGGGAGCAAAGACAACAATGGGAAACCGAGGCGCTCTGGGGCGGGAAGCCACCAACTTCTCACTGTGACTTGACAAGAACTTCCAAATCCATCTCATCCGCTAAAGGAGAAAAGCGTGTCATGTTGCTACTCTTGATAAATGGAACAAATGAACAAAGGATATCGCCCAATGGAACCTTAACCTTTGAGAACATGGCCCCAGAGGAACACTTCTCCAATACAGCAATTCTGCAATTTCATCCAAGAAGGAAAGCTAACAAGGCTGCATCAAAATCTAAGAATATAAAGAGAATTTCTAGCTGTTAAATCCGAGAGCTCTGGGGCAGGGGTTCTAGAAGGGGCTGAGGGGACTTGCTTTGCATATAAAACCATGTTTACTCTCCTACAGACAGCGTCTAGAGATTTCACCCAGTTCTCAAAGAAGTCTGTGATCTAAACAAGGTTAAGAACCACTGCGCTAATAGAAACGTGATTTTAAAATACTTACAAGTGATGTGTTGAAATGTCTATGTAAATACACACTTCCAGAGTGTACTAAGGATACCAGTTTCGCAAGATGCTTATTTGTGATAACCCCAAATCGTACTGTTCCTAGGTAATCTGAAACAGAAAATTTTCCTTTATTAAAAAGAAAAAGCCTATGCCTTAAAACCACCACAAAACCCAATGATCAAATCTTGACACACAAATTTCCCCGGAGCAAAGCTTTTTGGCCACCTAGCCTAGACCGCAAAGGAGGAGCCGAAGAAACCACCACCTCCTAAAACAGATTACACGTCTCCTCCTGAGTACCTGCCTCTGACTAGGACCTGCGCTGTTTCAGTCCCTGTTTCCCTACTCACAAGCCTCACCTGAGAGCCTAGGCACATGCTGTTCTCTCTGTCTGGACATTTCTATGCCAGTTCCTTCTCATCATTCAGATCTCGGCTCCCACCCCACCTTCTCTGAGAAGGCTTCCTTGACCACCTGCTTCCAGGCAAAAACACTTGAAAGGATGGTCTGTAAGGGAACACCAAGGCTCCCTCCTAACTCAAGCCTTCTCTCTACCATTACTCTCAGCCTTTAACAGCACTTACTAACATTTACATAATCCTACTGATTTATTTAGATCTTCTTTGGTCCAACTTCCTCTTAAAACCTTGTTTATTGCTGTTTACCCCAGCATCTACAGCAGCATCTGGGCACATGTGTATTGATCTCTGGAGCAATAAATGTTAGTTACATGAATCAATCTAGCATATACAAGGAACTCACATGAATTAGTAAGAAAAATAAAACAGTTAAAAATGGGCAAATCATAGGAAAGGAACTGTGCACTTAACCTCACTATTTCAGAGGAAAGCAAATGAAAACACAATTGCCACTTTTCATCTTCAAAATGCCCCAGATCTGAGACATAGGAAGTACCAGATACTGATGACCGGTAAAGAAATGAATGCTCTGCTGCAAAGCTGGTGGAAAAGGCAGACTGGCAGCCACCTGGGAGAGCAATCTGCTGTGCTGTCCACGATGGAACCCGGACACGGCCTGCAGCCCCCGATCTGCTTTTTGGTGCCCACACGTGCCCTGAGAGTTATACCCAAGGGCAGTCACCAAGGAATTGCCTGCAGATGTTGAAAACAGTGGGGCAGGGCAATCTATACAGCCTGAATAGATTCTCTAAGACACATGTGAGTAAAAAAGCAAAGACACAGTGTACCTTTTATGTGGAAAAATCCCTCACACTTATAAAGTATGTTTTCTCCTACAAGCACATATGGTTACAAATGTATACAGAATCTGCAAGGATAATAAAAACTGTTTTGTGTTGGGGGTTGGAGATCAAAGGGGACTTGATCCTTATGTGTGAAGAGTTCTTTTTCCCCCAAGGAGTATATTTAATGTAATATTTGTGTGATTAAAAGTTGACTAAAATATGTAGTATTAAAAGAGGGTGGATAAAACGATGTAGGAAAAGGTACATTTTTTCCTACCCCCTTTCTGCTTTACTAGCAGATGTTAAGTAAAATATCAGTTAAACACTGTGTGCTACACTCATTCATTCAGTCATGTCTGACTCTTTGTGACCCCATGGACTATAGTCCGTCAGGCTCCCCTGTCCATGGAATTTTCCAGGCAAGAATACTGGAGTGGGTTGCCGTTTCCTTCTCCAGGGGATCTTCCTGACCCAGGAATCGAACCCATGTCTCTCGTGTCTCCTGCATTGGCAGGTGGATTCTTTACCACTGCACCACCTGGGAAGCTCTGACTCTATCTTATCAAAATTAGTCAAAATCACTTTAANCTGTCCATGGAATTTTCCAGGCAAGAATACTGGAGTGGGTTGCCGTTTCCTTCTCCAGGGGATCTTCCTGACCCAGGAATCGAACCCATGTCTCTCGTGTCTCCTGCATTGGCAGGTGGATTCTTTACCACTGCACCACCTGGGAAGCTCTGACTCTATCTTATCAAAATTAGTCAAAATCACTTTAAAGTGTCCTGTGCACAGAGATGTTCACTGCATCATTATTTACAGAGCAAAAAAAAAAAAAAAAAAAAACTTTAAATGTTACCAAGTGATATCTAAGTAAACACACGAAGCTTCTAGGTTACTCACACAAGCCCACCTTCCAGCAGGGGCGGCCTCTTCCTCTCAGAGGAGGAGTGACTACTGAGGATGAGGCAAGAGTGACCATGTCCCTCACACCAGGCTGGACGATCTAACACAAACCTGATGAGCTGAAAATGGCACAGAACCAAAGAAACACAAGAAGAATGAGCCCCAAATGACAGGAAAGGCTTATATATAGGGTGGATGGAAAAGGGCGGGGTGGGGTGGGCAATGGGAGCCAGAGAATGGGAGTGAGGCAGCCTAACCTTCCTCTCAGCACCAGACTTGGAACCACAGCAATGTTTCACAGCCTCCACGATCAAAACCTAGACTCATTACACCAGCCACTGCATGGGGATCCAATGTGGAACACAAGAATTAACAGATAAACCTGCTGCTGCTGCTGCGCCACTTCAGTCGTGTCCGACTCTGTGCGACCCCACAGACGGCAGCCCACCAGCCCACCAGGCTCCCCATCCCAGGCAAGAACACTGGAGTGGGTTGCCATTTCCTTCTCCAATGCAGGAAAGTGAAAAGTGAAAGTGAAGTCGCTCAGCCGTGTTCAACTCTTCGAGACCCCACAGACTGCAGCCCACCAGGCTCCTCCACCCATGGAATTTTCCAGGTAAGAGGACTGGAGTGNGGAGTGGGTTGCCATTTCCTTCTCCAATGCAGGAAAGTGAAAAGTGAAAGTGAAGTCGCTCAGCCGTGTTCAACTCTTCGAGACCCCACAGACTGCAGCCCACCAGGCTCCTCCACCCATGGAATTTTCCAGGTAAGAGGACTGGAGTGGGGTGCCATCTCCTTCTTCGAGATAAGCCTGACGGCACTGCAAACACTCCACACCTCAGTGAGGGGGTGGTGGTGGGAGGAAAAAGAACCGAACCAGAGAAGAGCTGCAAACAGCATTTTGATTGGATACTGTCAGGACAGCAAGAGCCAGGCTTCTCAGGGAAGGAGAAAGAAGTTACATATGAAGAGAGGAAAGTTAAAGTAAACTCTGCAGTGTTAGACTGGAATCAGAGGAAACTAAAATAAACTTACAACTTTTAGTGTAAACTTATGACTTAAGACACAGATAATAGATACAGAACAGAGGCATGCATGTGCGTAGGAATAAACACATATATGTCTGAGCTCTCTGCCTGCTGAAAGGGCCTAGAAGTAATGACAGTGAATATCAAGAAGCCCCAGATCTGGGTTTCTAAATGTCATTCTCCAATAAAAAGAATCCAGGGCTTCTTGGGAAAGAAGCTGATCCCAGCGCTGGGGCAAAGGCAGTACAAGATGAGCCTGAAGCATCTTGCTGAGTCAGGAAAGAAGTGCTCATAAAAAGAGGAAAATCTGTTCAAGGGACACAGGCACCAACCCAAGATGCTAATGGCCAAAGCCGGAACAATCTGAGCAACAAAATAAACAATCAGTGTTTTTCAAAAGTGTCCATGTCATGGAAAGTAAGAAAAGAGTGAGGAACTGTCATAGGAGGAGACTAAGGAGAAAAATTAATTAGCTGCGATGCAGGATCCCAGGTTGAATCCTAGAACAGAAAACAGACGTTACTGAAAACAATGGCAAAACTCAAATAAGGTCTGTGGTTTACAGACCTTCTCACTGGACCAACGTTAATTTCTTAGTTTTGACAAAAGCACCACCACAAATGGTTAAATCGTGTTAACACTGGGGGGAGCTAGGTGAAGGTAGAGCGTTTGGAAATTCTGGATCCATCCATCTGTGCAACATTTCTGCAGCTATAAAACTGGTTCAAATTTGAAATTAAAAAAAAAAAAAGCATAACATGTAAGTTCAGATTCCAAAGCTGCTGGAAGAAAAAAGCAGGACCCAGGAGGGGAAATGCACTGGTAGGAGCAAACATACCACCCTCCATCCAGCAGTAGGCTCATTTTGGCTGACTGCCACCGATACAGAGAGGGGTGAAGGAGAAGCAGCTAGTAGGAAACTCATTTGAGAGTCCGCCAAAGTCACCAACATGATTTACTGGAGCAGGGGAATCAGGAGTGACAGTTTAACTCAAAAGCTGAAAGGGGCCATTCAAAAACCAGCTTAGCTACATTCATAAGAATGGACAGCCGCCTGCACGCAGCAGATTTTAACATGCCCAAACACATCACGATTTCAAAACTTTATTTCTCACGCAGAAATTTACAAGAATCACACATTTTAAAAGTTCCTTCAGACAGTGGAAATCTTGCTGGAAGAAGCAGTTTATCTGTGCAGTCTCCTGTGTATAAGGAGCACCTGAATTAGCAGGCGAAGTTCACAGTGTAAGAATGACACACGAAAATAACACTTCTCATCTCCATATCCAGAACATTCTGTCAGGCAGGGCTCCAGGGCTTTCTACAATAGGGGTCTTTGTCGATTATAGAACGAATAATTTTGTCCCAAAATGAATGAAGCTTTAATATTTTAACTGAGGATTCTGAATGTACTGAATAATAAAACAAATTCAGAACCATGCTCTTCCCTCCCCCATCAGTGGGTCCAACAATGGCACGATCCTATTAAATTAATAATAATAATAATAAAGTCTTAATAAATGCTGTTAGGTAACCAGCCAACTACAGTCTACTAACCCTCCAGGGAAAGGTGTCAGAAAGACTACTGCAACATGCAACGACATCCTGAGAGAACATCTGGGTGAAAGCAGGAGTTACTGAGCAGTTCCTGTAGCTGGTCACACAGACATCAAGATGCCCACAGCAAGAAGACTGGCTTGTCTACTGTCTGCTACAAATAGCTTGTCTGTTGTCTGAGTCCTTGGTCTGGTCTCCCTTAGCTACATGGCAACTTACTAGGCACAAAGCCGCCGCTAGGCTCCCCATGAGACTAGGGATGAGTGGAACAAATAGATCATGGCGCTTCACTGTTCGTGTGCTTTGAGGAACAAACAGCCTTGCTTTGATCCATGAAGCCTTGTCTATTTTCAGCACTTATTGCAGGTTTACCCCTTGCTACCTTTCATGAGCTTGGGGTTCTTTTCCGCCACTCACAGAATGCTAGTCTACCCTTGCTTCCCTTAGCCCTCTGGGTGGAGATTTCATTGACCTTGCACATACCACTTCACCATTTACCTCCTGGCAACCACCAAGGACACACCGAGAATGGAAAGATCTGAAACTCCATCTGGTCTCCACTCAGATTCATCTGGCTCACTTGTGATCTTTCTGGTGTGCATCAGGGGTTTTGTTTTTGGTCAATGCATAATGTTTTAATATCAGACTACTTTTATTGCTTAAAACCACTGCTTTAAATTCAATTTGTAACATTAAAACTTCAGTCCCCTATTAAGGTAAACTGCATACATTCTGAGGCAAGACCTCAGTGAGGCAAAATATTAAAATTCTCAAACATGCCAGAAAAGAACAAAAATTAGTTCCTTTTGTTAGCAAAAGGTTTTTTGTTTCCCTTTTTATTGAAGTATGGTTGATTTGTAATCCAGTATGAGTTTCAGGTGTACAGCAAAATGATTCAATTTTATATATTTTTTTCAGATTTTCCATTAATAGATGTTTAACTGCTTTCAAATTAGTAATAAAAATCTTGCCAGAAGCAAAGCTACACAATTCACACTCACAAACTAACAGACTACCAGGAGGACACTGAAGCATTAGCTCAAGGAGGGGCCTACAGGAGACTCAGTATCTTAGGATACAATTGCTTCTTCCCAAAACACCGGGATAATGAGCCCTAGGTCCTAAGTGCGTGGTAGGTCCTAGGTGGTAGCCACTAACCACGAGTGGCTAGCGAGCACTTATATGAGCAACTGAGGGACTAAACTTTTTACTTTATTTGACTTTATTTAATCTAATTTGAAAGTGATACTCAACTCAGTTATAAGGAAACATTCAAAAGATGAGTTTGTAACCTTAAACTAATATATTATAAATAAACTATATTTCAATAGAAATAAATACACAAAATGAAACAACATAAAACTTTTTGGTATGTAAAACACTTTTTCAGCTGTAAATTGTATGAAATCTAAATACAGATCAAGTATTTCCAATGAACACTTAGCATCTGAATTGAAGTGTGCTGTTACATATAAAAGACTTGGTTAAAAAAATGTAAAATATCTCAACAGTTTTTATGCTGATTACATGTTGAAAATGCTAATAATTGAGGTACATTGGGTTAAATAAAATATAAATTATTCAATTGATTTCACCTATTTCTTCTTCAATTTTAACGCAGCCACTAGAAAATTTTAAAATATCTCTGTGGTTCATGTTAAAGTTCTACTGAACTATGCCAAGGTGACCACAACGAAAAAGCAAGATTCATGTAACTCGGGAAGAAGATTAGCCTCAGATAAGTCCAGCAGCCAGTAAGCCTTAATAATGGACAGTTATCTGGGAAGGACACATAAGACAAAGATGTTTTTTCATGAAATCTCTCTAAATAGCAGAGAATAGTCATTTTTAAGAATGTGTCCCACTCTCTCCTGCAGAAAGGAAAGGGTGGGGCTCTCGACCTTGTGACTCCGGGTATAAACGGCTAAGCTTCTGAAATTCTCTCAGAGGTCTACATTAAACAGCATTTGGTGTCCTACAAAGTAAAGTACCCAAGGATACACTGAAATAATGAGCAGACATGCTGGAACTGAATGGAAATTTTCACCTCGGGACCGGCCATCTGCTCTCCAGGAGGCTTCTGCGTGAGCTAATCTCTCAGGGATCTCAGGGCAAAATGGAACACCAGGTTGGGAAAAATACTGATACAGAATACTGCTAACAAATAAACCATGATATTCTTCAAAATGGACTGAGTACCACTGGATTAAGTCACGTAGATTTTAACCTACATGGCTAAGAAGTTATTTACTCCCTGGGAAAATTTCTCTCAATTCTTTACTCTGGGAAGTGGTCACATTCCCAAAGGCAAAACCTGTATTGTGGTCCCTTCCATGCCGCCAACAATTCTCACTTTACTCTATACTCTGACATTTTTATTAACTTCTGCTTTCCCACTCTTCTTTCCAAGGTTTGGACAAGGAAGAAAAAGGAAGACGACGGGGTTGTATTAACAGGGATAACAACAGCCCCTCCAAGGTTACTTAGGGTTTCCACTGTAGTGACTCGGCATCAGCCACCAGATGATGACTTCATGCACTTCCAATGCTACGTGCATTCATCAAAATAAAAAAATCTGCAGAGAGGCAACTGGATAGAAATGTTTATCTTCAGCACATGAACTATAGCTATGGCTGGCATTTTTCCCCAGAAACATGACTCAGAGATTTGTTACATTGTCAATTTCTTTTTTTTTTTTTTTTTTGGCTGTGTGGCATGGCTTACTGGATTTCAGTTCCCCAACCAGGGACTGAACCCAGCCCACGGCAACCAAAGCACAGAACACTGACCGCCAGGCAACTCCCTCAAAATCCTAAGCACAAAGCAGTTATGTAGCAAAAAGTCTGGCGTTTGGGCACCATAGGCACACTATGCATGTGCTGGTGCTCGCCTAAACACTGCTAAACTCCAAGTGAACATAACTTCTCAGCAGCGATTGTCCTTCTTCTTGCGAGTTAGGAAGGAGGGAAAGAAAAACATCATCCCAAATTCATCACTTGAGGGGAACATAAACTACAGAGCTAAACAGGCACTGTCCTATACACTAACACGACCGTAAACACCCTCACACCATTGTTCTCATTCAGTCAGAGCATAATATTAAAATGATCAATTTGAATACATCTCTTGTATGTATTTCAATTAAGTTTCTCTTTTTAAAAAAAGCCTCAGGGAGGGAAAGACTTCACTAAAGAAACATTATCTCCTTAGAAATTCCTCCTATTATGCTGCACTTAGGGTCTAGCATTGGTGTCATTCATATATATATATATTTTTTAATCATGCTTTACAAAAATAAAAACAATTCTTAGCTACCAGGTCTGAAAAAAAAAAGGCCACAGGCCAGAGCATTTTCAAGCTGAAGTCTCCTTTAGAGGCAACTAGGGCAAAGCTCCCTTACGCTGCAGATTGGGAACCTAAAGAGTAAGCCGTGGTCACACAAGACACCTGCCACTAACACCACTAGTCAGGAGAGTCAGTCTCCGACTACCAGTTAAGAAGACGCCACTAACGTCTAGGAGAAAATCAGAAAACAACATTGATTGCTAAGTGGGAGACACAGCCAAGCAGTGCAACAGGAGTTCCAAGAAAGGAGCCGGTGGATGGAAATATCCACTCTATGTCTACAGAGAACCAGACGTCACGCTGACTGGGCAATATCTACAACTCCCACAGGACTTCGGCTAGGCCCCGAAAAATTAGGAAGGCAGATACTAACTAGGGAGAGGCACACGTTTTAAGTAGGATCACGAGCAAAGCCTTGGAGGTGAGAATCACCACCTCCTCATCCCAGGAGAGCAGAGGCAGATGGAGTGATGTGGTTGTGGTTCCTATTGCACTCCTCACTTACTGGACATGACTATATTAAGTCGCTGTTACTGCTGTAACAAATTACCCACTAATTCAGTAGCTTTAAAAAAATATCTTACAGTTTGGAGACTGAAGTCTAAAATGGGCCTCATTGGGCTAAAATCAAGGTGTTAGCAGGGAGTGTTCCTTCCAGAGCTTGCAGAGGAGAATCCATCTCCTTGCCTTTCCTACCTTTCAGAGGCTACTTGCATTCCTTAGTTTGTGGCCCCTTCCGTCTTCAAAACCAGCAGTGGCCAGACAAGTCCTTCTCTCACTGGATCAATCTGACACTGTTCTTTGCCTCTCAATTCCACTTTTAAGAACTGTTCTGATTATCTTGGGCCCATTCAGATGCTCCAAGATAACCTCCCTTTCTCAACGTCAGCTGATTAGCAACTTAAATCCACATGCAACCTCCATTTCCTCTTGTCATGCAATGTAATATATTCACAGGTCCTGGGGTTAGAATGTGGACATCTCTGAGGAGCCACTGTTCTGCCTCACATAGACCTGGGGTCTGTTAACAACCTTTCCTAAGCCTCAGTCTCCTCAGCTGAGATAGTAACACTGAGAAGGTAACATTCTACTTCAAAGAGTGGCAATGAGGATTGGATCTTCCGGGTGAAGTGCTCTGTTCAGCATCAACTTACCATGCTCAATGTTACATAACAAGCAGTCAGGTGGAGCTGGGTTTGTCTGAACCGAATGGCTTCATTCTAAGTGTGTCACTTTATCATAGAAGGGGATCCCTGAGAGGTTTTCAAGATTTTAATGTTTTGGGTTCTTTGCCTAGGAGTCTTATTTCAGCTTAAAACAAAAACAAAAAACCCCACCAAAAAACCCCCAACAACTCTGAAAAACAGGATCAAAAATCAAATCACACACAGACAGGGACTTCCCTGGCAGTCCAGAGGTTAAGAATCCATGCTTTCAACGCAGGGGGCACAGGTTCCATCTCAGGTCTGGGAACTGGGATCCCACATGCCGCACAGCGTGGCCAGAGAAAATCCCCAAAACACAACAACAAAAACACATATACATACACACTCATAAAATAGGTGAACTTCAAAAAGGTAGAAAATACCAGAAAACAATTAGAAAGTAAAGACAGTGAAATTTTTCAAACACACAGGTCCAAGGAATCAGATTATCTACAAGTGACCACTAAGCTTGGTTCTGACTTAGAACCAAGGTCCAAGGAATCAGAGTATCTACAAGTGACCACTAAGCTTGGTTCTGACTTAGAACCAAGGTCCAAGGAATCAGAGTCTACAGGTGACCACTAAGCTTGGTTCTGAGCTTAGAACCAAGGTCCAAGGAATCAGAATATCTACAGGTGACCACTAAGCTTGATTCTGACTTAGAACCAAGGTCCAAGAAATCAGAGTATCTACAGGTGACCACTAAGCTTGATTCTGACTTAGAACCAAGGTCCAAGAAATCAGAGTATCTACAGGTGACCACTAAGCTTGGTTCTGAGCTCTTTGCACACTTTTTGCGTCTCTCAGCACCACCTGTCTTCCGCTCTCTTGTTCCTCATCCTCACGCTGACTCCTCATCCTCCTGGGAAACCCCGCCCACCTCCAGTCTTCCCTGACCTGACCCGCACACCCCACACCTCCGTGCTCCAACAAAGCCTGTCACAGATGTGTTACTGAACTCGCTCTGTGGACAAGCCCACCTGAGGGCCACTCTATGGGGGCACTATGGATGGCAGGAAGTGTTACTCTTCACAGCTGGAGTACAAAATGGACCCTCCAAAGTTCACTGAATTAATAAGTCATGCTTCTAAATCTAATTCAAGAACAGGAATGTCTGGTTTCGGGCTTAGTGCTTATCTAGCAGGGAGTTGGTAATGGACAGGGAGGCCTGGTGTGCTGCAGTCCATAGGGTCACGAAGAGTCGGACATGACTGAGCGACTGAACTGAATTGAGGAGCACTTACAAGGCTGAGGAGATGTCATAATGGGAAAAAAAGCATTTCCTATGAAATATGATCATATCCTTGCTAAAATAATAGGAACACAATTAAAAGTCATTTTTAAATGGGAATAAAGAAGTATGGACTTCCTAATATATTTACTCTAACATGTATTAATCAGTACCCAGAGGGCCTCAGATCACTAGCAGTTAGTTAGAAAAAGATTTCTCTCTGCAAGTGAGTATAGTGACAATACTCACTAATCAGTACTCATTAATACTCAATAATCTCAACAAAAAGATTATCTGAGAAAACCAACTGATCAAGAACCTGTTTCATTCATGGAGAACTGTTAAATCCAATGCCTGGTCCAGACTTCCAAGAGTTAGACCCAGGAACCTGAGGAAATACAGTAATCTCAGAGTCAACCTTGCCTAAGAAGTCAGTCCCTTGCTTTTGTTTTTGTTTTTTTTTTAATGGTTGTTGGTCTTTTAAAGAATATTTATGTATGTGTTTCTTAGTTATGGCATGTGAACTCTTAGTTGCAGCCACGTGGGATCTAGTTTTCTAACCATGGATCAAACCTGGGCCCCCTGTGTAAGAAGTGCAGAGTCTTAGCCACTGGACTGCCAGGGAAGTCCCAGCTCCCCGTTTTTTCAATGACTTTAAGAATGTCACTTACAGGATAAGAAAATCCTACCTTTCAGATCTCTTGCTGTTGTATAAAGTTTCATAATTTAACAGAAAAGTGCTCCAAAAAAGCTTTATTCTTGAAGGGACCTTTTTGCGTCCTGACGGGATTGTCTCAGCAAATAGCAGCACCACAAAACGCCACCTGGTGGAGGAGAGGACCCCTACACTGGAATTACTTCCTCTAATCAATTTCTATTTAAAAAAATTCGCTGCAAGGGTTATTTTCCAAAAGTGTTCCTTAGAAGACTAATGTCACAAAGTTTGCTGTCAACTACACTCAGGAATTCCTAAAGGCGAAAGAAGGGAGTGGGTCTTTAGTTAACAGTTCAGTGTATTTTGAGGATGACATTTAAATGTCGTGTGTGTGTGTATGTGTGTGTGTGAGTGTGTGAGACTCAGTCGTGTCCAGCTCTTTATGACCCCATGGACTGTAGCCCGCCAGGCTCCTCTGTCCATGGGATTCTCCAGGCAAGAATACTGGAGTGGGCTGCCATTTACTTCTCCAAAATATCATGTGTTTTTCAATTCAATCCATTAGGATTCTAGTGTCAGGAGACAGTGAGAAGCCAAGAATGAGCCAGGNACTGTAGCCCGCCAGGCTCCTCTGTCCATGGGATTCTCCAGGCAAGAATACTGGAGTGGGCTGCCATTTACTTCTCCAAAATATCATGTGTTTTTCAATTCAATCCATTAGGATTCTAGTGTCAGGAGACAGTGAGAAGCCAAGAATGAGCCAGGCTGGGCCTCCGTCCAGCCCAGGGTGAGTGACTCCTGCAATTCTGGTCTAGGGAACCTGAAAGGACAGATATGAGGGGACATGCAGGAGGTGGGCAGGAGATCCAAAGTGACAACATCCCACTGAGAAAATCACTCCCTCGGCAATTTCAAGGTATAGTGTTCTTTACAACTTATTCATTAAAACTTCTAGCTAAACTGTAAGAACTCTAAGAGCCCAGTGACAAAACCTTGGCCTCAAGGCACTCAGTAAATACTGTCTGAACAAACTGGCTCACATTCCGGTGGGACAGAGACGCAGTCAGTTCCATGGGGAGAACAGCATGCCTCACCGTCATCCCTTGGTGTCCACAGGGAACTGGTTCCAGCCCCGGCCCCGACTCCTCTTGAATACCAAAATCCAGGGATGCTCAAGTTCCCTGTGCAAAATGGCACAGCATTTGCATGGACACATCTTCTGGTATGCTTTGCTGCTGCTGCTGCTGCTAAGTCGCTTCAGTCGTGTCCGACTCTGTGCGACCCCATAGATGGCAGCCCACAAGGCTCCTCCGTCCCTGGGATTCTCCAGGCAAGAACACTGGAGTGGGTTGCCATTTCCTTCTCCACTGGTATGCTTTAGATCACCTCTTTGACTGCCATTTCCTTCTCCAGAACTTATAACACCTAATACAGTGTAAATGCTCAATAAATAGTTGTAGATATGTAATGCTATCTCAGTTGGCAGATGTGTGACAAATTCAATTTTTGCTTTGGGGAACTTCCTAGAATTTTCCTAATATTTTCAACCCAGGGTTGGCTGAATCCACAGGTGGACACAGAGGGCTCACTACACAAAAAGCAGCAAGGATGGAGAGCTCCAGGAAAAGGGAAGAGGAAGTCCTGGTAGCCGGTCTAGGTGCAGAACACCTGGTGGAGTCGCCTTTAAGAAACCAGACCCAGAACTCGCTTCAGGCGCTTTCAGTCAGTGGCTTTCCCATTAAACCACTACAGACTTTCAGACCATCACTTTATTCACACACAACATAATTCACACATGATGTGGCCTTGTAAAACAAGCACTTACCCTCTCGCCTCCACTCTCTCCCATTTTATGGCAGAGAAACTCAAACACAGAAAAGGTGCATGTTTTGCTCAAGTGTATGGACCCTGCCGGGGCAGACAAAGGCTAAGGACCAGATACCAGCTCCCAGGCCCCTGCCTTCCCCTCAGGAAGCACTGCATCCCTTCTGAAGGTCAAATGGACGAAATTTCTTAAAAATTTTCTCTTTTTAAAAAGGGCACTGAATCACAGCAGAATATAACAACATTTTACCAGAACGCATCTTTACAGTAAATAAGCATAAGACAGGAAAAAATCAAGTAGGCACCCTAAAAATATCAACCCCTCTATCAAGTTTTCTTTAGGCAAAAGAAGAGTCTGTCTGCCAAGATCAAGGTGAAAAGGCTTAAAGAGAAAAGGCTTGGCAGTCTAGGGAGAGAGGAAAAGTACAAGGGACCAGCGTCCCAAGGATCTGGAAACACACCCAAAATGCCAGCCCACAGTTAATCATTCAGCACTTTGCAAGGATTAATCAGTAATGAGGGTGTGTAAGACTTTTGGGGCTTCACAGGTGGTGCAGTGGTAAAGAACCCGCCTGCTGATACAGGAGACATAAGAGATATGAGTTCGATTCCTGGATCAGGAAAAATCCCCTGAAGGAGGGAATGGCACCCTACTCCAATATTCTTGCGTGGAAAATCCCACAGACGTAGGAGCCTGGTCAGACATGACTGAGTATGCACACATGCCAAGACCATTTACAAAAAACTGAAAGGGAGGTTTGAATAAACGAATAGTTATGCTGTGAGCCTAGAAAGGGAAGCTAAATTTTATGAAAATGTCAATTACCTCTAAGTCAATATAAACATTTAATAAAATTACCAGCCCAATGTATAGATGGATATAAAAGAATATTTCATAAAACGCAAGAACTAAAAGAAGCAGAGTCCAGACTTCACCAGGTACTAACAGAGCAAGAAACAAAATTAGATTTAGTCATACAAAAAGGTTTCTAGACCAAGAGAAAACACAGAAAATAGACCCAATTACAGATAAGAAAATATTTTTTGGTTAAGCAGGCATCATCAAGATGAAGGATAAAGGAAGTGTTACTCTGTAAATTGTGCTGATTAGTCAGTAAGAAGTGAGCAAAATCAGCTGTGCTCTGTATTTTAAGCCAAGGTAAACATAAAGTGCTAAATAATTTTAAAATCCAAAGAGAAGAAAGTGAACTAATTAGTGATCAGATTTTTTAAAAAATAGATCAAGAAAATGAACCACAGATTTAACTACATGAAAATACAGAACTGCTATATTAAAAAAAAGAGATAAAATGACTAGAGGATAATGGACAGAAATATAACAAAGGGCTACTGCCCACAACCATCTAACAGGAGGGCCAACATAAACTGACGAACGGGCACCCGGATGGAGACCAACAGGCAGAGGACACAGGGGACTGAGATGGACCCTCAGCACCCCACCCCCAACACCCAGGCAGAGTGCTTCATGCATGGCACATTCTCAAAATATTTGTAGACCAATGGCAAGCTAAACAAGCGTTAGAGAGTGTCCTGGAGATTTCTAAGGCAATTTTTTAAAAAAACAAACCATAAGGCAATGGAAAGACATGTGCATTTTATCTACACTCGTGGCCTGCTGAACCAGGACATCTGCTTTCTACCACAACAGTCTAAACACTTCATCAGTTAAGCTCTCTATAACCAAATGTTAAACGGGTCAAATGTTCCTCAGGCCTCAATTTGTGTACACGAAAGAAACGCAACAATGATCTAGAATTTACATTTCAAACTGTCCCGTTAAAAAAAAAAAAGCCTGCATGGTTTTCTCTTACTGAGCATAGGCTATTAATAGTAAGTAAAATACCATTTGACTTCAGCGTAGGAGAAAGCAAAGGTGAAAAACACCCAGATGCCCAAGGAAGATTTACTTTAGGTAATCCTTCACAGTACATATTTCATAGAAATTCATCCTTCCAAATTTGTATTTTTCTTCTAAAAATGGTTCATTAAAGCTTAAGTGGGAGCTTAGCCACAAAAATGGAGTGAAAAATTATTAAATACAATGAACTCAGTTCTTGCAAAATCCATAGGCAACAGGATTTTACAAGACCCAACTAGAGAGGGAAAAAATATAGTTAATTTACTGAGCTAGATTTATTTTGAGAAGAAATTTGATACAATCATTTGTCAAAATTAGTGATCTGACCATAAGATTTGTTTTGTACCTTCAGGTAGTCTTAACCCATTTGTTACCCTCCTTGCTTAAAAAAGGAACAGAAAAAAAAAACTTATTAAAAAAACTTTTAATAAGTCAACTATATTAGGAAAAAAAATGGGAATAAATTCTACTACCTTATATTTGGAAAGATTTTTTCCAAAAGAAGCAATGTTTTGGAAACTTCTGAATGAAAAGGTAATTTAAGATGAAACTAACACACATTATAAGTTAGCTGGATAACACCATACCCTTTCAAATCTTGAAACAGCTTCTCAAGAACTTGAATGCTGCCATTATTCTAGTGACTGACTCTAGGCTACCCTTTTATACATCATCTTCAAAGGACTTTATTTAGTTTTCTAAGAGGATTTTTGAACATCTATCTGCTTAAGCTTATTTAAGTTGGCAGTATTTTGTCTTCAAAATTCAAACTCTGACTCACTGAGCCTCCTTAGTCACCTGAAGCTGTGCAGCCCAGTCTTAAAGGGGACAGAAGAGACACCTAATGTGACAGGTTAAGTTCCTCTCCCAATGTCCCCTGCGTGAAAAGCATGCACACAGCAGATTCTCTATGCATAAAACCTTAAGACAATGTATACACTAAAATGGCCAATACAACTGCTTGATGTATTAATAGTATACTATCATAATATCCCCCCAAATACTGAAGCAAATGTAACATCCAGTAACAGGAGGATGGCTACATATTTTGGCTGGCCTACTGAAAGATCAGTGCGATCACTCATCTGGCAAATAGTGACTGATCCCCTGCTATTGCCAGATGCTGGAGAAAGAACACTAAACTGAAGACGCACGGTCCCCACCCCCAGAAACCTCCCAGTCCCAGGAAAACGACAGACAGTAAACAAATCATCTCACAAGGAGACACATCAATATAAACTAGGCTGAGTGCTATGAAAAAAACAACAAATCTCTCCCCAACGTGGGAGACTGAGGTGCTATTTGAGAGGAATCTGGAGGATAAACAGGGGTTTAAAAGGTGAAGAGCTGAGCCCTGGGCACCGGGGATGAGAGGACACATTTCAGGCAGAAGGGCTGGCACAGCGGCCCCCGTATGAGGAAGGAGGGTGGAGACTGGGTACCAGGTAAGTGCCCACTGGTCTCGTCAGTGGGACGGGAGGAAGCCTGGACCACGGCTTGTAAGGAGGATATGAACAGCAGATGAAAGTATCTAACAGAGAGCTGATTTCAGGTCACAGCTGATACAGAGAAAGAAAATGGAGCAACATGAAAAAACAGGCAGGATACAATGTTTAACTTACAAAGCAGGGCTTCAAATAAGATATGATTCAGCTATGTAAAAAAAGCATGTATATATGGATTTGAGAATAGTGAAGCTAGCCGTAGGCTGATGCTGTAATGTGGCATGACTTTCACACAACCAACAATACAACCACTAAAAACTGTGATCAAAACATCCAACTCCACACAAAACCAGAGAATATAATAGAATTTAAAGTGCAAAATACAACATTGTAGACAATGTGTGATCAAGCTACATTAAAAAAAAAAGGCTCTAAACATTTAAGAGACTGTCCTTGAAACAGCAAACAATTCTGTCAATAGAACATAAAACAATGTAATAAAAATACAGAAAAAAATAATCAAGAGAACTAAAATGTATAATCACAAAGATAACCTATGCAAAAGTAGGTATCAATATACATACATTTTGGTTAAAGCACTAATGTGTTAATATGAATCCTGTTTACCTTTCTTTAATGAATGCAGTGCTGAGGTGAAGAAGGTCAAATAACCCGGTGGCTGGGGTGAGCTACTGAACTC
Source organism: Oreotragus oreotragus (assembly GCA_006410675.1). Taxonomy (NCBI): domain Eukaryota; kingdom Metazoa; phylum Chordata; class Mammalia; order Artiodactyla; family Bovidae; genus Oreotragus; species Oreotragus oreotragus. The sequence continues at coordinate 606,891 of SJYX01009890.1, forward strand.
AAAGTACCCGAGAACTCCAGGCTGTAGAACAAGAGCAGAATTAGGTGACTGGGGTATCGCTGGTCACTGCATAAAGAGAAATATTTCAAAACAAGAAAGACTTGCTGTTACAACTTAACAACTGCAAGCTGCTGCGCTCCCTTTTTAAAAAACCTAACAGAAGCCCATGAAAACAGTTGCCGATTAGCACTGACCCTTTCCCTCCATTTAGACAACAGACAGGGTAAGGGATCGAGCTGAGTTGCAGCAGCTTTTACGGGGCAGTTAGTTCAGAGCTGAAACGCCCTAGGCAGGTCTTTCATAGGACAGTTATCCTATGCCCCTGGTTTGAAACCTCACCATCAAGTTCAAGTATTCACTTGCCTTTGTTTGGCAACTCTAGGCAAACCAGTTCAATGATCTGTTACCTTTCTTTAATTTCTTCCTCCCCTCACTCCAAACACACCTTCACGCTCACTGGAAATCAGGCTACCCCTGAGTGGCTCCACTGGTCCTCAAGGTCATCCTTCTGGGGCTCCTTCCTCTCTCCCCACTCAGAGGCCAGCATTCCTCACAGGCAACACTCCTCTCTTGTCAGGTCAGTCTGCGAAGAGCTCTCTTAGTCCTCCACCCCAGCTTCCACCTGCTCATTTCATTTCTCTAAGTTTAGAACCTCGCGCCCCTCCATTCTGCCAAAACAATTAACTGTGTTCCACCAGACACATTCTGCTTTCATGTTCAGAAAAATTTCTTCCTCCTTAGAGGGCCCCGTGGGCACCATTCTGTCCGACTTTGTTCTGTAACTAAATGTTTCTGAAGCCCAACTGTGAGATCCTTGAGCAAAGAGTGCTGGCTGGGAGTCAGGAGACCTAAGCTCAAGTCTGACAGCTCAGTGATCTTGGGTGAACCCTTCAATGTGAAGCTCAGCTTTCTTAACTGGCAAACGGGGACCATTCATCCTGGGGTTACTGAGAAGAATGAGCTTGATGAACATAAAGCACTAGCCAGAGGTAAGGAGTCCTTTCTAGCCCTAAAACACACAAAACTGTTTTTAATAAATAATTTTGGAGCTGATGTGATCACTGGGACAAAGACCTAAATAGTAAAATAGAAATTTACCCTGTTGGTAAAGTTTAAAATCAGTATGTTGTACAAAAAAGGAAATTTCGGATCTATAATGGAACATACTATCTTTCAAATCTAAAGCACTTGTTTAGTCTAATAAGATTTCATTTTAAATAAATTACTGCTTTTCATTCTGGTAGAGACCAAGACAGTCAATGTTTAATCTTAACATTAAAGAAAAAAATCCAACAAATAACTAATTTCTCAAACAACTGAGGAAATAAGAAAGTAAAGTTACTGAAACAGGATTTTTTTTTTTTTTTTTTTGCTAAATTTCTTTAATTGTTTTCAACAAGCCAATCCAGAATTGGCTCAAAGTAGAGTAACAAACTATTTGGGTTCCTAATGTTTTAAACCAAGCTATGACAGTGTATCAGCCTTTATACCATCAACTAAGGAAAACAAGACCTTTAGGAATTTCAGTCAGTTAATACTGGGTAATACAAGATAAAATGAAAAGTGATGGAAAGAAAATACACCCGTTTAAATTTCTTTCACTCCCCTAAATCAAAACCAATTGGAATAAACTCATTCTAAATATTAAGAAAGGTTTCATGGCCAAAAATTACATGAAGTGAGCTTCAAACTCTATTCTCCCATCATAGGAGAAGGCATACGACCCATAAACACTTATCTATTTATATGTATGTACGTAATTACATGTGGGTTTATGTAAACACACCTCAATGGAAATAAAAACTACCTGAATTCTACGTCTTCATGAGAAATGCAGATTAAACCTTTAAAAATGAATAAAGGCTAAACCATTTGCAGGGGTCCTCTGCAGGCCTTTTAACCATGTAAGGGTTTACCCCTGTTGATGGCACCACTGCTGTGGTTTCCCAAGGGGCTAAGCAGCTTGAATGAAGGACCTGGTACTGAAATTTCCAAAGAAATCCCACAAACAATACAAAAAAACCCATAGGTAAAATTATTTTTACTTTTTACTGCCCAAAATATGAAGATCATAAAATTCAGCAACCATATGAAAGGATTAAAGGTTGCATAAATCATAAAATACTAGCTATTTTAAAGAAACAGGCAATGTCTATCTATTTTAGGTACTATTTTCCAAATATTCATAGTAGTGCAACAGTCTGTATTAAATTTTGAAATATGGCATGTTTCAGAATGTCACTTAAAACTAACATTTCAAAATAATAAAAAGGAAATAAAGTGACAATTATCTGTTTATTTCTATTGCAAATTAGCATTTAGAAGTTATTAAACTGACTCTGGTTATGCTTCAGGTAAATAAATTTCACAACCATTTCCCCAAAGTTTCAATGCCTCCAGTTTCCTCCACAGAAAATCTTCAGAAAGGGAAGTTTGGGGAACAAAATGCATGCATATCCACATACACGATCGTGCCAGGTGTACACTCCTTGTTTGCTGGGCTGCATATCAACCCAGGAGCTGGCTCAAAGCAGACACCGGGGCCCCTGCCTCAAATACTTTTCAGGCTCTCTTTCAGATGAGCAGGCCAAGCACGTGGGGCAGCTTGACCCTGGGCTGAGGTTGGGGCTGGGGCCGGCTGGCATGCATGCTGTCGCTCCTCACTCTGATGCCCACCAGCGTGTACAGATGGTCCCACCTCAGGGTCCAGCCACAGAGTTTCCATCAGTCCCTCCCTGAGGCCAGGGCAGCGGCCAGGAGAGCCGAACAGCCCACAGGAACCTAACTGCCAGAGCTCCCCTTTCCTTCGCTTGCCCACCTCATCAAAGGTGGGATCAAGACACACCGCAGTCGCAAGACACCTCTGTGCCCTTGACTCCCACCGCTCTCCCCTCAGCTCTAGTTACTGCCCCGCCAAATCCAATTCCTCCCTCAGGACCTCCGCACTCACTGCTCCTGCCTCCTGGAGCACTTTCCCCAAATTTCCTCAGGGATAGATCACATCACACAGGCTTCACTCTAAGTATCTGTCCAAATGTTGCGTCCTCAGAGATGTCTTCTCTGCCTTCTAAGACACTCACACCTCCCTCTCTGCTCTCATGTCTGTCCTGTCACTTGTCTTTGTCTGTAGCAATGGGTTCTGATATCACCTCATGAGTTAAGCTTTCTAGGGCCGCCATGACAAATCACCACAAACTTGGTGGCTTAAACCAACAGAAATTTATTCTCATGGTGAAGAACAAAACACCAAGAGGTCCAGATTATACCCTATACATCTGTGGGTTTTCAACTCCATTCCATGATGTACACTACATTCAGTACCTGCTACAATAAGGCTGGAATAGGCTAAATGGGCTATTTATATGAGGCCAGCCCAACCTCATCAGCATAAAATATGTCTTTCCTGTGTGAGCACAAATTGCAGTGTGGCATAAATTTCAGCAGATGGTGTGCACGCCCTCTAGTGGCCATGAGAACAGTTACCTCCATGTGTTGCTTTCCTCAATGGCAACAATATTTCTGAATTAATGTTAACTAATACTTATTGGAGAAGGAAATGGCAACACACTCCAGTGTTCTTGCCTGGAGAATCCTAGGGACAGGGGAGCCTGGTGGGCTGCCGTCTATGGGGTCACACAGAGTCAGACACAACTGAAGCGACTTAGCAGCAGCAGCAGAAAATGTAAAGCGAAAGTTGTATAGAACTATGAATTAACAGAAACAGTATCTACTTTGTGCAACATCAGAGTACAATCAACACTTTTACTAACAACAGGATAACAGCAGGTACCACGCAGCTTTCTAGGTTTGTCTCCAAAGTGCTGAGATTTCTGTCAACTGGCAATTTACCCAATGCCCGGCTTCTCCCTCCAAACACCTTCCAAACATTCTCTTACCCCACTTAAGTTTAAAACAACTTGATTTCTCAAAACTTCTAAGAATAAATGAATGGATATATGCTAAATCACTGCTCTTAAAAAGATAAATTATAGAGATTCATGAAAAGATCTTGAAAATATTTTGGTCACAGATATGAGTTTTAAATAATACTGTTGGCCTCTGGTGTTAGACTGAAAGGTACAAATCAGATGACTCTGTCACATGCTTTAAAATATAAAAAAGCAAGCACTACTGACACAGAAGCTACTGATACTTAAGACAAGTGATGTCTGAAAATTACCAACAGAGGAATCATAAAATTAGTGACTGTGAAAGTGACATGGCCACCCTCAGTCCTGTTCCCTTTCCAATCAACTTATGTCTAAGAAAATGACACTGGGGTATGTTTGACTACGCTGTCCCCAAGTAATAAACTGTCTTGTCTGTATCTTAAATAGTTAGGAAGAACTTTCAAGGAAGAGGAATTTTATCATACAATTAGAGTAAATGAAGAAAGCAGAATTTCTTAACATGGTTCGCAACAAGATGACATAAAGCTCCTGATCTCTGCCTGCAGTGTCCACCAGCAAGTCCATTTAGTTTTAGCTACATTCATGATTTGTAAGGCAGCTATGATTTTAGTGCATATCTGGGAAGAACATTCTAGACTCTACCTAGCATCAATCCAGTGATTTTCATATACAGAATACTCCCAGTTCTGCAGAATAAATACTAACAACCCAATTAATAAAACTTGCTTCTTTAATAGTAAGTCAATAGCCATGGTCCATCCTTTATCATTAATTATTCTTAGAACCATTATTAAAGATGAAGGGAAAAAAGTTACAGTCAAGTTAAGATTTATTTTAAATTTTTTCTTCCATGTAGAAGAAAGGATCAAAAATGACATAAAAATAATTAAATATTCAAAGTTTTAACCTCTAGTTACATAGTGAAATTTCAAATCAGAGACTTTAATCATTCCTTTGTCTATAAGGAAGAACCTTGGGAGCCAGAAGACCTGGACTGGAGTCCAATCTCCACTTAGGGAAAATCAAACCCTCTCTGCCTCTCTGTACCTTTATCTTCTTAATCTGTTTAAAGGATCTATAGTTTCCATCTAACTCACATGGCTGCTGCGAAAATCAGAAGTAAAAGCACTTGAAAACTGCTGGTCACTTATCCAAGCATAGTTTACTCATTCGTTGTTTGCTGATAATGTCTAAGGTATTTTGGAATTTACAGAGTCAAGCACTTACAATATTCACCCTTTAACGTCTTTCTGCAATGTTCAGTAAATTAAATGCAATCCTGTTTTCCTAAAAATAGCATCTGGGTTTAGTGTCATATTTTACAAACACAGAAGTATGGTGAATGATGAGCAATCTGATTTGGTTAGGTCTGATGTATTCTAAGTCAAAATATCAGTTAGGGAATTCTCCAGCAGTCCAGTGGTTAGGACGCTGTGCTTCCACTGCAGAGAGCATGGGTTCAATGCCTGGCTGGGGAACTAAGAACCAGCAAGCCGTGCAACACTGTCAAAACTATATACACATATGTATATATACATGCACACACACATATATATTTTCTCCATTTGCTAAAAACTTCTGCTCTTCTAGGTAATTATCAAATTATCTGAAATAGGCTTTTAAAAGGATTCGACTGTAGGACTTATAAAAATTCAAACCAACCTAGAATTAGAGCATTTCTGTTTATAACAGCATTAGAAGTATATGTGAATAGAGTTCAGTATACATAAAATAATGAAGTTTATGTCAATATATAAAGTTGTTAATTGCAGGGTAGCATAACTTCCCAAGTAATAAACACTACACAATCTTACGATGATCCACACTGTTCATAAATAACTGGATTATAGACAAACTTATAACCAATATGTTTTTTTTTTTAATGAGGACATTATCAAATGCATTCCTGTAACACATCGCAGACACATCTAGAGACAGAAGCAGTGCCATCCTAACAAACCTTAGAAGTGCCACAGAAACATTAAATAATTATTTCTGCCCAATTTTGAGTGAAGTCGCTCAGTCGTGTCCGACTTCTTTGTGACCCCATGCTCCTCCCTCCATGGGATTCTCCAGGCAAGAGTACTGGAGTGGGTTGCCATTTCCTTCTCCAGGGGATCTTCCCAACCCAGGGATCGAACCCAGGTCTCCAGCATTCCAGGCAGATACTTTAACCTCTGGGCCACCAAGGAAGCAATTTAAACACATTTGATATTGAAATCCGTATTTGTAATTTCAAGGAATATGAAATCCATATTTTAATGGATTTTAATATCAATCCATATTAAACACACTTGATATTGAAGTCCATATTTGTAAAGACAACATTTGGATACTGTAATCCAAATACAGGTTTCACAATGAAATCCATATTTGATCAAAGCAAGTATCTGTCATACTAAGACTCCTTTAAATCAGCAATACCCTTAACATGCTTAGCATGCGTGCTTTTTTTGGGTGGGGGGAGGGTGTGGTACAAACTGAGTAAAAGCTGAGCATCAGGGACACCTATAGATGAAAAATAACTCATGCCTGGCTCTGGCTCCCCACGGGTAACACTCCAGAATTTTCCAGTTAAGGCACTGCTTAATTTTCATCTCTCTACTGACACTGGGATAAGCAGAGACACTTGCAATAATTAGATTTTGGCTTTCTTTGTGTTATATGAAAAAATGTGTGTTTATACTAACACCTGTGAGGCAACTTAAAGACTTTATTTGAGGAAACAATCATTCAGAGCACTGGTTCTCAACCAGGATGATTTTGTGCCCCTAAGGTACACGTGACAATGCCTGGATATTTTTGGTTGTCACAAGTAAGGGGGAGGTGTGGCACTATTGGTATCTAGTAGGTGGAGGCCAAGGATGCTGCTAAACATTCTGCAGAGCACGGGACAACCCGCCACAAGACAGAACTATCTGATTCCAAATGTCAATAATGCCGAGGCTGAGAAACCTTCATTTAGAGGATGCCTATAAAGTTTATTATGGTCCAGAGTGGGGTCTCTAAAAATTCCTTTAAACTTTTTTATTTACTCAACTATCAAAACCATGACAGTGGTTTCACTTCTGGATCAGAGATTGTGTCTTTGTGCTTTGCTGGAGCAGCTGTGAAGAGATACCCCACATCCAAGGTAAGAGAAACCCAAGTAAGATGGTAGGTGTTGCAAGAGTGCATCAGAGGGCAGACACACTGAAACCATACTCACAGAAACCTAGTCAATGTAATCACACTAGGACTACAGCCTTGTCTAACTCAGTGAAACCAAGCCAAGCCCATGGGGCAACCCAAGACTGGTGGGTCATGGTGGAGAGGTCTGACAGAATGTGGTTCACTGGAGAAGGGAATTGCAAACCACTTCAGTATTCTTGCCTCAAGAACCCCATGAACAGTATGAAAAGGCAAAATGATAGGATACCAAAAGAGGAACTCCCCAGGTCATTAGGTGCCCAATATGCTACTGGAGATCAGTGGAGAAATAACTCCAGAAAGAATGAAGGGATGGAGCCAAAGCAAAAACAATACCCAGCTGTGCATGTGACTGGTGATAGAAGCAAGATCCGATGCTGTAAAGAGCAATATTGCATAGGAACCTGCAATGTCAGGTCCATGAATCAAGGCAAATTGAAAGTGGTCAAACAAGAGATGGCAAGGGTGAACGTGGACATTCTAGGAATCAGCGAACTAAAATGGACTGGAATGGGTGAATTTAACTCAGATGACCATTATATCTACTACTGCGGGCAGGAATCCCTCAGAAGAAATGGAGTAGCCATCATGGTCGACAAAAGGGTCCAAAATGCAGTACTTGGATGCAATCTCAAAAACGACAGAATGATCTCTGTTTGTCTCCAAGGCAAACCATTCAATATCACAGTAATCCAAGCCTATGCCCCAACCAGTAATGCTGAAGAAGCTGAAGTTGAACGGTTTTATGAAGACCTACAAGACCTTTTAGAACGAACACCCAAAAAAGATGTCCTTTTCATTATAGGGGACTGGAATGCTAAAGTAGGAAGTCAAGAAACACCTGGAGTAACAGGCAAATTTGGCCTTGGAATGCGGAATGAAGCAGGGCAAAGACTAATAGAGTTTTGTCAAGAAAATGCACTGGTCATAGCAAACACCCTCTTCCAACAACACAAGAGAAGACTCTATGCATGGATATCACCAGATGGTCAACACCAAAATCAGACTGATTATATTCTATACAGCCAAAGAGGAGAAGCTCTATACAAGACCAGGAGCTGACTGTGGCTNAACTAAAATGGACTGGAATGGGTGAATTTAACTCAGATGACCATTATATCTACTACTGCGGGCAGGAATCCCTCAGAAGAAATGGAGTAGCCATCATGGTCAACAAAAGAGTCCGAAATGCAGTACTTGGATGCAATCTCAAAAACGACAGAATGATCTCTGTTCATCTCCAAGGCAAACCATTCAATATCACAGTTATCCAAATCTATGCCCCAACCAGTAACACTGAAGAACCTGAAGTTGAACGGTTTTATGAAGACCTACAAGACCTTTTAGAACTAACACCCAAAAAAGATGTCCTTTTCATTATAGGGGACTGGAATGCTAAAGTAGGAAGTCAAGAAACACCTGGAGTAACAGGCAAATTTGGCCTTGGAATGCGGAATGAAGCAGGGCAAAGACTAATAGAGTTTTGCCAAGAAAATGCACTGGTCATACGATCACAGTGAGCATTAAATGAAATACTGCACTTCAAGAACTTAGTGCAGTTGCTGACACATGGTAAGAATTCAGTAGTCGAGTCAAACCTTGGTTCAAATCCAAGCTCTACCACTTACCAGCTGTGGGGCCTGGGGCAATGAATTTAACCTCTCTGAGTCTCAGTTTACCCTCTGTGAAGTAAAAGGATTGGACTAGATGACCTTTAAGTCCTCTCCTCATATGACATTTCAGAGCAGTTTTTTCAAACTGCTAGTTATGACCCATCAATGTCTTAAAATCCATTTAGGAGGATTGTGAGCCAGCATTTAAAAAACTAAATAGAATAGAATTAAAAATTCAGAATGTATTACATATTTTAGTCTCAGTTTATGGAACTTTTGTTTCAGCTTCAGATTTGTATACTCAGGGGCAAGTTAAAATGTTTTTCATCATGTGAGTTTGTTACTGAACCCAGGTCCAGCTGATTGCTGCTCAGAAGTCATTTTATAGGTTGGTGGAAAGAAAAACTTGCTTTATTTTGGATGCCTGAAATGGAAGGCAGAGGGGTTTTAGCAAATGCCTGTCCAAAGGCTGACTCCCCAGCTCCCCTGACACTTAAGGGGCCAGAATTTTTCTTGACTGAGAGAGGGGGCTACATGCAGAAACAGCGGTCAGCTCTGGCAGTCATCTTCATATTGGTCATTGGTGGTGCAACCAGTGTCATCTTAAGTGTTTTAGGAACAGTTAGTCTTCAGTTCCAAGGTCAATTTGTTTGCATTTCTTGAGGCCAGTTCTTGGAATTATGGCCGCTTATGTCATGGCCTCGTGTAGTCAACTTCTTCCACCCGGTGGAGGCTTCAGTATTTATAAGACAGCTCACAGGCTATGGCTCAGAATATTATCTATAGCTCTTAAGAAGGAAGTAAAAGGTCCTTAAATATGCTTCACAACTACATTATTACTATTTGGTCTCCTTTGTTCTTTGTTTCTGCATTTTCTCACTTCTCTGATTAAATGTAGTCTTTGGCTAAAGTGTTTTTCCACAGAAAAAAGGCAGAGTGAGGACTTGGCAGGGGGGCAGGGACTGTAGACCTGCTGTTTCAGGTTGAGATCAAGGGTAGGAAGCACTGTTTAGAGCTGGAGAAATTCTGGTTTTGGGGTTCAGTTCAGTTCAGTTCAGTCGCTCAGTCGTGTCCGACTCTTTGCGACCCCATGAATCGCAGCACGCCAGGCCTCCCTGTCCATCACCATCTCCCGGAGTTCACTCAGACTCACGTCCATGCGTTATTCCTTGGTGGAGACAGGGAAAGATAGGATACAGGGACAGTTAAGGGATTCTGTGAAAATCCCCTGCCCTTCACTTCTGGCTCCGAAGTATCCAGATGAGACTGAGGGCAGCCGCAAAATGTCTATCTCCTCAAGTTCCATTCAGAAATATTTTGATGTCCTAGTTCAATTCTTTGTGAAGCAGGCAAGCTTGGTTCTGATTCAAATAGCTCAATGTCATGACCTATTCCTGCTTTTACAATTTCAGGGATCGGGCCCAGCATGTGCTAAACACTTAGCAAATCCTTGTTTAATTGAATGATATGCTCAGTAGTCCTTCTTTGGAAAGACTGTGTCCCACTTCAGGAATAACCCAGCCTTACCCTACCCTTCTACCCATTTTTGTCTTCTTTCCTTTCGTTTGCATCGTTGTCATCCTTTAATGATTCATCCTGTACCCTGTGCCATGCTAAGCACATTATGGAGTTCGTATGCATGTGTATCAAGTTGCTTCACTCATGTCAGACACTTTGTGCCTCCATGGACTGTAGCCTGCCAGACTCCTCCATCCATGGGATTCTCCAGGCGAGAATACTGGAGTGGGTTGCCATGCCTTCCTTCAGGGGATCTTCCCAATCTAGGGCTCAAACCCAGGTCTCTTCCATCTCCTGCCCTGGCTGCTGCTGCTGTTCAGTCACTCAGTCGTGTCCAACTCTTTGCGACCCCATGAACCGCAGCACGCCAGGCTTCCCTGTCCTTCACCATCTCCCTGAGTTTGTTCAAACTCATGTCCATTGATTGATGATGCCATCCAACCATCTCATCCTCTGTTGTCCACTTCGCCTCCTGCCTTCAGTCTTTCCCAACACCCGGGTTTTTCCAAAGAATCAACTCTTCGAATCAGGTGGCCAACGTATGGCCATCAGTCCTTCAGCATCAGTCCTTCCAGTGAATATTGGGTTCTTTACCACAAGCGCCCCCTGGGAAGCCCACGTAGTTCACGTGAAATGAAAGTCGGTCTGTCGTGTCCGACTCTGCGACCCCATGGACTGTACAGTTCATGGGATTCTCCAGGCCAGAATACTGGAGTAGGTAGCCTTTCCCTTCTCCAGGGGATCTTCCCAACTCAGGGATCGAACCCAGGTCTCCCACATTGCAGGCAGATTCTTTACCAGCTGAGCAATGAGGGTAGTTCATGTGGCTCATCTTAATTATTTGTCACATGATCTTTAAGAGATAGGGAGTGTTGCCCAATATTTTCTCCAGTTTGAAGGTGAGGAAAATTGAGGCTGAAAGAGGTGAATGAATTTGCCCAAGATCAGATAAGTTTGAGAAGAAACTAGGCTTTGAGCCTCCTTTGTTTTCTTGAAACAAAAAGGTATATATAACGCAAACATGTATCAATTAGCTTATACTGTGTAACAAATCACCCCAAACCTAAAAGCTTTAAACATTTACTGTTTCTCTTGGTTCTGCAGATCACCAGAGCAGTTGTTTTCTGGGCAAGTTGGCTGGGCTGATTAGTTTGGAATGGCCTCACTCACATGTCTTGTTGATACCAGCTGTTAGCAGAAGTGATGGCCAGGGGTCACCAGCAGGCTATCTGAGCTCACTCACATTGCTGCTGCTGCTGCTGCTGCTAAGTCACTTCAGTTACTGAATTCCAGGAGCACAGAAGGGAAGGGCCAATTACACAAGCATTCGATAACCTCCGGCTTCTATCATTTTTGTTAATGTTCCATCAGCCAAAACAAGTTTTATTGGCCAAATCCAAATTCAAGAGTTGAGATATAGATTTTACCTTTTAATTGGAAGAACTGCAAAATACTGTGGCTCCCTGCTCCCCTGCCCCCAGTGTACCCCTGTTCACCTTTTGTTATGTAACAAATCACTGCCAGATTTAATCTTAAGGCAACAATTGACCTTCATCTCACAATTTCTGCAAGTCAGGAACTTGGGAGTGGCTTTGCTTGGTGTGGGCAGGGGGGTCTGTCTCTTCTCTCATGAAACTCAAGTCTTCTGAAGGCTTGGCCGGGACTGGGGGATACACTTCCAAGATGGTGCACTTGCACGGCTGGCAAGTTGGGGCAGGCTGTTGGCGCAAGACCTCAGTTCCTCCTATGGACCACTCCATAGGACTGCTTGAGTGTCCTCTTGACATGGTGGCTGATGTTCGCCACAGCAAGTGATCCAAGAGATGGAAAAATAGGAAATACATTGTCTTTTATGACTTAACCTTAGAAATCACATATTATTGACTCTGCAATATCCCATGGTTCCATACATCAGCCATATTTTGTGTGAGAGGAAACACCATAAGGCTGTGAATACCGAGAGGTAGAACCTATTAGAGGCCTCTTGTAGGTGACCACCATGCTACCGTACATCGGAAGTGAACCCTGAAAATGTCTTTAAACTTCCCTTACATTTAATTGGTAGTTTGGATGGGGATGGAATCTCAAGATTTTGAAGGTACTATTCTGTTTTCTCCCAGCTTTGAGAAATACAGTGGCATTCTAATTTTTTTGTGTGGATTTCCCTCATTTCCTCCCTGGAACCTTTTAAGATTTTCTCTTGGTCCCTAGTATTCTGAGATGTGATGCTGTGGCTGTTTCATCATTCACTGTGCTGGATACCTGATGGACCTTTTCATTTTAGAAACCCTACAATAGGATGTGAGCATGCAGATTAGGACACTGCACATCTGTGCTCAAGCCCCCTTGCAGGGAAACATATTTAGGGGTATGAGAAGAGGGGCGGGGCTAGGGCCTTGCCTTTTCCCATTCCATGACCTTCTAGTGCAGAGCTCCAAAGGCTCAGAAATCTAAATGTGGCCCCCAGGTCATTGTGAAGGTATTTATTTGTCAAGGTAGCATAATAGGCTGTAGTTTTGGTTTGTTTGGCTGTTTGGGGCCAGGCCATACAGTCTGCAGGATCTTAGTTCCCCTACCAGGGATCAAACACGGGCCTCCAGCAGTAAAACCTTGGAGCCTTAGCCAATGGACTGCCAGGGAATTCCCTAGGCTGTATTTTATTTAACAGCTCATTAGTTCCATTTATAAGTTTTTTGGGAGAAGGCATATGGCCTTTATTAATTTGACAAACTACAGGAAAATCTGCAGTCATCTATCAAAATTATACCTTATGAAGAATTTGAAAGGGATTTTTAAAAGATATGTTCACAATCTGTCTGAACCAGATACAAAGCAGCATCTGTAGAAGCAAAAGTCAGATAATGAACACGTGAGGGCAAATGATCACGTTGAAATCAGACAATGAACACGTGAGGGCAAATGATCGCATTGAAATCAGACAATGAACACGTGAGGGCAACTGAGCACGTTGAAATCAGACAGTGAACACGTGAGGGCAACTGAGCGCGTTGAAATCAGACAGTGAACACGTGAGGGCAAATGAGCACGTTGAAATCAGACAGTGAACACGTGAGGGCAAATGAGCGCGTTGAAATCAGACAGTGAACACGTGAGGGCAAATGAGCGCGCNAGCTTATACTGTGTAACAAATCACCCCAAACCTAAAAGCTTTAAACATTTACTGTTTCTCTTGGTTCTGCAGATCACCAGAGCAGTTGTTTTCTGGGCAAGTTGGCTGGGCTGATTAGTTTGGAATGGCCTCACTCACATGTCTTGTTGATACCAGCTGTTAGCAGAAGTGATGGCCAGGGGTCACCAGCAGGCTATCTGAGCTCACTCACATTGCTGCTGCTGCTGCTGCTGCTAAGTCACTTCAGTTACTGAATTCCAGGAGCACAGAAGGGAAGGGCCAATTACACAAGCATTCGATAACCTCCGGCTTCTATCATTTTTGTTAATGTTCCATCAGCCAAAACAAGTTTTATTGGCCAAATCCAAATTCAAGAGTTGAGATATAGATTTTACCTTTTAATTGGAAGAACTGCAAAATACTGTGGCTCCCTGCTCCCCTGCCCCCAGTGTACCCCTGTTCACCTTTTGTTATGTAACAAATCACTGCCAGATTTAATCTTAAGGCAACAATTGACCTTCATCTCACAATTTCTGCAAGTCAGGAACTTGGGAGTGGCTTTGCTTGGTGTGGGCAGGGGGGTCTGTCTCTTCTCTCATGAAACTCAAGTCTTCTGAAGGCTTGGCCGGGACTGGGGGATACACTTCCAAGATGGTGCACTTGCACGGCTGGCAAGTTGGGGCAGGCTGTTGGCGCAAGACCTCAGTTCCTCCTATGGACCACTCCATAGGACTGCTTGAGTGTCCTCTTGACATGGTGGCTGATGTTCGCCACAGCAAGTGATCCAAGAGATGGAAAAATAGGAAATACATTGTCTTTTATGACTTAACCTTAGAAATCACATATTATTGACTCTGCAATATCCCATGGTTCCATACATCAGCCATATTTTGTGTGAGAGGAAACACCATAAGGCTGTGAATACCGAGAGGTAGAACCTATTAGAGGCCTCTTGTAGGTGACCACCATGCTACCGTACATCGGAAGTGAACCCTGAAAATGTCTTTAAACTTCCCTTACATTTAATTGGTAGTTTGGATGGGGATGGAATCTCAAGATTTTGAAGGTACTATTCTGTTTTCTCCCAGCTTTGAGAAATACAGTGGCATTCTAATTTTTTTGTGTGGATTTCCCTCATTTCCTCCCTGGAACCTTTTAAGATTTTCTCTTGGTCCCTAGTATTCTGAGATGTGATGCTGTGGCTGTTTCATCATTCACTGTGCTGGATACCTGATGGACCTTTTCATTTTAGAAACCCTACAATAGGATGTGAGCATGCAGATTAGGACACTGCACATCTGTGCTCAAGCCCCCTTGCAGGGAAACATATTTAGGGGTATGAGAAGAGGGGCGGGGCTAGGGCCTTGCCTTTTCCCATTCCATGACCTTCTAGTGCAGAGCTCCAAAGGCTCAGAAATCTAAATGTGGCCCCCAGGTCATTGTGAAGGTATTTATTTGTCAAGGTAGCATAATAGGCTGTAGTTTTGGTTTGTTTGGCTGTTTGGGGCCAGGCCATACAGTCTGCAGGATCTTAGTTCCCCTACCAGGGATCAAACACGGGCCTCCAGCAGTAAAACCTTGGAGCCTTAGCCAATGGACTGCCAGGGAATTCCCTAGGCTGTATTTTATTTAACAGCTCATTAGTTCCATTTATAAGTTTTTTGGGAGAAGGCATATGGCCTTTATTAATTTGACAAACTACAGGAAAATCTGCAGTCATCTATCAAAATTATACCTTATGAAGAATTTGAAAGGGATTTTTAAAAGATATGTTCACAATCTGTCTGAACCAGATACAAAGCAGCATCTGTAGAAGCAAAAGTCAGATAATGAACACGTGAGGGCAAATGATCACGTTGAAATCAGACAATGAACACGTGAGGGCAAATGATCGCATTGAAATCAGACAATGAACACGTGAGGGCAACTGAGCACGTTGAAATCAGACAGTGAACACGTGAGGGCAACTGAGCGCGTTGAAATCAGACAGTGAACACGTGAGGGCAAATGAGCACGTTGAAATCAGACAGTGAACACGTGAGGGCAAATGAGCGCGTTGAAATCAGACAGTGAACACGTGAGGGCAAATGAGCGCGCTGAAATCCACAGCCAGCACCTCAGACACACTACTGTCCTGGCCACTCTACCCCCTTGACTGTGAAGCTGTTCTGCTGCAAAGCTTCCTTATTTGTGCTCTTGCCCAGTCCTACAAATATTGGTCATGGCCTGTTGGGCAAGTCGCTTAGCTTCTTTTAAATCTCTTATATAAAATGGGACTAATAAGAGTGCCTACTTTACAGTGTTTTATTGAGGGCTTAATAAAATGATGTATGAGAAAGGTTCGAAACAACACCTGCTGGGTAGGAACAGGTTAAATAGTGGTGATTATTTATTGCTAACCAGACTTTCAGGCTTCCCAGGTGCCCAGTGGTAAAGAATCTGCTTGCCAAAGCAAAAGGCAATTCAGAGCTAGGCTACCCTTCCAACAGCTGCTGCTGCTGCTGCTAAGTCGCTTCAGTCATGTCCGATTCTGTGCGACCCCAGAGACGGCAGCCCCTCAGGCTCCCCCGTCCCTGGGATTCTCCAGGCAAGAACACTGGAGTGGGTTGCCATTNCATGAAATTAGAAGACGCTTACTCCTTGGAAGAAAAACTATGACCAACCTAGATAGTATATTCAAAAGCAGAGACATTACTTTGCCGACTAAGGTCCGTCTAGTCTAGGCTATGGTTTTTCCTGTGGTCATGTATGGGTGTGAGAGTTGGACTGTGAAGAAGGCTGAGCACTGAAGAATTGATGCTTTTGAACTGTGGTGTTGGAGAAGACTCTTGAGAGTCCCTTGGACTGCAAGGAGATCCAACCAGTCCATTCTGAAGGAGATCAGCCCTGAGATTTCTTTGGAAGGAATGATGCTGAAGCTGAAACTCCAGTACTCTGGGCACCTCATGAGAAGAGCTGACTCATTGGAAAAGACTTTGATGCTGGGAGGGATTGGGGGCAGGAGGAGAACGGGGCGACCGAGGATGAGATGGCTGGATGGCATCACGGACTCGATGGAAGTGAGTCTGAGTGAACTCCGGGAGATGGTGATGAACAGGGAGGCCTGGCGTGCTGCGATTCATGGGGTCGCAAAGAGTTGGACACAACTGACCGACTGAACTGAACTGAACTGATGCTATCTTACAGAGTGAATGAAGCTGATATCACTCTTTTCTAAGGCAGTATCTGGTATGTTGCACAAGATAAAAGACTTCCCATTTGAAACCATGCTGGGGGTGACTCCCAAATTATTTCACAATTAATCAAATACTGTCTCTTGCCAACCCAACAGTTTCATTTCAGTGAAAAGAAGCCCAGAAAAGATGATTCTAACAAGATAAAAGTCATCTGCAGCTTTCAAGAGGCATTTGAAAGGCCAAGAGAAGCTCTACAAGGTTCCATCTTGGCAGCACTCTCTTGGGTCCCATTTTAAAGGCAGTCTAACCATTGTTGTCATCTTTCTAATTAAGTGGGCTGCCAAAAAAACAAACAAACAAACAAACAATTTGAGTAATGTCTCTGGCACGACACCGAGGCTGATGTGAACTCAATATCAGACTTGGAGCATCATTACTGAAAGTTGCTGCTGAAAAGCGGGTTCTAAGAATGCAGAAGCTCAAGGTCAGGAATCATCCTTGCTGCTCAGTCACAACTGTGCCCTCGTCTCTCTCCTGCAGATCCAACTACAGAGACACTACAAACATCTTAGAGACGGCAATAAAAAATGGTTAGAAAGATCGCTGATGCACATGCTCAAAGGCACTGTTTAAAAAATACTTTCCCAACCAAAAATGACAAATCTTCTTTCGTCTGCCTCTTTCCAACCTCTAAACTCACCAAAGCCAAAACAGGAGGGATTATCTGAGCCATCTCCCTTACTTCAGAGATGAGAAATCTACATAAAACGCAGAAATCAAAGATTTCTGTCATAGCTAGATGTCAGGGCTAAAACCCAGCCCTGTAGAGTCCTAGTTGAGTCCATCTCATGACGTGACCTCTGCTTAAGAACTGGCTCAAAACCCTCTGTACACAAATCTCTCACAGACCTGAATATAACCCTAAAGCCACCTCTCTCTGCTCTGTAAACCCAAATCATCTCCGTTTTTCCCACACCCTTTCGGGGACGGCAGGCACATGCTGTGTGCTGCGTGATGTTCCACAGCTCTTCTCCCATTTCTCTACTTTTAGAGGACACTGAGTGAATATGTAAAGGGAGAACAGAGGGCACCAACCGAGGCCCAGCGTTCCAGAGAAGCCTCAACCGAGTTCACCTGAAGGAAGACCTCCTGGCCTCTACAGGTCATTTTTTATCATCTCAGTTACAAAACAAACAAAAGGTTTATATAAGTAGGGAATTCAAGCAGATGTTATACACATTTTAAGTTCTCTCAGTAGTGCTAACTATCCAGGATTTTTCCACAATGTAATTTTCACTGATAGATTTTTCACTTATGACTACATCCTAACTGGCATTTTCTTTTTAAAATCTCATTTAATCCCTGTTTTACCAATGAGAAAATGGAGGCTTAAAGAGGTTAAGTACTAGTTGGAGGCCACATAGCTAAGAAGACAGAGGTGAATTTGGATTCAAGTTTGTCTGAGTCCTGATTCTTCATTGTTTTGCTGGACCACCCCCAGCGACTGACTGTCATCTACTGAAAATCTACGTGAAAACCCTCACTGCACAATCACTGCACCAAACGGAGTCTCAGGAAAACCCTGTTCCCGGACCTTGACGCCTGGCAGATGAGTGACCTGCCCCCAGTCACGTGCCCAGTTGGTGCTGCCAGAAGGATGGGGCCCAGGTGTAGCTCCTGCTCACCAGCCTCCCAGGAAAACAGGAGCAAGCCCAGGAGGGCACGGAAACCTACCCTTTATCCACGTAAGAGTTCGGAAGCATTCACCCTAAAGCACATCTGGGAACTAGAAGCAGAATAACTGGAGAGGAACACTGCTGCCTGAGAATCTGCTAACAGTTAACACAAAGTGTTTCTGACACAACTGAAAAAAGCTGCAAATGATGTTCTGGGGAAAGAAATTCATATCCCACCTATATAAAATATACACAGTGCAAAAGGTAAATTTTAACCAAATGACAGTTACTAAATTCTCAAGTAGTGAGAGGTGGATTCATATGCTTTTTCTCTCTACTAGGTACTTATAGTCTTGATTTTGTTGTAGCTAAGTATCATTTTTACTTGTGACCAAGAGGCTTAGATGGTAAAGAATCTGCCTGCAATGCAGGAGGCTCAGGGCTGAGAAGATCCCCTGGAAAAGGCAATGGCTACCCACTTCCGTATTCTTGCCTGGAGAATTCCATGGATAGAACCTGGTGGGCAACAGTCCATGGGGTCCCAAACGAGTAAGACACAGCTCAGCATCTAACATTGTAAGTATGATTTTACATTTGATCCAGTGAATTTTTCTGTGGAGCTATTTTTATAATTTTTGAGATTATTTTAAGATTTATATTGGTCGCTCAGTAACAACCTGTCCTGAGCATGCATTGAGGATCCCAACAAAATAATCCATCAGGGGTTGACTGGCAATAGGAAAACAGTTGAGATGCGATGTTAGGAAACTTTCTGTTAATAATTACATTTGATCCAGTGAATTTTTCTGTGGAGCTATTTTTATAATTTTTGAGATTATTTTAAGATTTATATTGGTCGCTCAGTAACAACCTGTCCTGAGCATGCATTGAGGATCCCAACAAAATAATCCATCAGGGGTTGACTGGCAATAGGAAAACAGTTGAGATGCGATGTTAGGAAACTTTCTGTTAATAAACCTTGAAATTTTTACACATTTAATAAAACAGAAAGAACATATTCCTAGCTTTAAAAAAAAAAAAAAAACTAAACTACAACTTACAAGAAAAACCAGATACCGCACAGTACACAGCTGTCAGCATCGTATAAAAGTTTAGAAATCTGTGTCCTATGTGCTTTAGTCCCTTCAGTCACGTCCGGCTCTTTGCAACCCTGTGGACTGTATCCCACCAGGCTCCTCTGTCCATGGGATTCTCTAGGCAAGAATACTGGAGTGGGCTGCTGTGCCCTTTTCCAGGGGATCTTCCCAACCCAGGAAATCTTCCTGACACAGAGATCGAACCCACATCTCATGTCTCCTGCACTGGCAGGCAGGTCGTTTACCACTGGGATGCCCAAAAGTGCTGTGTGCATCATATAATTAGAGATCTACAATTGCATATAAATTGTAAATTATTTCTTACATACTCTAAGCTAATCGTGAGACAAACTGAAAGTTTGTTTAAAATTACCGAATAAAAAATAGTATTCACAAGTTTTCTGTTCTCTAAAAACTCACTTGGCCAAACCATCCCTGTAATTAAGTATCTCCAAAAGCATGTAATTGGGGCTTACCTATATGTGATCTTTTAATTGCTGCAAATCAGGAGGTATAAAGACTCTTCTAATAACAACAATCCAATGCAACCCAGTGAAGCCTGAGGAAATGGGAGAAGATAGGAAAGACAGGTACCTCGTAGTTTGAGAGAAAATCTAGTAATTCTGATTGAGATGGGATGTAGAGAAGTGGTTTCATCACTCGGCGGACAAACTTCTCAATGTAAACAGCACTCATGGGGCCTTTGTATTCGATTGGTCCAAAACTAGTACCAAAAAAAATAAAAATAAAAAATAAAAATACACCATGCATTAAACCTGTAATATATAACTGAAATCATCAATACCACAAAATGAAAACGTCCTGCTTTATTATCTCAACTGGTTCATATGTCAGTAGCCTTCCTTGTCTCAAGAGGGTAACTGGAGGCCTAATTAAGAGCAAGCATTTTATGTGAGGGGAGGTACAACTGGCCATTACTTTTTAATATGAAATTAATTCTGCAAACTGAATTTCAGAGCAAAGTTCATTCTAGTCTCTGAAAAAAAAATTAATTCTCACAGTAACATTTCTATAAAAAAAAAAAAAACAATAAACAGGCAACTCTGAAAACTGACCAAATGCCAAAGGATTCCAGGATCTTTACACAATTCTGCTGCGGGGTGGGAGAGGGGAGGAAGGAGGCTGTCTCTTATACACATCTAGATGTGTATAAGAGAAAAAAAAAAAAAAACAATAAACAGGCAACTCTGAAAACTGACCAAATGCCAAAGGATTCCAGGATCTTTACACAATTCTGCTGCGGGGTGGGAGAGGGGAGGAAGGAGGGGGGAGGGGTAGACTTTCCTTTTCAAGTCACTGTGAAATAAGGAACAAGTTGAGCAGCTGGTTCTTGGCCTACTACAAAGTAGTCATTAAATATTTTCAGAGGCACTGACACAAAGGATCACTAAATAAACCTTAAACCTACTTAAAACTTTATTACAACAAAAAAATACATGAAGGTATGAAGTCAGGGAACTGTACAAATGATCTTCCCTGTTTTCCCAGGCAGTTGTGCTTGGGGACACACAGGAATTTGATTTAGTACCGATAAGCATACTGCCAACACCGAACTATCCTCCTAAGCTAATCAGAATCCTCACAGGGCTTTCTTCACTCTTGCACAACACACATTGCTCAAATATAATTGGATGGTATGTGGCGAGGATGGGGCAGTACAGCGAAATTCAGCAGATCTATACCCATTCTTCTCTCTGAATAGAAACTGACACTAAGCATCCTGTTAACAGCAACAACAGAGCACAGAAAAGAACTATATAAATGGGAATCACAATATTAATATATGGTAACAGAATACACATACACATAATGTGATGACATAAACAATCTTCAGTGTGCACTGCAGAATATGATAGCAGATAGAGGAACATCAGCATGAAAGAGGTAAAAACAGCATTCTACACACACAGCAGAGACACTGGGTCAGCGACTATCGATTCAAGACTTACTACAATTCATTTGCTAACTAATTTGTTTTTAAATTACTACCACCACCAACCCCATCATCCACCACCAAATTTTAATTTAAAGGAAGAAATTTTAAAAATCATCTGATAACTTATTTTGCTTAGCAGAAAGTGGGCAAGAGACCTGGAAACCTCGTCCACTCAAGCAAATCAGGCTCTGCTGAGGTTCCCAGGTACCGGTTACAAGGGTCCCAGGGATCAGGTGTGATGAGAAGATCCCCAGATGCAGGTTGTAGAGCACATTTTGCCAGCACACCATGGCCACTGCTTTCCAACAAGCTGGCTGAGGGGAGCTGAATTCTGCACAGTGTTTTGGGAAAACTACTTCCTGCTTTAGAGCCTTTCCTAAACTGCCTTTGTGACTGGCAACAAAACAAGTCAAAAAAACAGAGTCCGCACTCACAAAACAGGAAAGCCCGTTAATTTCTATAGGTAGCTACTCCTAGTTAGGCTGTTACACAAGCAGCACAGAATACAAAAAGGCTACCTTTTCGTGCCTGTAGCACTTTATTTTTTGGTACAATGGGAATGGCAGATGTTGAAATGAGTATTAATGGTTCTGAACGGACTCAAACAAGTAAAGGTTTAACAGTCCAAGATGAGGGGCAAGCACTTTAAGGTATACCAGCCTCAGATTCCTCATCTGTAAAATAAGAGGGCTGGACTAAGTATTTCTGATGTTCCTTTCTTACCCTTTCAATCTTTCTATGCTGCTGCTGCTGCTAAGTCACTTCAGTCGTGTCCGACTCTGTGTGACCCCATAGACGGCAGCCCACCAGGCTCCCCCATCCCTGGGATTCTCCAGGCAAGAATACTGGAGTGGGTTGCCATTTCCTTCTCCAATGCATGAAAGAGAAAAGTGAAAGTGAAGTCGCTCAGTCTGTCCGACTATTAGCGACCCCATGGACTGTAGCCCACCAGGCTACTCCATCCATTGGATTTTCCAGGCAAGAGTACTGGGGTGGGGTTCCATCTTTCTATAAAAACTAAGAAAACCAATAGTGTAAGACAATGCTACACACCCACATATCCTGAAATGACATTTGTACTCAATTCAAGGGAACTCTTGTGATTTTAATGTCACATCAAGTTAAGTCTACCTCTGGGCTTGGTTACACACAGTTGCAAGGCCTACACTCCCTGCTAGCCATCTGCGCCCTATTTCCAAAAAAAGAAACACAGGGATCTCTTCAGGGCAAGCTCATCGCCCATTACATACTACCGAGGTTTATTTATTTATTTATTTTTTACTACCGAGGTTTAGAACTTTCAAATATTAATATAATACCATATACTTACCTTAAAAAAAAAAAAGTGACCATCAGAAAGTGACTCAGAGAAACTGTGTTTATACCCAGAAGGAAATTTGAGGGTGGAGATGGGGGAGAAATGTGTGTTTTTGCTCAAATACTATTTAATAGCTCCTGAGAAACAACACTCTGAGCCACACAAGTTTTATGTTAGAGACACAGGAATGTGCTGGAAGGGGATAGACAATCCACACATGATAGTCTGGTGATATCTGTAATAAATCTGCACTGATTAAGGCCCAAGAATTTTAGAGGGAGGTAATAAAGCCTAAAAAAGTAAAGTTCTTACTGGTCAACTCTTAACCCTTCCGTAACAAACTTCAAGCCAATTACACTAAACAAAGCCCAGAATTTCATCTTCTGTCTCCAAAATCCTTCAAGTCGGATTTTAGACCTAACATCCACAGTGGGATTTCCCAGGTGGCTCAGTGGTAAAGAATTCACCTGCCAATGCAGGGGCCACAGGAGACACGGGTTCAATCCCTAGGTTGAGGAAGATCCCCTGGAGGAGGAAATGGCAACCCACTCCAGTACTCTTGCTGGGATAATCCCATAGACAGAGGAGCCTGGAGGGCTACAGTCCATGGAGTCACAAAGAGTCGGACACAATTGAGCACTAAACAACCCATAGCAAGGCCCGGGCAGTTCTCCAAAATCAAGCACCAGTATTTCTGTAGCA
Organism: Oreotragus oreotragus; assembly: GCA_006410675.1. Taxonomy (NCBI): domain Eukaryota; kingdom Metazoa; phylum Chordata; class Mammalia; order Artiodactyla; family Bovidae; genus Oreotragus; species Oreotragus oreotragus. Next base: position 630,178 of record SJYX01009890.1, read on the forward strand.
AAATGAGTACAGTGGCACCTGATATTGGAGAAGGAAATGGCAACCCACTCCAGTATTCTTGCCTGGAGAATCCCATGGACTATGGTACAAAGACTATAGGTGACCTCTTGGTACTTTAGGCCAGATGAATGCATTTGAGGACGATGTTCAGGGAACTCTTTCAGGTCTTCAAAGCTCTCTGGATTTCAGAATGATAGATTATAGGATTGCACACTTGTAGTTTTTTCTTCCCAATTTGAAAAGATGTTAGATATCCTCCTGACTATGTTATGCTGCTAGATAACAGGATAAGGACTTTAGTACATTTTTATTCCATAAAATACTTCTATAATATTTGAAACATACAGCCACACAGCGGAGTAACCAATACAACTGAAAACAATGCTACTGAATACGTAATGACATGGAAAAACGTTCACACAAAAAAAAGCAGTTGAGGAGATATTACTACTATCAATACATGACCCCATTTTTTAAGTAAAAAAAAAGGGGGGTACGGTATGTACAGTCACAGGAGGATATAAGTCAAAACACATAGTGATTATGGATGATTGATGAATCACAGATCCTTTTATTTACTTATTTTTGCTTGTTATTTTCTCAATTTTCTACAGTAGATACTTTTAAACAGGATAAAACAAAAATTCACTTTGAAACTGATAAACTGAACTGGATTAGAAACACTACTTGAAAGTTCTTACCTCCGATGATACAGATATATTACAGGAAAATAAAAAAAGTGTTTCTGTTTTCTGCATTTCCCCTGATTCCACCAACAGTTAATTGCGACAAACAACACCTGCAAGTCAAAGAAGGTTTCAAATGACTATAAATAACAACTGAAAAATCACCAAGATTTAAAAAATAAAACTATAGAAATGAAACAATCCCTCTCTGAAACAGAAAGCATTAAAAAAATCGTTTTGGGTGTTCAAAGAAGGGCATCATTTACTCTGACAAGGACAAAAAAAGACTCTAGTAGACAGTGTCCAGCTGGGACTCTGAATATTTTGAAGTCTGGTCCAAGAGGAATATGAATTGCCTCAAATCCTGAAGTGAATGACATCAAATAACTTTTTCTAAGCATGATTATACTAAAACTTACCAGTAGGATATGTCTTTTGATAGTCAAACTGAGCATCTGAGAATAAAAACAATCTTACCTACAGCTGACATACCAGAAATTTCAAAGGACTGTTTTTAATAATGATATTAATAACCAATAAAGATAATAGATGACTAGAACTATACTCTAAAATATACTATCAGATAGCAAAAATATGGATTAAATATGTATTTATAGGCAGATGCTGAAGTATTTAAGGAGACGTATCCCAGTGCCCAAAATTTACTTTGAACTGTACCCAAAATGGGATGGATTAATAGTTAGACTGGAGCAGAGTTTCTCACCTTTGTTACTACCGACACTTTGAGCATGAACGGATACAGGTTTTTTACTGCTGTTTTATTTGTTTTTGCTGGGGGCAGGGATGGGGAGGGCACACAGTGGATGTTGGATGCAGTGGGATCCCTGGCCTCCCCTCTCTAGTAGTGACAACCCAAAACCTCTCCAGACAGTCCCAAAAGTCCCCTGAGGACAAAACTGCCTCTAGTTGAGAACCACAGATTACATGGATGATAAGATGAACAGATACATGATAAAACAAGCCTAATAAAATGTTATTAGACAGTAAGTGGCAGACACAGCTCACCTTTGCTATTATACATTTAAAAATCTTTGTAATAAAGTAATGAAAAATATGAAGACTACAAATGAAAAGTCACTTTCTGATGCCTCATACTGACCAGAGAGCAGTAGTGCTCAAAACGTAACGTAAACTCTCAAGAACTCCTTTTACACTCTACCTATACTTTATAACAGTACCTTTACTAAGGCTGACACCTCAAAAATAGGGCACAGTCTACACATTTGCTAATTTTATTAAGTAATGTGGCTCCAGAAATTTTTGCCTATTTCCAAAAATAAACTCACTCCTTTTCCCTACTGAGAACATAGAACAATCAGCTCTCAATTTAGAAGGAGGTGAAATTTTTTCTGAAAGGCGGCAGAGCCCATCAGTTTGTGGATGGCACTGTAACCTCCACACCTATCCTGTGGCCTTAACAAACTATTCTGCCCTCTAAACCCAAGGTCAGGCTTCAGGGCAACCAGCATCAGCTTGCAGGGCTGTTCTAAGGAGCAGGGGCCTGCACACCAGCATGCAATCCCTACAGTCACTCTGAAGGACATATTCCTTAGGCTGGCAGTAAGAACAACAAGTAGTTGACACTTACCCTAAAATACAACAAACTCTCACATTCCCCCCGAGTGCTCTAAATGAGGAATGACTGACAAAAGGGTGACTTCCTTTAAGCTTGCCTCCCAGAGCTCCCTTAGAGCTGTTTTCTTCCCACAAGTGTCCCCAGCTTGATTACTATCAGCCATTCTTGAGGGGAGTTGCAGTGGGGGTAGGGGGGAGGAGACAAGGAAAGGATTGATTCCATGGGTCCAAAGCTGGAACACAAAATCACAAGCCCCTGAGAATCAACGCTATCAATACAAATATCAATGTATTTATATAGTACTTAGCATCAGTTCAGGGGTATAACTTAATTAAAAAGGTTTTGCTAGGCTGGGCAGGAAGTCTAGCCAACATTTATAACATTGTTTCTAAGAAAATCCAACTGAGAGTTCCAAATGAACTTCTGAAACTCAACTGTGCCACAAGTCACCCCAGATCAGTGGGTCTCAACAGCAGCCTCTTAGAAACCTGAGGGATGCTTTTTGGCTGACTGCATCAGTCGGGGGGTGCTAGAGGGCACGTGGTGGGCAGGGGCCGTGGCTCCGATGTCCTGCAGTGCTTCAAGCTGCTCTGCACATGGAACAATCCTCCATGTCACCCAGAGCAGTTTTAAACATCCTGCCAAACACTGATGTGGAGAGAAACCTGTTTATTATTATTAAACTCAGATCTTGACTTCATTTTATATATGTCAATCCAAAGCATGGCTTCTGTGTTCACCGAATTTCTCAAGAAGGCAACATCTGTTTAATTGAGGGCAGAAAGGACTTTCGTTGGCTCAGAACTTTACCAACAGCTGTTCATTTAGAAAAATCAAGTCACTGAGAGCAATGCCCTCGTGGCCCCTGTGTGGCCAACATATCCTACTTTATGAGGCTACATTTGTAACTGTTCCTGCATTTATAATCATAGTGGTTCTACATAAAGGTACAGGGACCTAACTTACCCCAGCACTTACATACTAAAACACTTTTCTTTTTCCCCTTATCTTTATGTTACAATTAGTGCATTAGATTGGCTACATTGAAACTATACGTATAGGGAAGTTTTATCATCTATGAATACCTTCTGAGGACAGAAAAAGGGGTATCAAAAAATACTAGTTTTATAAAGGTCAACTGGGATCCACTGGATTGAAAACCACTGCCAGACAGAAGGCCTATATATCAATTGTCTATATATCCCTCTTACCAAGCGTGAAGGTGGCGTTCATTAAATATTTGTTGAATGTAGCTATGGTCTAGGTATTTGAAAGGTCTGCCTAGTTACACTGTAATCATGACCCATAAATTCTCTTACGTAAAATAACCAGTAAATATTAACAGTATATTCAATGAGGATTTTCAGTCTCCCCACTGAAACCAAACAACCTGGCACCCTGAGATGAGCACTGGCCTCATCAAGAGAACACGTGGCATCTCCTCCCACTCCTGCCTCTAACCAGCTATGACAGGCACAATCAGAAAGCCTCTGCTCACAGGGGCTTTACGATTTAGGCTCGAAATAAGGCTCCTGGCTTTCACCCTGCCAAAATCAGCCATCTGGGAAAGGTGTCTCTGTGGGGAGAACCTGCCCTGCACCTGGACTGCCAGTCATCTGATGGTCAGGCCGAATGTCCACCTTACCTGGTCTGAAAGCCGACTCGCTGCTTGTTCAATCTCAGCCCTGGCAGCGATGGACTGGCCACACCACGGAGCATAGAAGAACAGCAGCACCACCTCCGAATCCCGGCGAATGTGCTCTGCGTAGTCCAGCTGCCCCTGGAAGAGGTCAAGAACCGGAGACCTCAAGGAGAAAAAGCTGACAGGTGGCTTTGCTGGAATTATCACATCTTTTGCTCGACTAAAAAAGAGCAAACACAAGACCGTTTAGTTTATCTTCTTCTAACAACAGCTCTGTGTAGAAAGAGAACAAAGCTTAAAAGTCTTCTCTTAAGAAAAGGGACCTCCCCAAACACTGGCGATAAAAGCAGTACTTTATGCTAAGCGAAGGCAAGATTTGACTGAGAGAATGCAAGACTCAAATGACATGTTAAAAACATTCTCTAACACTGTCTGCCCCGGGTGTGGGGTGGGAGGGCAGTGGAGAGCAGACAAGAAGAATGTCTTTGAATAATCCGGGCTCTTGCCTCCCCCACCCAAAAGACTCCATCCTTATCTCTCTGCAGCCTTGCTCTCCACAAGCCACTGATGTCCAGGGTTTCAGAGCCACCCATGAGCTTGCTCAGAATCAAGAGGGGGGAGCACGTGTGGCACCACTAGGAGGCATGGGAAATGCTTACAGTCCACTCACACTAAGTCCATTAGCTGCGGCTGGCCTGTACTTAGGACACTCAGGTAAAAGTAACAATAATGTAGATATCTCTTATTTGTAGGTATGCATCATGATCCAAAGGTTACTAAAGATGAATAGCAAAGCAACGGCCCATTTAACTGGGAAACAGGTTTCCTAAGTATGCACTTAAGATTCACAGAAGGTCAGGGGAAGAAAGAAAATAAAACTAAACAAGCGGCCAGAGCCAAGACATCCCACCAGGTTAAAGGGCCCCAGTGGATACTCCTGAGCGGTCCACACATCTGTATTAAAAGGGTACAAAACCATTAGAGTGGCTTAGCTAACAAACAAGAGAGAAAATAAAAGTGGGACCCTATGAAAATTCAATTAACCCCAAAGAGGGGATTTCCTAGATGTTCGGTGGTTGACACTCCCTGCTTTCAAACTGCTGAGGGCCTGGGTTTGGTCCCTGATTGGGAAACAGAGATTCCTGCAGACCAGGTGGTACCAGGTTGCGGGGGAAGGTGAGCAGGAAAAAGACCAAGAGAGGAAGAAAAACCAAAAGTATAAATGGAAAACAAACAGCCAGATGGTAAACACAAACCCAACCATATCAACAATTACATTAAATATAAAAGGACTAACCCATCCAATTAAGAGGAAGAGATTGACAGGCTGGATAATGAAGCAAAACCCAACCATATGCTCTCTAAAAGCATTTTAAACATAAAGACATAGACAGCATGAAACCACAGGGATGGGAAAAGATAAACTACATACATAATAAGCACAATAAAAGCTGTACTAAATCATTAGGTGAAAGGATAAATAATTTGTGTGTTCTTACAATTAAATGTCACTCAGTAATTTAAAAGAAAACAAACCGATACATACTATAACTAGATGAGTTTCAAAATACACTGAAAGAAATCAGACCCTAAAGAATACATATAATGAGAATGCACTGACATGGAATTCCCTAACAGGCAAAACTAGCCCATAATGAAATCCATCACACCAGCGGTGGTCTGGAGTTGGGAGTAGAGCACGGAAGACTGGCTGCAAAGGGCGCTGAGGAAAGTTTCTGGGGACAAGGAATTAACAGGGTAGCAGTGGCTACACTGGCCAAAAGCCATGGACCTACATATATAAAATGTGTGAATTTTACCAAATGTAAATTGTAGCACAATGGCATTGATGAGAAACAAGTTCAGCTGATGGGTCACCTCCTTGGTGAGGACTGCGCCGACGATCCTTCCAATTTTTTTTTCTCTCTCAGATTCTTATTAGTTGCTTTCAACAGCCCTCACCATAATCTGTGACTTACTTGTTTACCTATTTATTAACTCCAGGTTGTTTATTAACAACCCTGGCTCTTTTCTTCACTGATAAATCCTCACTGTTTAGCAGCTCCCAGTACTGCAAAGGTCAGTAATGTGTGAAATGAACAAACCTACCCTACTCACCTCATTTGAATATATGTGAAAGCAAATTAAATCCATACAGACATATATTATTAATCTGAATCAAAAATATCAGAAGGTGCATTTGCATTACAAGGAATGATTCTAAGGACCACTTTACTCTGTTCTAACTTTATATGTGTTCAAATGAACTTGATCATCTGGTCTCTCAGTACACAGCAAAGTAGCAGGACGGAGGAACAGGTAGGAACGTGCTGCCAGCTTGGAGATATACAGCAGACAGATAATTAGAACCAAAAGAGAAATCAGACATCTGGGATGCTTCCTTGTCCTGGTGGTGGTTTAGTCGCTAAGTCAAGTCTGACTCTTGCAACTCCACAGACTATAGCCTGCCAGGCTCCTCCGTCCATGGGATCCTCCAGGCAAGAATACTGGAGTGGGTTGCCATTTCCTTCTGAGTGGGGGTATCTTCCCCACCCAGGCATCAAACCCGGGTCTCCTGCACTGCAGGCAGATTCTTTACCAACTGAGCTATGAGAAGCCCCTGCATGTCCTAGATATTGTAAATAGTGCTGTAATGAACACTGGGATACATGTGTGTTTTTCAGCTATGGTCTCTCAAGGGTATATGCCCAGTAATGGGACACAGAAGCAACCTAGCTGTCCACTGACAGATGAATGGGTAAAGAAGTTGTAGTGTAATACAATGGAATATTATTCAAAGCCATAAAAAGGAATGCATTTGAGTCAGTTCTAACAAGGTGGATGAACCTAGAGCCTCTAATACAGAGTGACGTTAAGTCAGAAAGAGAAAAACAAATACTATATATTAATACATATATACGGAATCTAGAAAGATGGTGCTGATGAACCTGTTCGAAAGACAGCAATGGAAACACAGACATAGAGAAAACACTTGTGAACATAGTGGGGGAAGGAGAGGATGGGATGAACTGAGAGAGTAACACTGAAACCTGTGTCACTGTATGTGAAATAGTCAGCCAGTGTGCAAACGCTGTGTGACGCAGGGAGCTCAAGCCAGCACTCTGTGACAGCCCCGAGGGAGGGGACGTATGTGTACCTGTGGCTGACTCATGCTGACGTATGGCAGAAAGCAACACAATACTGTGCAGCAATCATCCTTCAATTACAAACACATAAATTTTTTTAAAAAAGAAATCATACAAATACCCAAGACCAAAGCTACTCTTAAGAGCCTTGGGTCATTTAGTTTTGAGGAAGAGTACACACCCTTCTCTACATCTAGAAGGTGTCTGCTTCCTGAATTAAGACAGTTTTAAATATATTGCTTCCCCATTTTAACCAAAAATTATTAACATCATGAAGTAATGCTGTTAGAAGTCAGAGCAAATCTATTTACGCACTCACGCTAATATTTTAACTCTGCAATCAGGGAGCTTTGTCTAAGTAAAACATCTTCATAACCTCAAAAACTCAGTCACTTACACAATAATTTAAAAAAAGTTCCCTGAGCAAATGTCACTGTGCTTCAGGCACTGCTGTATAGGAACTAAGGCTATTGGAGCAGGGACTGTTCTCAAGGGGCTCCCTTTCTCAGGAAAGAAGACATGCAAACAAGCAAAACTGTAAACAGACATAAAACCATACAAAATGATCACGCCCGCTAACATGGAAATGTGGCAGGGCACCTGGAAGCTCCTCCATGGGGTGGTGGTCGGGGTGGTACCTTTTAAGCTGAGACGTGACAGGAAGGCGGTCACCCAGAGGGAAGGCCCTGAGGCAAGCTGACATATTCTGACAAGTCCAAAAGTCTTTGGAGGTATTATTCTTCTACTCTTCAAATTTGGAGGTAAGAGTTAAATATGCAAATGGAGGGAAAATGCAGGTCTGTGGCAAATCAAAGGACAATCATCAACCTAGTACTGCTGATGAGCCAGCTCCTCAAGTAAACGAGCCAGACAAGAGGCCCGTCAAAAAGCAAACGGTAACCAGGGCAGAGAAACTCATATGCGTCTGCCCCAACAAAAGCATTCCTGAGTTGTCATTTAACTCCTAAATTAGCTACTACTGCTTTTGAGAAACTATATGGAGATTAAAGATTTGCTGCAGCTTTGAAGCCAAAGTCTCAGGTACCAAAAAACTCTCAAAAAGCTGGTTGCAAACAAGGAAGTCCTGTCGCAACTCCCCATTTCTATACCAGAATCACGCTCTACACCTCCTTCCCAAGAGGGTCTGAGGCAGCTTTGAGCTTACAAAACAAAATAAAGCAAAATGAATATATACACATAGAGAGATAATGGGGGACAGGGAAGCCTGGCGTGCTGCAGTCCACGGGGTCCCAAAAAGTCAGAGATGACAGAGCGACTGAACAACAGAGATAACAGAAACAGACACCCAAAGACATAACTTTTTCCCCACAAAAACACACCCACAAAGCAGGATAAAAGGAAAGGATGAAGTCATGGACATTCAATGCATAGAAAGGCAGCTAGGACAGAGATTAAGTGCTCAGAAATGCACAACTAATTATTAATAGTGTTTCAACCCCAAATCAACCTTTTTTCTTTTTTAAAAAATAAGCAATAAGACACTAAAGGGGGTTGTCTTATTTCAGGTCTGGAGCTATTAATAAAAAATAACTTAAAAAAAATTCTACTCTTTAAGCCTCTGTCTTCATTAACACACAAGATCTTAAAAGCAAAATAGGAAAAGAGCGGCAGAAATGTCAGAGTCAGTTGTAGAACAATAATGTAGTATCACGACACCATTGTCTCCAGGGAACTTCCCGACCCAGGGATCGAACCCAGGTCTCCTGCATTGTATACAGATGCTTTACCGTCTGAGCCACCAGGGAAGCGGAGGCATGACACCATTCAATCAAAGGAGATTATTAAAAAATCAATTTGAGTCTATTAAAAGACCGTCAAATTTGTGGCACAGAAAGAAGCTGGACAGGCTGTTCACTGGCTCATTCTCCTTGCCTGAACCAGGTGGGATCTTGCTCAGACTGCTCCATTAACTGGATTTACACTTCCTGAAATCTCAAAGGACTTTCATATCTACTAAGTCTTGTTCTCTCAGAGAAAACACTACATTTTATTGCTATAAATGGACAAACTGATGCAAGTAAGCTCTCCACCGTAGGAGGAGAGAGAACCTCTTCCTCATCTGAACTCGAATACCACGTTGCCATATTCTACCTTGTAAAATACTTTGTGTAATTCCCTTGTGTAGGACGTGACACAGAACACAGTTAAGAACCTGGTTTCTGACAATAAAGGATTCAAATTCCAGCTCAGCCACTTATAGGGTAGAAGTGAATTGGGGCAAGTTCTGCAGCATGGCCAAAGCTCCACTGAAGTGAATTGGGGCAAGTTCTGCAACATGGCCAAAGCTCCACTCCTTCGTGCATAAACTGGGAGAGAGAGAGAGAGAGAGAGAGAGAGAGAGAGAGAGAGTGTGTGTGTGTGTGTGTGTGTGTGCATAAACTGGAAGAGTAAGAGAGAGAGAGAGAGAGAGTGTGTGTGTGTGTCTCTCTCCAGACTTTGCTGGGTGACTTAAGTGATCCATAACAGGCTCTCAGGTCATGTGTTAAATAGATAAATGCATTCATGGAATCTGTAGTTCTCAAACAGGTGACTCTGTTCCCCAGAGGACATCAGGTACGATCTGGAGACATTTCTCATTGTCACATTGTGGGGGGTGGGGGTAAGAGCAAGTAGCAGGTAGAGGCTAGGGATGCCGCTGAACACCTCAGAATGTACAGGGCAGCCCGCTACCACAAGAATTATCTGAGTCAAAACATCAACAGTACCAAGGCTGAGAAACCCAGCTGGCAGGCTGCACCTGGCACAGTGGCAAATGCTCAATAAGGTTTTTTGTTTAGTTTTGCTTTTTTACTATATGACTTTTTTTTCAATTAGGGGTATACTTGCTGTACAATGTTGTGTTAGTTTCTGCTATACAGCGAAGTGGATCAGCCATACATATACTTCTATGTGTGTGTACACATGCCCAGTAGCTCAGTCATGTCCAGCTCTCTGCGATCCCATGGACTGCAGCCCTCCAGGCTCCTCTGTCCATTGATTTTCCAGGCAAGAATACTGGAGAGGGTTGCCATTTCCTTCTCCAGGGGATCTTCCTGAACCAGGGATCAAACCCCTATCTCCTGCATCTCTTGCACTGGCAGGTGGATTCTTTACCACTGAGCCACCTGGGAAGCTCACAGGTATCCAAGATCTCCTCCTTTTTGGATTTCCCTTCCATTTAGGTCACCAGAGAGCATTATGTTGAGTTCTCTATGCTATACAACAGTTTCTCATTATTATCTATTTTATACATATTAGCGTATATACTGGAGAAGGCAATGGCACCCCACTCTAGTACTCTTGCCTGGAAAATCCTATGGATGGAGGAGCCTGGTAGGCTGCAGTCCATGGGGTCGCTAGAAGTCAGACACGACTGAGCGACTTAACTTTCACTTTTCACTTTCCTGCATTGGAGAAGGAAATGGCAACCCATTCCAGTGTTCTTGCCTGGAGAATCCCAGGGACTGCGGAGCCTGGTGGGCACAGAGTTGGACATGACTGAAGCAACTTAGCAGCAGCAGCAGCGTATNACTTTCCTGCATTGGAGAAGGAAATGGCAACCCATTCCAGTGTTCTTGCCTGGAGAATCCCAGGGACTGCGGAGCCTGGTGGGCACAGAGTTGGACATGACTGAAGCAACTTAGCAGCAGCAGCAGCGTATATATGTCAATCCCCATCTCCTAATTCATCGGCGATAATTATTATAATTTCTTCTTTCCACTAAAATCTCCAATCTTTTGACATCTCTTTGACAACAGGGGTCATATATTGTCCTAAAAAGATTCCATAAAAATGTTCCAAGTTGAAATCTTCCCAGTGGCCGCTATGCCAGTCAGTGGCACCACAAACTTATAAATAAACTGGAGTCCCAGGAGACACACTGTGGACACACCAAAATACAAAAACACACTAGACACACTAAAACATAAAGCAAAATTTGTACGTGTGTCCTTATCCAAAGCAAGCCACATTAACTGTCTTTCCCTCCCCCACCCCACCCACTAGCTCCAGCCTACTCAGGCCTTTCTTCCAGTTTCAGGAAAACACCAGTCCACCAGTCTTGTCCAGCCCCAGGCCCTTTGCACCTGCTGTTTCCTTTACCCTGGACATTTCCCCCCGGATCTCCCCAGTGCTGACCCCTTCCCCTTCTTGGGTGACTCTCCTGTGTAGCTCCCCAGGGAAGGTCTTTAGGCCCCACCCTCATTGCTTCTATTCCCTGCACAGCACTTACTGAAACATTTAAGATTATATTAAGGTTACTCGTTTACTTTCTGTATACCACCCCCTGGAATGAAGAACAGGGACTTCTGATATTCATCACATACCCTCGAGGAGCCGTCCGCATACACTAGGTGCGGATAAATAATCGTTAGATCCATGAGTGCATGAATTCTCAACGTCCAGGACGCTAATGGTCTTCTATGCCTACCCGAGGCATAGGGAAATAAAATGGGTGATAAATAAGGGTCCTACAGCATGGGCAAAAGTGACAGGTGCACCCCCAAGAAATCCCAACAGGTGACAAGCACATCAGAACCTGGCACACTTTTCCTGGTATGAAAATGGTAGGAAGGGCGCCGGGCAGCACTTCAGAGCCTCGCTGGCCGGCGAGAAGGGAACGCGGCAGGCAGGGCCGCATTCGGCAGGCGGGAGGGTCAAGTCCACCGGCCAGGGCAAAGTCAGGCCCGACTTCCGGAGGCCGCTTCGACCCTCGACTCTGAGGCCCCCAAGCCGGCCACGCGCCGCCGGCCCGGCNTTTCTCATGATGTACTCTGCATAGAAGTTAAATAAGTAGGGTGACAATATACAGCCCTGATGTGCTCCTTTTCTGATTTAGAACCAGTCTGTTGTTCCATGTCCAGTTCTAACTGTTGCTTCTTGACCTGCATACAGATTTCTCAAGAGGCAGGTCAGGTGGTCTGGTATTCCTACCTCTTTCAGAATTTCCCACAGTTTGTTGTGATCCACATAGTCAAAGGCTTTGGTATAGTCAATAAAGCAGAAATAGATGTTTTTCTGGAATTGTCTTGCTTTTACAGTGATCCAATGGTGTTGGCAATTTGATCTCTGGTTCCTCTGCCTTTTCTAAATCCAGCTTGAACATCTGAAGCTTGGCTTGGAGAATTTTGAACACTACTTTGCTAGTGTCTGAGATGAGTGCAATTGTGCAGTAGTTTGAGCATTNGTACTCCTTTTCCTATTTGGAACCAGTCTGTTAGTCCATGTCCAGTTCTAACTGTTGCTTCCTGACCTGCATACAGGTTTCTCAAGAAGCATGTCAGGTGGTCTGGTATTCCCATCTCTTTCAGAATTTTCCACAGTTTATTGTGATCCACACAGTCAAAGGGTTTGGCATAGTCAATAAAGCAGAAATAGATGTTTTTCTGGAACTCTCTTGCTTTTTCGATGATCCAGCAGATGTTGGCAATTTGATCTTTGGTTCCTCTGCCTTTTCCAAAACTAGCTTGAACATCGGGAATTTCATGGTTCACATATTGCTGAAGCCTGGCTTGGAGAATTTTGAGCATTACTTTACTAGCATGTGAGATGAGTGCAATTGTGCAGAAATAGATGTTTTTCTGGAATTGTCTTGCTTTTACAGTGATCCAATGGTGTTGGCAATTTGATCTCTGGTTCCTCTGCCTTTTCTAAATCCAGCTTGAACATCTGAAGCTTGGCTTGGAGAATTTTGAACACTACTTTGCTAGTGTCTGAGATGAGTGCAATTGTGCAGTAGTTTGAGCATTTTGGAATTGCCTTTCTTTGGGATTGGAACGAAAACTGACCTTTTCCAGTCCTGTGGCCACTGCTGAGTTTTCCAAATTTGCTGGCATATTGAGTGCAGCACTTTCACAGCATCATCTTTCAGGATTTGAAATAGCTCAACTGGAATTCCATCACCTCCACTAGCTTTGTTCGTAGTGATGCTTCCTAAGGCCCACTTGACTTCACATTCCAGGATGTCTGGCTCTAGGTGAGTGATCACACCATCGTCATTGTCTGGATCATGAAGATCCTTTTTGTACAGTTCTTCTGTGTATTCTTGCCTCCTCTTCTTAATAGCTTCTGCTTCTGTTAGGTCCATACCATTTCTGTCCTTTATTGAGCCCACCTTTGCCTGAAATATTCCCTTGGTATCTCTAATTTTCTTGACGAAGTCTCCAGTAATTTCCTATTCTATTGTTTTCCTCTATTTCTTTGCATTGATCACTAAGGAAGATTTCCTTATCTCTCCTTGCTTCTTTGGAACTCTGAGTTCAGAAGGGTATATCTTTCCTTTTCCCCTTTGCCTTTCACTTCTCTTCTTTTCATAGCTGTTTGTAAGGCCTCCTCAGACAACCATTTGCCTTTTTGCATTTCTTTTTCTTGGGGATGGTCTTGATCACATACCATTTCTGTCCTTTATTGAGCCCATCTTTGCAGGAAATGTTCCTTTGGTATCTCTAAGTTTCTTGAAGAGATCTCTAGTTTTTCCCATCCTATCATTTATGGACATTCAAAGCTCATTTCCTGAATATTCATTGGAAGGAATGATGCTGAAGCTGAAGCTCCAATACTCTGGCCACCTGATGTGGCCACCTGATGTGAAGAACTGACTCACTGGAAAAGACCCTGATGCTGGAAGGCAGAAGGAAAAGTGGACAACAGAGGCTGGGATGGATGGATGGCATCACCAACTCAATGGACATGAGTTTGAGCAAACTCCAGGAGTTGGTGATGGGCAGGGAAGCCTAGCATGCTGCAGTCCATGGGGTAGCAGAGTCAGACATGACTGAGCAACTTAATTGACTGAAAGCTCATTTAGGTGGTGTGGTCTGACAAAATGAAAACACCATGTTTCTCTCAAAAATATATTAAAAGAGTAACATTATCAAAGCCTTAGTTCACTGTTCTGATTCTGCTTAGACTATGTCAGAGAACTCAAAGTTTGAGACAGTTTTCTGTTTAAAACCTGGTGAAACCCTTATTTCAAATAATAACTATTAAACATCCACTAGACAGTAAATTAAAAGCAAAGGTAAAAGTAATACAAAAAAATACTAATCTTTCAAACCAAGGAATTTGCTGTTAACTCTAAACATTGTTAGGAACAGTAATACTGGGACTATTGCAATAAAAGTAGCAAATCGTTTCTCACTTAGGCCATGGTACACCAATGGAGTAATTACAGCACACACCTTTACATATATAATAAGGTCCTTCATAATTTGTTTTTGTTGGTCTTGGACGTATTTTTTTCCATGACTTATCTTCTACATTCTTTATCCTACCAATTAAAGTATCTTTCTTACATTTATGGTCTAGATTAGCATGATAAGTGAAATCCATTAGCTTAGGCCCTGAAAAAGATATAAAAAGGATTGTTCATATGCACAAGAAGTATCATTTCATTTTACAGGCACAGTTATAAGCAGATGTGAGCAACTGAATAATAATTATTAAATCCCCATGAAAAAGTCCTTTCATAACCCCCAAGTATAAACAAGCTAGGGAAAGTAATTTTTGCCTTTTGTGCTGTCCAACAAAACACGAAGATCAGACCAAAACCACCAGTGCTCCCAAGATATAACCCTTATTTAATTATTAGAATAAGAATTCTAATGGCTTCTAAAGGTAAAGTGAAAGTGAAAGTCGTTCAGTCATGTCCGACTCTTTGTGACCCCACGGACTCTATAGTACATGAATTCTCCAGGCCAGAATACTGGAGTGGGTAGCCTTTCCCTCTCCAGGGGATCTTCCCAACCCAGGGATGGAACCCAGGTCTCCCACATTGCAGGCAGATTCTTTACCAGCTGAGCCATGAAGGAAGCCCAAGAATACTGGAGTGGGTAGCCTATCCCTTCTCCAGCAGTTCTTCCCAACCCAGGAATCGAACCAGGATCTCCTGCATTGCAGGCAGATTCTTTACCAACTGAGTAAAGGTAAAGCATGTGCTTAAATAAACTAAGAAAGAAAATGAATGTGGGCCCCGTTTAGAATAAACTGTGTTTGTATCACTTGACTTAGGGGTAAAGATACGAAATAACCCAACAGAAAGTACTCTAATTTTCACAAACACTGTATCACATACTGGTCTTAAAAATGCTTTTTTCTAGTTCTCACTCCATTTGAAAATGATCACGTTCTTAAACATATACTTAAAATACAAAGAATTTTCAAAATCAGGTTAAATATTCTATTCCAAATGATTCTATACATAAAATTATATCAAAGAAGAACCGAGACTTATCCTATTCAACTCGAAAGGCTCCTAATCAATAATTGCTGCTTCTTTAGAAAGAACTCAAGTAAAGAAAGATGCAAGAGTCACCATAGCTGGTGTTTCCATACAGATTTACAAATGCCTAAGAACTCTCAGGCTATTGACGGGCTCTTTGGTTTGGTCCTGACCTGATTTTACGAAACAGATCTGGCAAGCTTGTCTCAGTTCATGGGTTCCCTCAAGGGGATGTCTTGGGGTCACTGAAGAAGCGGGTTTAGTTACTGCATTTCCAAAAAAGTTTCCAAAGTCATTCCGAGGGTGACTTGAAATTCCCAGGAAACTCTCAGAAGCAAACAGACTGCCTGGTCCATTCATCTGCAAGAAGCATAAGAAAACAAAAAACAAAACAAAACAAAAAAACAGCCAACAAATATTGCACTGTCACTAAAGAAAATAAATGCATCTGAAAAACGAGACATTCTGCACAGACTAGAGGTGGGACTGTTCTGTCCTTACTATGTTTCTACTTAAAAACCATTTCCTTCTACATTTTCCTGTCTTTGGGGTCTCTAGGCCCCTCCCCCACTTTTTGGGATGCTCCATGAGTTGTTATAAGCGATGGGTAATTGTTCTGCTTCATTAGCCAACATGGTTTTCATGCCCTGATCTTGCATTTCTTCGTCATTCACACTGTGCTAAAGCCTCTTACACTGTTGATTAATTTGCCATGACAGATCCAGCCTTAAACACAGAGCACTTATTACTGGATGTTCCAGAAGAGTCTTATTTTAGCACTCTTTCCCACAGCACACACAAAGTTCCAGGGAGCTGGTACCGTTCATTCAAATAACTCAGTTACTTAAGTAAA
The DNA here is from genome assembly GCA_006410675.1 of Oreotragus oreotragus. NCBI lineage: Eukaryota > Metazoa > Chordata > Mammalia > Artiodactyla > Bovidae > Oreotragus > Oreotragus oreotragus. The sequence goes on from SJYX01009890.1 coordinate 646,320, forward strand.
AGACCTATTTGCAATTTAAGCGACGAAGTTACAAAAGAGGAAGTGGCACTTACAAGTAAAAGGGAAGAATTACTGTTGTTAAGCGCTGTTCCCTCTCTAGAAGTTGAGGTGGGCAGATCTAAAATAATAAAAACACTTCAACAGACCTTTTCATTCTAACCATGTAATAAGAACATCAGAGCTTAGTAGCTCACTATGGCTTCCCACCTTATGTCCCCTCCCGGTTCCGAGAAGCTTTCTTGCTCATTATTGACACCCAAAAAGGGCTATGGAGTCTCTCTTCTCCTCCAGAAACCAAGGACATAAATAATCCTTAGACAAACAAATTTCAACAAAAAGCAATTTTTCAGAGACATGCGCTAAGGCAGGGCCTATCAAATGGGAATGTTAAAAAGACTAAGAAGATAATTCATATTAAAAATGGAAAAGGATTCTCTCCATTTGAAAGTATGAAGCAGAAACTCATCAAAACATTAAGAGAACCAGTCAGGTTCAATTCCTTTCTTTTTCTTAGTCTACCACTCAATTACTTTCTCTCTGCCCTCTGTTTTCCACAAATTTTCATTTGTTCAGTTGCCAATCTTTAAATCAAGTATTTTGATGTTGATTCGTTTAACTGTAATGATGTCTGACAAAAATATGAAGATTTTTCTTGTGGCCACTTAAAGGATACATTAAGCCTAGGATTACAAAAACAGGAGTCAGGCCCAAACCTCAGCAATCCCTTGCAAAAGTAAATCCCCATAGTTTGCTGAGCTCAATGGATGAAGCCAAAAATACATGGTTCTATTATCATTCTAAATACTGATTTTAAATTAGTCTTCATTAAAGTATTGCCTAGTTCAGAATTTAAAAGAATAACCTGTCTTTAAGACCCTTTAAGAGCGGGTTATCCCTTTTCTAGAGAAAACATTAAAGGTCATTTCACCACCCCTCCCCCCCAAACAACAGACACCCACCTTAACAAGTTATCTTATTAAAACAAACAAACAGTGCCACACACATTCCTACCCTTAGGCCTTTGCTTCTTGATCTCCACAATGGCACAGTTAAGTCCAGGTGAATTTAAAACAGGAAGCTTCAGGTTTAAGAGCTACAGTCTATTTTCAGCTACAATGAAAATAACTCAAGTACCAACTACCTAGTGTTAGTTAAACAGACTGTCTTTTTTAGAAAATGAACGGTAACTGTTTATATAAGCAGCTCGAGTCTTACCTCGTTTAGATTCACTCATTGAAAATGAATTTAAAGAAGAACAGAAATCTTCTAAGGATGAAGTCAAAGGCGGATACAGATCCGAGAAGGAGGGCGCGGGTGCATACCTCGCCCCGATGGGCAAGGCGCCCAAAAGAGACGCCGCCGAGAAGGGGACGCTCGGGCCAACGCTGGCAGTTGGGAGGGGGCCTCTGACTAAGGCTGACGGCTGGGGAGGAAACAAGACCAGAATGAAGTCCGTGAAACTCTGTCCCAAGCTGGCCAAACTGCTTTTAATATCAGCACATAAGAACAAATTCGTCCACTGGGTGATTTTGTTAGGTAACAAAGTTGAAGTCATAATCAAGATGGCAGAATCCAAGCGACAGAGCTGACTTCTTCTCCAGCCCACTTTTTAAAAAGTCTGGAGATGTGACTTCTAATATCACTGTGACCTAAATGAGAAGTCCCTGCTTCATTTTCCAAGCTTCCTAGGATTCCTAACATTCCCTGCTCTGAGCCAACAGGGGCCAGGGCGGAAGGAAGGGTGGTCGAGAGCTGGAGAAGCCTGGAGAACTGGGGACCATCTTTAGGGAGATGTCAATGTACAACCTCATGAGAACAAATGGAACAATGCCTTGCCCCTCCCCCACACAGCGACAATTTTTCCAGAGCCTCCTGTATCAATTAAAATACCTTTCACTATTTGAATATACTTCACGGCAGGAGTCAGCAAACCTTTCTATAAAGGGCGGGATATACTGTCCAGTTAATCCTCCTAACCCTCTGAGGTGCATCCTACGAGGACTGTCACTATACAGATGAGGAAACGGAGGGGCTGAGAGGTGAAATAACCTGCCTCAGATCAAAGTGGAAGGAACCAACTCCCCTACCTGCACCCCCCATCGTCTGTCTGCCTTTTACATCTTCTCTTTGTCAGCCTCACAAGGACATCACTGGTTTTACTCTCCCCGGAAACCAGCTCTGAATTTCCCTCTCTGCGTCATCATTCTAGTATCACTGCTGCCACTATCTTAATATACTTCACAGCAGGAGTCAGTGAACTTTCTGTAAGGGCTGGATATTAATACAGCCCTGTTAACATTGTAGGCTTTCTGGATTACATGGTCTCTGGTGCAACTACTCAACTCTGTTACTGCAGTGTCATGAGATATTTTCATGTATCTTAAAACATTATTCTTCTTTTCCCTCTCTTCCAGCCACGTAAAAATCTCAAAACCAGTCTCAGTGTTCGGGCCACACAAAAGAGGCAGCAGGCCAGATTTGGCCTGTGGACCCAAGTTTGCTTTATGGTTATGTAGCTACAGGAGAATCATCCTTAAGGAATGAGAAATCCTTAATCCATCGATTCATTTTGCCTTACATGCCAAATGTCTATTCTTTGCAGGGAGTTAAATTTCCCTTTCCCATAACATGTGATTCTTAGCATGTTCTGTTTTTTTAATTTATAAAATGACAAAATTAGCCAGTTACCACTGGAAAAGGACAAAAGGAATTTTCAAGAAAGCCTAAGTTTAGTGTAGTCAATACTGAAAATATCTAGCAGGTTATATCACAATTTAAAAAAAAAGTCAGGTTTTAAGGGAGTCAGACTGAAATTTACCATGACGGTTTCATTAGTTTCAGGTGCAGAATCCAGGAGATCGTCTATTTCATCTCCGAGGACCATATCCCCATCATCTAAAAACGCTTCCGGCGTGCTGAAGGGGATCTTTCCTCCATTTGCCAACACTGTCGATGGTAGAGAGCTCTCTTCCACTTGCAGTGGCAAAACAGAAGTTAAGGGCATAATAGAAACTGAAGCCAGCTCATTTCCAACTTGGTGAGAAAAACTGGATGCAGGTATAGAAACAACAGAAGGTGCTTCTTGCCTCGGAGCTAATAAATCTGTAACATGAATGGACATGTGCTCACTTATTTTTAGTACATTTACATAATACTAGTGTTAATGGCCAATAACAGAGAAAATGAAGAGCAAGGTGGAAATATGAAAGCAAGTATAAACAGATAGATGCAACAGCGAAACCAATTCAAATAAAAGAGCAAAAGCAATTCTAAAAAAGAAAGAGTTTGTTTTGCCCAGGAACAGATATATTCACTTGTGAAAATGCTTCCTCCTTTCTCAAAATACCTGGGCTCCTTTTGGGTGGAGCTACTAGAGGATGGTGATGCCATGGTGGACGCCGAACAACTGCTCGCTGACAGTCAGTACCATCAGTCACTACTGACACAGCCAGAGGCACAGAGTGGCTTCTGAAATTACTTGTTTTAATACTACTAACGACCCAGCAGTCTTAACTGACAACACTATAACGCACATAACGTCTAAGGCTGGCACTTTTTTGTTTCATGCACAGTGAGGCACGTGGGATCTCAGTGTGGGTCAAACCCACACTCTCTGCACTGGAAGCGTGAAGTTTTAACCACTAGACCACCAGGGAAGTCCCCAAGGCTGGCACTTCAGATTAAGAGGACATGTGTGTGAAAACATACCTGGTTCGATATCCTCCACCGAACAGTACAAAGCCTAGAAATTGAACCAAATGATAGATCATAGTATTTTCAGGATTCTAGATTATAAAGCAAGCTATAAAACTCACTCTAAGAGAGCAATGCCGATTCTCACATCTGACCTCCTTTCAATTAAGACAGAGACAGACAAAATGTATAAACCTTTGTAATGGCCAGCCCAGTGCACACTCGGTCATGTGGGCCAGTCCAGTGTGTGCCCAGTCGTGTCTGACTCTTTGTGACCCAGGGACCCAACCAGGCTCCTCTGTCCATGGAATTTCCCAGGCAAGAATACCAGAGTGGGGTTCCATTTCCTTTTCAGGATCTTCCTGACCCAGGGATTGAACCTGCATCTTTTGCGTCTCCTGCATTGGCAGGCCACCTGGCTGGGAAGCCCAACCTTTGTAATATGTAGGATTAAACAGTGCGGGCCTCTTGCCACTCATTTCATGTGGCCTAGTATTTCTCCAAGGATATTCAGGAGCCTTCCAGTTCCAGAGGGAACCGTGTAGCCACTCCACCCTCCCCAACTCACAGCGACCTCCTAACAGCTCTAAGAAGACTTATCCTTAAAAAAGATAAATCTTGTTAGCTGTATTTAACCCAGTGACTTCTAAAATTAGTATGTGGCCCCAACCCACATTTTCTAATAACATCTAACTTCTATGAACATCCTGTAAAATGCTCCATGGGCCTTCAGGAAATGCTGATTGAGAGTAAAAGATATGACTGGAGCTGTTTGTTTTCTTTTCATAGGGCAGGAAGCTCTGGCCACTTAGGTGTATAAGGAATAAAAAGGCCTCAAAAATAAACAAAACCCCAAAATATTAAAAGCAGAACTGCTAATACTTCTATCTTCTTTTCTTTTTTAAAAATTATGATTCTTACAAGAGCAATGACCTTACCTTTGTAGCCCCATCCCCAGGAACTGACTTTAGTGAGAGCTGAAAGAAAATTAAGATGCTAATTTAAAACCAGAACTGACTCCAAGTTACAAAACAAAATGAAAATACCTTATGGCGAGAACTCCAGCTTACCTCAGCTCTAACATATGCTTTTCTTATTTTAAATCCCAGTTTCTGAGCTAGTTCTTGAGTTAGTTTTATTACATGTTCATCCTGAAAAAAATCAGAATATACGATTAACGGAGGGTTATATTTACTAACCACAGAGGTGAAGGGACAAAACAGTTCTAATTTATCCTTGTCAAGATACTTGCTTTATGGGCAGTTATTCCCAGCTGCAGCAGGTAGACGGCTGGCTGGAAAACATAACTTTTTGATGCTATTCATCTACATAGAAGCAATAAAATGGTTAGGATGTAAACAAATGAAGTAGAACATAAATACCATACCTGAGGCACTGCCAAGGAGCACTTTGCCACCGCATCATAAGCCTCTCTGAATCTTCCTAAATCACTTAGAGCCTTAGATTTCCGATACAGAGCTTTGTAGTTACTGGCATTTAAACTGAGGACTGTATCACAGTCTTCTAAAACTTTATCATGGAAACCCTGGTGAGTGAGACCAAATAAAGTTAGCAATCAATTCATGTCTTGCAATGATGCAAACACAAACAAATTCAGATTCTCCTCTCAAAATGGATTGGTAATGGTTTTTGTCTTTTAAAAATTATTTTCATTATGAAATTTCAAATACAGAAAAGTAGAAAGAATATCATGGCTACCTATGTACCCACCACCCAGACCTTTGGCCATAAAAGACCCCAGATCTTCAAGAAAGCAAGCTGTCCAGGTATAGCTGAGGTCCTAGGTGTGAATGTCTGTATGAAAACTGTAAGAACATCAAAATACTACTTTTTAAGTGAAGAGGTTAACTCTTTTGAAGGCTCACTACTCCTTTTTTTTAATTAAAAAATAAAAATAACTCCTAAGAGAAACATAAGGAGCAAGCTGTCAGCAGAGACAACTGATATACCCATCTGTGAATACATGTATCTCCCAGGCTGACTTTTATTTTTTTAAGAGCAGATACCCCCCTCCCCCAAAGCCATACTCAAAAGGGTATCTCCAAGGACCAGTATCTAAAAAATTATTTTTAAAAATTCATAAGTATTTGGCCAAAACTGATTTTTCAAAGCTTGAGGCCTCTCTAAAGCAGCTAATACATCTTTCCTATAAACTGAAATTAGAAAGCTGACTTCTGCTAATGTACTATGTTACTGAAAATCTTTTTTCTCTCCATAAACACTGCTTTACAAGTCACAACTCACCATATTGGAATAGCAAGCAATACGATTTATATATAGTTTTTCAATGATTTCTTTAGGGATTAAAATTTCTTCAGACTTTGCATAATCAGCTATACTCAAAGCTTCTGAATACTGACTTATAGAGTGATTCCAATCACGTTCACGATAAACATCATTTCCTTCATTAAAAAGATTTCTCACAAGAGCGTGTAAATATACCTTAAAAAAGAAATAAAAAGAATGTTACCCCTTGAAACTCTTTAAGGAACAAGTCAGAGTGCAAGAAAATTTTAATTTCTGTATCTAAAACTTCAGAGGAAATAATCTGACAGAGCAACAAGCACTATTCTAAGAAATTATGAAATCTAGGCCAGGTCACTACTATCTCAGCTAGAGTTTCCTCGTGCTTGCTTTTTCCAAGAAAAAAATCAATTAAGAAAAGTGCTGTAAAAGCAGCCTGTCAATATTTGTTGACATCGCCAACTCTGTGCCGAGGATAAATTCCTACAAGTGGAAGGAGCATTTTAAGGCTTCTAACTGGTATTTATAATTGTTTTCCAAAAAAGGCAGTAACGATGAATGCGTAGAGTAGCTTGCTTGAATGCACCCCTGCCAACATGTATACACACGTGTGTGAGCACACACACATAAAATCTACCAATTTCTAGGGGAAAAACAGTATCCTTTACTTATTTGCATATCTGATTACCAGCAAGGTTGAACTTCTCCACATTTTAATGGACCATCTGTATTTCTTCTTTTGTAAATGTTCAGGTGGCTTACTGATTTAGGGGGTTCAGTTCAGTTGCTCAGTTGTGTCCGACTCTTTGCAACCCCATGGACTGCAGCACGCCAGGCCTCCCTGTCCATCACCAACTCCCGGAGCTTGCTCAAACTCATGTCCATCGAATCAGATGAGATGCCATCCAACCATCTCATCCTCTGTCATCCCCTTCTCCTGCCTTCAATCTTTCTCAGCATCAGGGTCTTTTCCAATGAGTCAGCTCTTCGCATCAGGTGGCCAAAGTATTGGGAGTTTCAGCTTCAGCATCAGTCCTTCCAATGAATATTCAGGACTGATTTCCTTTAGGACTGACTGGTTTGATCTCCTTACAGTCCAGGGGACTCTCAAGAGTCTTCTCCAACACCACAGTTCAAAAGCATCAATTCTTCGGTGCTCAGCTTTCTTTATGGTCCAACTCTCACATCCATACAAGACTACTGGAAAAACCATAGCTTTGACTAGACGGACCTGTGTCAGCAAAGTAATGTTTCTGCTTTTTAATATGCTGTCTAGGTTGGTCGTAGATTTTCTTCCAGGGGATGTCAAATCTTTTTTTTATTGCTTTTAGTACACATGTTCTTTTGGTAGGGGCAAAGGTTCTTTAAGTTTCCTTCAGGATTGCTATCATTGCTTTAAGATTTTAAAAGTCCCTTTCTGGGACTTCCCTGTTGGCCCAGTGGTTAAGAAACTGCCTTCCAATGAAGGGGACACCAGTTCAATCCCTGGTCATGGAACTAGATTCCACATGCCTCGGAGCAACTAAGCTTCTGCACCTCAACTAGAGAGTCTGTGCACCGCAATGAAGACCCAATGCAGCCCCCAAAATAAATAAATAACTAATCCTTTCCTATTAAGGGGGCACATAAACATGCAGCTCTTCATCTCGTTTCATGAATTCACGTCTAAGCTGATGAAAGTGACAAAGGAAACTGTCCAGATCGATCTTTAACGACTGAGGTGACTTGAGAGACAGGCTGGTTCCCTTCTCTGGCCCCAAGTGCCCATCTGTAAAATCAAAGGACTGCTCCACATGATTGCTAGCTCTCATACTTTACAGTTCTACGTCTGTTTGGAGAAAAGGAAGGAAGAGGCTGAAATGAACAGAGAGGGAGGGAGGCAGAGAGAAAGGAGTGACGTTCAGAAACACCAAAACCAGCAGAGACAGAAAGCCATGGGGAAGTAACGGCATGCCAAGATGGGGTCATCTTTAGTTCCAGGCCTAGTCAACTGGGCTTTCTCTCTAACTAGACTCATCTCCAGCTCTTTCATTTCATTACCCAGTCGCCCTTCTACCGTGACAATTTCTCTGCTAAAGAAAAACCAGAAGATGCTCTGTCCCTCTCAATCATAATCTGTCCCTCTCATTCTTCCTGAAATGAAAGGCTAAAAGTAACTGTCAAGGGACTCAAAGAGATTACTTCAAAACGACATTAACAGAGGAAAGAAAATACAACTGTCCAAGTATGCCGGAAGAAACTAACCTTGTCTTATATACACGAGTTGACAAACTTTTCCTGTAAATACCCAGACAGTAAGGATTTGAGGCTTTGTGATCCATACGGTCTCTCTCAACCATGTCATGAAAGCAGCCAGATAACACACCAGCAAATGAGCATGGCTGTGTTCCAATAACACTTTATTTACAAAAACAGACAGAGGGCCACACTGGGGTTTGCCAAGCCAGGCTACATGTGACAGTTCACAGGCTACTTTCAAACAGATCTTTTTCTTACCGCATATTGTTCCTGTGTTCCTGGATACGACAGCGGTGACCTAAGAAGAAGAAACCAGTTAATTTTGATGATCAGGTCTCTGTCAGGATTTGTTTATCCAGGAGTGACCCTAAAACTGGGCTTCTCATTAGCTCATCACTGGTTCAAAGCACATTTGAAAGACCTACTTGTCCTCTATGATCATGATTCACATATAACTGTAGTCACAAAAAAAATCTAAAACTTTTCTTTTGTATTTTCCTTAGGGCGACATTTACCTTTCAAATCTGCTTCTACTAACAGAGGGCCTAATTCTTCAAATGCCGAAAAAGTTTCAAAATAGTACAGAACCACTAGTTCTACTTGTTCCGATTCACTGCAGAGCAGAGGGAAAGAATATCCCCTTCCCAGGAGGGACAAAGAAGCCTTTCTGCCTGGACACAGCCACCCGGGCTGTGGTCCTGCCGCTGACGTGCGTCCCAAAGGCCAGTTGAGGCCGGGCTTCTCTACAGAGGGAGTGTGACCACAAAAGGCAAGGGTGCTGACTGATGTTGACTTTCCCTCATCAGAGTGAAACTAGGTTCAAATTCCTTCGTCGAACATTTTGGGAGATAAGTCAGGATTTTAACCCTGAAATATCAGTGATGGCAAGATCCACCTCGGAACACAAAGGGACTGATGTTCCAGGAGCAGAAAGCATTGCTGGGACAAAAATATCTGATTTCTAACCCAAGTGAATAGGACTAAAAGTGTCCTAGGACACTTTTAGGAGCCCCCCTCCTAAATCTAGAGCCACAGCAAAAAGGAACTGCTATGTGGCAAGGACAAAGACGTGCAGGGAGCCCTTACTGTATAAACTGTAGTCCTTCCTTAATGTTCTGCTGCCTTTTTCTTCTCTCCTCGGACACACTGGACATGTTATCCCACACATCCACTTTCTAAAGGAGAAATCTGGAAAGAAACAGGCAACAAGTTACACAAGGCACGGGGCTCCTGGACCCCAATTAAAACACTCAGGATCGAGGTCATGTCGCACAATTAACTGTGGACGCATCCACCTCCACCGGCTTGACTAGGGTCTTTGAGGCCGAGGACACCACCTGAGCTGGGTCAGTGGTCCCTGCTGTCTCGTGCGCCTTGAGCAGAGGGTGTCCACACTCTGCATGCTCCACACTGAACAGCCGGGCAGATTTGGCAGGTGCCTCCTAAACAATCCCCACGCACAAGTCACCTCTCTCTCCCCCTCTCATCTACCCTCCTTCAACTGCGGGTTTTGTTTCTGGCCTGTCTCCACGCACACGGAAGCAGCCGTGAGAACAGTCCTGGCCTTGTTTTGCTTCTGGAAACCTTCCAGGAGCAAAAAGGTTTCATATCCGCTTGCCTCTGAGGGATTTTGACTTCCTTGTGAGCAGTCTAAGCCTGATCCGTACTTTGTTACACAGACTTTTGAAACAATCCTTGTTGATACAACTGATAGAATGAGGATCTAAGTGAAGTTGCTTTAATTGGAATTTTCTAGATGGTAAGGGTTTACCTTAAATGTAACTCAGGTTAATGTCAACACCGGGGGTATTTACCCTGACTGGCCATTGTTCATAAAGTATTTTCCAGAAAGCTACAGAAGAACCACAGAGAAAAGAAATGGGATAAAACATCACCTCTCAGTGTCCTAAACTAGTGTCACTCAGTCTCAGCCATTCGGGGAGGAAAGCTATGACAAAGCCAGAGAGCATATTAAAAAGCAGACATCACTTTGCCTACAAAGTTCCGTATAGCCAAAGCTATGATTTTCTAGTACTCATGCATAGATGTGAGAGTTGGACCATAAAGAAACCTGAGTACCGAAGAAATGATCCTTTTGAACTGCGGCGTTGGAGAAGACTCTTGCGAGTCCTTTGGACTGCAAGGAGATCAAACCAGTCAATCCTAAAGGAAATCAACCCTGAATATTCACAGGAAGGACTGATGCTGACGCTGAAGCTCCACTACTGTGGTCGGATGTGAACAGCAGACTCGTTGGGAAAGACCCTGATGCTGGGAAAGACTGAAGGCAAAAGAAGAGGATGAAAGAGGATGAGATGGTTAGATGGCATCAACAACTCAATGGACATGAATTTGAGCAAACTCTGGGAGATAGTGAAGGACAGGGAAGCCTGGCGTGCTGCATCCACAGGGTCGCAAAGAGTCTGACGTGACTTAGAGACTAAATAACAACCACAAGCTCTAGCATGGAGAGCTGTCCTGTGTGCTGGGATGCTAGCAGCTTCCTGCCCTCTGCCCACTAAGTCCGAGCAGCACTCCTCCCCTCAGTTGTGACACACCAGTATCTCCAGATATTGTTACATGCTCCCTGGTGGGGTGGGAAGGGTTGGAGGGTCCACATAGTCACCCTTGAACGAGGACTCCTGAGAGTCAACTCTAAGAGGACATCGTGTCACGAAAACTATGGATCTGCACCCATGTTTCAAGTATACATAGCTTAATTGTTTTAGTTTAATTACTGCTCATCATGTGTTATGCAAGTTTTTCAAAGTGTAGAGTGGGATGGAGGCTGGAGTACCCTGAAACCTGGGAACTGGTGCTAAGGCTTTTTTTTTTCCCCCTTTCAGTTTTATTGAGATACCACTAAATACAGCACTGTGTAAGGTTAAGGTGTAAAACACAATGATCGACATAAAAACCTCATGAAATGATTACCATAACAGGCTTAGTGAACATCCATCACTTCATATAAACACAAAATTAAAAGAATATACAAATATGTTTTTTCCTTGTGATGAGAACTTTTACTCTACATTCTCAGCAACTTTCATGCTTCCCTGGCAGCTTAGCTGTAAAGAATCCACCTGCAATGCCAGAAACACGGGTGTGATCCCTGGGTCGGGAAGATCCCCTGGAGAAGGAAATGGCCACCCACTCCAGTATCCTTGCCTGGGAAACGCCATGGACAGAGAAGCCTGGCGGGCTACAGCCCACGGGGTCACGAAGAGTCAGACACGACTGAGGCAACTGAGCTCGAGCAATACACGAGACAGCTCCTGATGGAGGCACAGGAGCGACAGCAGGGAGAGGGCCTGGGCGCTGGGACAGGGGGAGTCAGAGTCTCGTCATAGCAAACCTTAAAGAGATTTTTTAATCTTGTGAATGAATGACCACTGGAAAAAGAAAGTATTCCAAGAAGCCGATGTGGCTTCTGAGCCCTTCCCGGGCCACTCAAGTTTTTTCTCCTTTAACTTAAGGCAGAGTCAGAACCTTGGAGCTCAAAGGCACCCAGGGCTGCACTTGGAAGCCCAGGGTGGTCAGGCCAAGGTGACTGGGATGCAAGAAAAGAAGCTGCAGGCAAGAAGCCTCTCCTCTCCTTCAGTGAACCATGGGCCTCTCCCCACCCTTGCCTGGCGGGGTGTGGAATTAGCTTGAGGTTCACTTGAAAAGTAAATCTGGCTCTTGGGCTCGGACCTAGGTGGCGGCCACCTGGCGAAATGCACCAAGGAGGTGAGAATCGTGGGCAAACACGGGACCTGTTATGATGCCTCCCTCAGGAAAATGGTGAAGAAAACTGAAACCAGCCAGCATGCCAAGCACACCTGCTCCTTCTGCGGCAAAACCAAGAAGAAGAGACGAGCCGTGGGCACTTGGCACTGCAGTTCCTGTGTGAGAAGAGCAGCTGGTGGTGCCTGGACCCTCACCTCCACCTCTGCCGTCACAGTAAAGGCTGCATCAGAAAGACCGAAGGCACTGAAGGACCAGGAGAAGCACCACCATTTGACAACGTTGCCTAGCCTATAATAAACGGGCTCATTTACGGAGAAGCTTGGTGGGCTACAGTCCACGGGGTCGCAGAGAGTCGGACAGGACTGAGTGACTTCACTTTATGGAACAACAACAAAAAAAGCAAATCTGTGGACTCAGAAGGGACTCCAGGGTTAGGATAATCCGCCAAGATAAGAGCCTTAGAGCTGCTTCCCCAGGAAGTGCTCAAAAACCTTGAACCCTGGCCTCTTAAGGACAAAGGGCAGCAGAGAAAGAGCTGATGACTCAAGCAAGTGATTAAGAGAAAGTAAGATGTAGATTCTTAACAGCAGGAAACGCCATGCCACTTTCACATGTTTAAAGATCGGGGAACAGAGCATGAGGTGACATTTAAATATCATATGACACTGCATTCCGTGTTCTGTAGAGTTTTCCCCTTAATTTTGTTATAAAAAATTTTATACACACAGAAAAAATTTTTTTACCATGAATACCATATACCTCTATACTACCTATATCTTACAATGACTATTTTGGCATATGTATTACATGTGCCCATCCTTACTGACGTCTGCCCACCCTCCGCCCATCCACCAACACAATTTTGTAAACTGCAGAGTGAGCTGCAGACATCAATTATAACTCACCGTGAAACACCTCAGCATTATGTGGAGTTCAACCTCTGTTTGCAGTTTTTAAGGTAGAACGCACATACATTAAGGCAGGTTTTGACAAATGATACATTCATGTAACCCAGACCCTGGTCTTGAGACACACCACTGCCTTTACCCCAGGACGCTCCCTCAGGCCCCTTCCCCAGCCGGTCTTCCCCTCTCCGCACCCAGGGCAGTCACTGGTCGGGGTCTTCCCCTCTCCGCACCCAGGGCAGTCACTGGTCGGGGTCTTCCCCTCTCCGCACCCAGGGCAGTTACTGTTCGGGGTCTTCCCCTCCCCGCACCCAGGGCAGTCACTGGTCAGGGTCTTTCCCTCCCCGCACCCAGGGCAATCACTGGTCGGATGCTTTCCCACCGTAGTTAGTTTTACCTGTGAAATGAAGCCTCCCCCAACATCTCACTTTAAAATAAAACAATAAAGGCTTTCCACACCATCTTATTTGGGGATCTAGTCAACAGAATCGAGCCTGTTTTAAAGTGAAGGAGAACTTGATAAAGTTAATCCAACAACCACTTCTCTTCAAATTCAGCAGCACATGACAGGGGTTCCTTCCCTCCTCAAAGTGCGGGGGCGGGGGGGCTTCACCTCTAAACGTGAGGGTCCTGGGGGGCACCAGAACCCCTCTCCCTGTGCCCCTCTACCCTCTCCCCTCAGGAACCCCCTGCCCCACCCAGATGTGAAATATTCTCATCAAGGGCCGGACAATGCCCCATGTCCATCCCCTAGCAGAGCTCGCAGGTATCTTCTACCTGGTAGTTCTACTTGGATGTCCAGATGCCACCTGCTGTTCAGAAAGCAGGGCTTTAAAATACCATGAGAGTGAAAAGGAACGTCGCCTTCCCAGCCCGATCTTTCAGCTGCTTGGGTGCCCTCTGAGGGCAATCAATCAACAGAACATCATTGACACAGATTTGTTAGGCATCCTGACAAAGATACTCTGTGAACAAAGCTGTGCCTGGACTACAGAGGTGGTTACATGAATCTACACGTGGGATAAAACTGCCCAGAAACACACACACACGTGAATGAAGAGCTGAGTAAGGTCTGTAGTCTGGTTAACAGTATTATACTGGTGTCAGTTTCCAGGCTTGGCTACAGCGCTTCAGGCAGGCAAGACGGCACCACTGGGGAAAGCAGATGAAGGGTTCGTGGGAGTCAATACATGACTTTCGCAGTATCCTGTGGATATGTAATTATTTCAAAATAAAAAGTTTAAAATGTCCTGTGGATACACTATTTTTTATACAACCAGGGCTCCTGACACGTGTCCGCACCTTACTTTTCTTGACTGGCACCGCGTCTTGACGGTCAGTCCACGTCAGCACACATCAAGCTGCGTGAACAGCCATGCAGCGGGCTCCGTGATACGGCTGCACTGGAACGTGACCAGGCCCCTAGGACACTGTGGTTGTTTCCAGTCTTTAAAAGTTCACCAGGTACACAGGACATTTCATATGCACATATCTTCAAAGAATGTCCAAAGAATGAAGGGTAGGTGTATTTCTTTATTTTGCCAGCTACTGCCAAGTTTTATCAAGTGACCCTACCCACCACCAGTGCACAAGAAATTATCAGACGTTTCCACTGCCGTCAGGGAGATGACAGCGTGACAACTGTGGCTGGGGCTTTGTTTGTTTCAGTCTTCCTATCATTAGGGAGGCTGAACATCTTTTAAGATTTAAGAGCCGTCTGTACTTCCTTTTCTGTGAACTGTTGTTTCATTTCCTTCATGCATATTTCTTCCAGGCTGAGCTGTTTTGATTCATGGAAGCTCTTTATGGGTTGAGGAAAGCAGTCCTTTGTGATGTTATTATTATTTTCCCCAACATGATGTCAAACTTTTGATGTTGGTTATGGTACTTTTTGACAGCAAAAGTCTTACTTTTAAGTAGCTCAATACTTTCTTTTATGGCTTCTGGATTTTGACATACTCAGAAATGCCTGGGCTTCCCTGACGGCTCAGTAGTTAAGAATGCCTGTCAAGCAGGCGACAAGGGTTTGGTCCCTGATCTGGGACCATCCCACATGCCACGGAACAACTAAGCCGTGTGCCACAGCTACTGAGCCCATGCTCCAGAGCCCGGGAGCTGCAACTGCTGAGCCCACATGCCACAGTTAGTGAAGCCTGCACGCCTTCAAGCCCGGGAAGCCACCGCAACGGGAAGCCACCGCAACGGGAAGCCCAGGCCCCGCAACCGGCTTAGCCCCTGCTCGCTGCAACTAGAGAAAAGCCCTAGCAGCAGTGAAAACCCAACACTGCCAAAATAAATGACGAAGTAAAATCATTTAAAAAAAGAAAGAAATGCCTGCACCACTCTGAGATTATGAAATAACTCTCCATGTTTTCATCTAGTAGTCTCACTGATTCATTAAAAAAAACTTTTTTTTCCTTAAACCGGATCCACCAGTTTACTCTAAGGAGTGATATATATATATATATATATATATGCACATACATATTCCCTCTCAAATAGCTACTAGTTGTCCAAATGCCATTTACAAAAAGGCCATCTATCCTACACTGACATGTGTAAGACCCAGAAAATTCTGGGCCAGTGTGTGACCTTTACTCAGCATGTCTAACTGGAAGGCCCCTAATGTTATACCCTCCTCCTCCCAAGACTAACTCTGCCCTTCTCAGTACTGAAATCACCTCCTGGCGAACTGCTCAAACCAGAAACCTTTCACCACATCCAACTAATCTACCCACAAAGCGTCTGTCGGTGACACTGTCAAAAATACCTGCCGGGCACCCCAAATCTGAGCGTGTCAGGCCTCCTGTGCCACCCCGGTCCCAGTCACAGGGGGGTGTCGCAATTCCCTCCTCCCCCACCTCTGCTCTGGGCCCCGAGCTCACCACTGTCCCAACCCCACTCCGTCCCTACACTACACTGAAAGGAATGCTCTTTAAAAACACAAGTTGGGTATTACGGTCCTGCTTCAGCTCCTCTGCTGGCGTTCCCTCAGCACCCAGAACCAAATCTAGACTCCTGACGGCGACGCCCTCACCGGGCCCGGGTCATGCTGTTCCTCTTCCTGTGGGTCCCTGGGGTGAGTCAAGGGCTCCAGGCTTCTGTGAGCTCATGCATGCAGTTCCCTCTGCCCACAACACCCTTCTCAGATCTGCCCTGAGCTGGCTCCTCTCAGCCCTGAGTCTGGGCTTCAGGGTAAGCTTTAGAGGCTGTCCCCCCCCATCACTCCCTGCCAGGAGACCCCCTGTCTTTCTTGGCCACGATCACCTCACACTCCCTGGGTCCAGGTCAATGACAACCTGAGCAAAGAATGAATGAAGTGGCCAAGTGTAAAGAGAACACTCCATCCAAAGTCCCCGGGACAGCGGTTCAGTCAAGGCAGGGGTGAGAAACCAAAGGACGGGGCCAACGAGGAAGTGACCGGACGCCAGCAGGGCTGGCTGAGGGGGACCCCACGTCCTTAGGGAGCAAACAGGGGAGTGAATCAACAGGGTGGGAATCAACCGGACCAACAGAGGAAAAACCTGAAACCCTAACTCACTCCTGAAGGAGTTCACTCATCACCAACAGGGGAAGAGCCAGTCAGCCACACCCTCTTCTCCTTAAACGGAAAGGAAGTGGTGGGAGGGTGAGGGGGGAGCTCTGAACAGTAAAAATAAATAAACAAAATCAGCCAGAAACTCAATTAGAGTGTCTGAGCAAACCCTGGGAGATGGTGGAGGACGGGGGGCCTGGAGTGCTGCAGTCCAGGGGGCCCGAGAAGAGGGAGCCACTGAAAAACGACAGTTCATGAATTAGCTAAACTCCTGTAAACTGGAACATACATCACCTCTCCGGAACCAGCTGACTTTAAGTTCCTTACTCACCCTGAAGCTTCACAGAAGGCAAGGTACCCTGGCTCCCTGGTATAATTCCTTATATATTTATTCTGTGCCTGTGAGGTGACACCCACTGGTCGAAGCCTAGTACAAAGCTATAACCAAACCATGAAACACGAAATTGTGAAATTCTGGCCGTTCATGGTAACTTTGGGAACCAGTGTCCGTTAACGGAAGACACCAAGGAAGCGAAATGTGACTACAGTATACGGCAGAGGCAAAAATCACAGCCATCACTGACGGCTCTGGCTGGATCCCAGGCATTGTTCCAAGTGCTTTCTGAGGGTGAAATCATCAATCCTAAGACTCCTGAGAGGCAGGTACTGAGAGGAAGCTGAAGCACAGAGAGGTGATGCGGCCGGGCCAGCATCACACAGCCAGAAAGCGGTCCAGCCGCCCGGGCTGGCCCCAGGCCTGAATTCCCATCCGAGGAGCTCTGCCAGGAGGGCCAGCGTGGCTCTGAGGGCGCCGGGGCTGGGCTCTGAAAGACACACGCAGCTGCCACAGACAGGTGGGCACTTCAGTGCCACTCAGGAGGAACCGAATAAATACAGCCCTCTGCACGCTCAGGCATACAGGATGACGTCGGCAAGGGATGAAATTTATAGCAACTCAGAGAAGCAGAGGGGGTCGATGGTGTGGACATAGAGAATTTTAGGACAGCACTCCAGGGCCAAGTGGCGAGTGGAAATACGCTCCGCCCACAACATCATGTGTTTAGAAAGAGGAATAAATAATATTAAACAGCCGTACTTCCAAGACATCCTCACACAGGACCAGAGAAGGTGCCCCAGGGAATGTGCAGCACAGTGCTTGAATTTTTGCCTTAAAAGGCATTCCTAAGCTGCAAGTGAAAAATTATAATCATCAGCCTGTAGTCAATGCCGTCCTCAGATTCAAGCCTCTCTGGGTCAGGGCCCAAACAACACACAAAGTAGCTAAAGTAACTGTTCCTTGTCACCCCGGCTTGCAACACTTACAGAAGCAGGTGGACACATTACATCCCACAAAGACCACAAACCCAGGGAGGGAAACGTTATTACAGATGTTCTGGCACCTTCTTGGAACCGGGAAATCTCCTCCTGGATACACTTATGAGGCAGTTTGCCCCTTCTACTGAAAACGAAAGCCCCAAGATGAAGGCTGTAATAAGCAACAGCAGGGAGGAAATTTCACACTTTTACTCCTCCCCCAACCCCTCTCCCCACTCCCCGCAGCTGTTCACTTTGAACTTGCTCTCAGATCTCTCGGATATAACATGTGTCAGGTGGCCCTTCCGGGGCCCAGGCCTCCTAAGGCCCTGGGAACATCTTGCCTGACACAGGAATCCTGTATGGGAGGAATGGACAAGAAAGACAAAAAATCTTGCAGACAGCTTGCCCAGGGGCACCCAGGCCCTGGGTCAGTGGCATGCCCAGGACTGCAGAGGTGTGCTGAACTGCCAGATTACTACCCTGCTCCAGACTCACGTATTCTAATAAAATACAAAAGTTCCACTTTCTCATTTGTGCAACGGAAAAATTTCTGCCTTTTACTGTATTAATTATCTGGTTCCCAAGGCTTCACAGTATGTGAAATTAGTAGTAATTAGTTAACTAAAAACAACACATCGCTAAACTCATAACAAAATTAAAAAGCAAACTTCTTATTTGGGCAAAACCTGGTAAGGATAAATGACCCTGCTTCTTTGCATCAAAGGAAATTTTCACCTCACTTAATATACTTCTATTGTGTGTGTACGTGTATGTGAATTAAATTTTTTAAACTGATATTTGGAACAAGTATACATTTTAAACTTCTGGATGAATATTTTCTTATTTCTCCACCCGAAAAATACTATCTAAAGTTTTTCTGATGATTTGTAAACATTTCACACTTTAGAAAACACAAATTTCACTTTCAATCCTAAAATTCTGGAGAAAAAGCATTTTCACTAACAAACACACACTTCAAGATATTATCTGGAAATCAAATCTCCACACATTATACTTTCTCTTAAAAGTCATTCTAGAATAACCAAGGCAACAGAATACAGACACCTTCTGTTCTACCTTGTCCTTTACTGGAATGCTCACAACTCTCTAAGAGTCACTGTCACCATTACTGGACTTGAGATTCTATACTAATTGATTCTCTCCTACTTAACACTGATTTAACCCTCCCAAACTGACAGGCTTTACAGTTAGTCAAAATGAAGAATTAGGGGACAGTATCATTGACAACCACCATTTGTACTGTAAAAACTGACAGTATCTAACAGGTGGGAATGGAAAACAGTGCAGGTCTGTGTGTGATGAGCACCCAAGAAAGAGCCATGGTAACTTGAAGGAAGGCATTTAGGTGGCAGAGGACCTGAAAATCAACATGTGCTTTGCATTACACACACACACACACCACCCACCCACCCACAAACACACACAC
>SJYX01009890.1:668842-725064 GCA_006410675.1 Oreotragus oreotragus
CCGGGGGCGGTGGCGGCGCCACGTCGGGCCGGGCGGCGGCGGCGGCACCGGGAGGCGGCGACCCTCGGCCCCGGCCTCCGGGGCCGCCCCCGAAGCGGGCGCGCGGTCGTTGCCGGGCTGCGGCCGCCGGGCGGAGCCAGTGGAGGGGCCGCGCGGCTCTCGGAAGCAGCGGTCCTGGGAACCGATTGGGGGTGGACGTGCGGTTCAAATGGATGCTCGCCGGGCGTGTGTTTTTCTGTGCCGCGCGGCCCCGGAGCAGAAGAGCTAGGGGTCAGAACAGCGTCTCACAGGGAACTGACCTCGTTTCGGGTGTCGGGAGGTGGCTTCCCCGAGACACTGTTTTATTTAGCAAGTCCTTAGCTGGTGCTCCTTACGCTCTGGCTTGTGAACTGTTTGGAGCCTGTGGACATCGTCGTTGTCCTCTTTCCTGCAGATGAGGAACAGCACGGAACTCAGTGGCGGCTCTGACATGGACGGGTAGACGGCCTGGCTCCCGTCCTTCCAGTGCCACCTCATCTACGTGTATTTTCTTGTTTCCTTTTTTAAGATTTTTTTTCATGTGCACCTTTTTTTTTCTCCACCAGAGCATCACTTGATTGTTAATCTGCCGTCAGCAATCGAAAACTGTTTAATAGGTACCCCACGTATCCTGGTGATGTGGACCTTTTTAAAAAGTCTTGGATTTGTTACAATGTTTATGTTTTGCTTTTTCGGCTTGAAGGCATGTTGGGGTCTTTGTACCCCACCCCTACCCCGCCCCGACCAGGGTTGGAACCTGAAGCCCCTGCGTTGGAAGGCAAAGTCTTGACCTTTGGACCACCAGGGAAGTCCCCCATCCACCTGTATTTTCAACAGCCAGCGGTGCTCGGGGTGGTGGTGGACAAGGCAGGGTCCCTGCCCCATAATGGGATGGGGAGTGGCAGTGGGAACCCACCGATACGCAGAAAAGATCGTCCTGGGCGGTGAAAAGCCAGGAAACTCAGGTCTGGGTTGAGACCGCGATGGGACAGTTTCATTTAAAACAGAGGAGAGGGACGCCTCTGCGAAGGTGATAGTCTGCAGAGCTGAGGAAGGTACTCTTGATAGAAGGAGGGTCAGGTGTAAAAACCGGGAGACTGGAGCGTGGTGTCTGGGGAGCAGGAGGTGTGTTTGAGGGCAGACAGTTCTGAGTAACCGAAGCGGGGCCACTGTTTGGAATTTGGAGCTTGTTCTGCGTGGCACTACTGAGTCTGAATTGGGAGTGACACGATGTGATCTGCATTTCAAGAAGTTCTCTAGGGCTATTGTGCTGAGACTGGGCTTCGTAGGAGGAAAAAGATGGGGAATTGGGAGACTGCTGGTTGGAACCTCTGGCAGTGGTCTGGGTGATGTCAGTTTATAAACCTGGTGTACTAGCTCAGGCTGCTGTAACAAGATAACAGCCGACCTGGAGGCTTAAACAAGAATGCATTTTCCCAGAGTTCTGGAGGCTGGAAGTCCAAGATCAGGGTGTTGGCAGGGTTAGTTTCTCACGGGAACTGTCTGCTTGGCCAGCAGAAGGCCACCTTCTCTCTGTGTCTTCACGTAGTCTTTCCTCTATGTACAAGCCTTTCTCTTCCTAGGAAGACACCTATCATATTGGCTTAGGGCCCCACCCTTATGACTTCATTTAAGCTTAATTACCTCCTGGAAGGCCCTGTCTCCAGATACAGTCTTGTCAGGAGTTAAAGCTTCAACATATGAATTTGGAGGGGACACAATTCAATCTGTAACATCAGGTAAGCACTGTGACAGAAGCATTCAAGGAGAGCTGACCCTCTGAGGAAAGAAATTTATTTACTTTTTTATTTTGTTTGGCCTGTTCTTTTTAGATGGGTTTTATTTCTGCCACGGTGTGTTGCATTGGTTTGTGATCCCAGTCTTCCTACCCACGTTGAATTCTCTCTCCACTCCTCTGCATGTTATCCTATCAAAATTCTCAACTGTATAAGGAGTCAGTATATGTCTATTTTTGGTTGCCTTGGTTTTTCCTGTCAGCAGGGCACCAAATTAGGAGTCTTAGTTTAAGAACCTCATCTCCTAGCACTCATCTGGAAATGTGGGAGTGAGTTCTTAGTGGGGATCTCTGGCCAGCAGCTCTTGCATCCTGGCAGTAACATCAGTGATGGCTCTGTTTTGTGTATAAAGTTTCCGAAGATTCTCGGCTGCAGCTGGCATGCATACATGACAAAAGTGGGTTTTGTTTTATAGAGTCACATCCTAAGTCCCCTCCAAAGGAAAAAAAAAAAGTGTTCATATCATTATAAATACGATTCTCTCTCACTCAAGTTCCTCCAAATTGAAGTGAATGTTGTTGCATGAATATTTGTGTCCCCTCTCTTACGTTCATTTATTAGAAATCCAAATCCCCAATACTAGAAGGTGGGCCTTTGGGAGGTGATCAGGTCACGAGGGTGCAGCCATTATGAACAGGATTAGTCCCTTTATAAAAGAGGGAAATGATTTCTCTCCCCATCGTGTGGACACAGGGAGAAGACAGCTATCTGCAAGCCAGGACGAGGGTCTCACCACACATGTCAGATCAGTTGTCATCTTGATCTTGGGCTTCCCAGCCTTCATATCTGTGAGGGGGAAAAAAAAATGTTTCTTGTTTAAGCCACCCAGTCTATGGTTATTTTGTGAGAGCAGCAGGTACGAACTGAGACAGTGAACATCTAAGATACAAGCAGTTGGTTAGTAGGAGATAGCATAGTGGGGAGGGAACTTGGAGTTTGGGAAACAAGGATTAAATCCCAACACGCTCCTTACCCATATGGATGGCCTGGGGCCCGTTTCTTATGTCTCGGTCTTGAGCTCATTGTCTTAACATGTAGCTAATAATCCGTCTCTCACGGTGAGGATTAAATAATGTGTACATAAGGCGCCTGGCACAGAGAATGGTCAATAATTAGCAGTTACATTTCCCTCAGGGTGTTGACTAATGAATAAACTTGCCACCATAATCTTGGAGGTGGGGAGGGGTACTTGCACCGCCCACCCCCAACCAGACACAATGAAGCATGCTCCTTAGTCCACCTACATTTGGAAAAACTGTTCCTGAGCAGGGCATGATGGAAGGGTGACAGATCTCTTAGGATATCCTGAAGGGAAAAAATGCTTGACTCACTGGCTTGGAAATGGAACCTCAGGGGACTTCCTGGGTGATCCCATGATTAAGACTTCACCTTCCGGTGCGGGGGATGTGGGTTTGATCCCTGGTCTGGGTGCTAAGATCCCGCATGCCTCTTGGCCAAGAAACAAAAACATAAAACAGATCTGAGCAAAAACATAAAACAGAAACAAAACCATAAAACAGAAGTCATATTGTAACAAATTCTGTAAAGACTTTTAAAATGGTCCACATTAAAAATGTATATATATTTTTAAAATGATTTAAAGATAGACCCACCATCTCAGAGATAAACCCACTATATTGAGGCTGTTATCAATGTATTATCTACAGAAATGGATTCACCACAGGGCCAACCTCAAATAAGAATGAAAATAGAAACGATCTGTTTGCAAGTACTGTATTTGTTGTTGATGAGTCACTAAGTCGTGTCCGACGCTTTGCATCCCCATAAACTGCAGCACGACAGGCTTCTCCATCCTTCACTGCCCCTCTGAGTTTGCTCAGACTCACGTCCATTGAGTCTGTGATGCCATCCACCCATTTCATCCTCTGATGCCCCTTTCTCCTCTTGCCCTCAATCTTTCCCAACATTAAGGTCTTTTCCAATGAGTCGGCTCTTTGCGTCAGGTGGCCAAAATACTGCAGCTTCAGCATCAGTCTTTCCAATGACTATTCAGGGCTGATTACCTTTAGGATTGACTGCTGCCCAAGGAACTCTCAAAGAGTCTTCTCCAGTGCCACAGTTTGAAAGCATCAAATGACATACATGTTCCAGAAAAGGAAAACCTTCAATTTTATGGTGACTCAGAACAGGAAAGGCACATGTTAAATGTTTGCTAAAAGACCACATGATACTTCGACAAGCCACACGCACGAATTATGTCAGTCCTCCTGTGGGAACCTGTGCTGGAACCTACATGTTCAGCATTTTTAAAAATGTAATATTATTATATTCCTTCTTGAATAGTCATATGAACTGAGTAATCACAGTAAATCACTGGGACTATACTTCTTCCACATTCTGCTTTGATGAAGTGATAAAATATAAGAAAGATACAAAAAGTATAAATTGGATTCCTTTATTTGGCTTTGTAGGTATTATATGGATTAGGCATGTGCTTCCTCTCCACTTTCTCTTGGTATTTATCTCGTTACTCAGCTTTGAAGATAGCTTGCTAAAACCTCCACCCACGGGCTGGTGGCCTGTACATCAGCTTACATGTGTGACTAAGTGCAGGTGAGGAGACATCCCGACTCAGGGATCGAAGCCGGGTCTTCTGCGTTGCAGGGAGATTTTTTTTTACCATCTGAGCCATCAGGGAAGCCCAGTATAGAGCAAAAGAGCCCTAATTATCCTAGAAAATAAAAGAAGTAGATAGATAAATAATTGGGGGAATAAGATAAAAGACTTTACATTTTACTTGTCAGCATTTTTTTCCAGGAATTCTTCGGAGTTCCCCCGAAAGGATACGGTGGTGGGAAAGCAGATTTCTGCCTCCAAATTATGTTCCCGTGATTCTCAGCCTGGACTTGATACTAAGTTTGGTGCCACAATGTATCACACAGTTTCTTTCTTTTATGTGGGGAGACACATTTAACATTTAAAAAAGAATTGCTCCAGTTACTATTAATAGTAGCTTTGGGGGATGGAGGATCATGAGAAATCCAGGAGTGCTGTCTTCACAGCAGGAATTATTTTCAATTCTTTCCCTACTTCTTTCTGCCCCAAAGCTGGGAGTACAAGGGTCCCCTTTCCATGTGTTCTGTCTTCCCCTCCACACCTGTTCCAGCTGACTTTTCCTCCCCCATCCACTGATTAATCCTGCCCATGCTTTCTACTGCCTCCAGCCTCTGGAACTCAAACCACCTGGAAATGGTCCTTCTGGAATAGTGGATGGGATCCAGGAAGCTCCATTCATCTGTTCAACAAATGTAAGTGCCAACTACATTCGGTGTGCTGAATTCCAAAACCTACAGTCAGAGTTCCTACACTCAAGATGCTTAAAATTATACTTGCTATTTGAAGATGCTCCAAGATGTGGGCTTGGGAAATAGACAATTAGAACAGGAAAGAGCAGGGACCCTGGGCGTGCATGCTAAGTCTCACAGTCATGTTAGACTCTTTATGACCCCATGAACTGTAGTCCTCCATGTTCCTCTGTCTGTGGGATTTTTCAGGCAGGAATACTGGAGCAGGTTGCCATTCCTCCTCCACGGGCTCTTCCCAACCCAAGGATTGAATCCGAGTCTCCTGCATTGGCAGGTGGGTTCTTTACCATCGAGCCATCTGTGAAGACCCTATGATGAACCTAAACCACAGGTTAAGCGAACGTGATCTGTCTTTTAACATGTGAAATTCTCAGGACGTGTATATGAGAAGGATGAACATGAATTCAGAAGAAAACTTACCACCGACACTGTAGTTTAAAAGGTACTTACTAAAAAAAAAAAAAAAAAAAAAAAAAGGTACTTACTGCCTCAATTAAAGGAAATGGCTGGAAGGCTCCTTTAATCCAACTAATCTACAATAGAGTGTTTTTTTTTTTTTAACATGCTCAAGGATCATAAATTTTACTCAGTCTTTTATAGCCTTTGGCAGGGTGCCAAGGCTTATTAAGAAATTGCAGAAGCCATAAATATAAAAAATGTACAAATTCTCCCTTGAGTAACCACATGAATGTTTCCAACAACATGTCCAAAGCCATTTTCCCCTTCTGTGAAGTTGTCATAAAATATACTTAGCACAAATCTACATCTGCTGCTCTAGACTGATTTATAGCAAAAAGTTTAATTAATGTATTTTTAAAGACATTTGCAAAAAAAGGAATAAATGTGAATAAACTCTAAATCTGAATCATAGTCATCTGGTTGTGCTATAAATTTTAAATATCAATTAAAAAAAAAAAACCCGAGCCGGCTCTGCTCCCTATCATTCAGCGTCGGGCCTTCAGGCATGCTATTTAAGGCCTGTGTTGTCATTAGAAAAGATGTTTCTAGGAACATGCGTGTGTGTGTGTATGTGTGTGTATATGCTGCAACCCCCCAAAATTCATATATTCCACACAAATTTATTATAGGATGGGCTTAAATCTCTTGTTTCTTTTCTAGAACAAAATCTAACTAGGTCTTAGGGACTTCTCTCTGGCAGTCCAGTGGTTAGGACTCCACGCTTCCATTGTAGGGCACAGGTTCAATTCCTGGTCGGGCCACACAGCGTGGCCAAAAAAATAAAGTTATATATTTTTTAAAAAATCTAACCAGATTTTAAACATTCTTCGGTTCATCATGACTTTGAAAGAGCTCTCTTTGCATCTCAATTCAAATGTTACTCTTCCTCACCTCATCTACAGTATTGGCAAAGTCTGTCTTGCTTTTCTTCAGCTTTGATCAGAGGAACAAGTTTTAAGTTGGCTAATTTATCCCAAGTAAACATTGCAGTAGTTGGCACTTTGGGAGTACATCAAGTTCTGGCAAAGAAGTCCCTCTAACCAGGGGAACCCAAAGTCTTAGTGATTTACTTACCATTTCAGGAGCAAGATCCTCTTTAAGGACAACGCTTTACTGGCATTTTCTTTCTTTCTTTTTTTTTTTCCCTGGCTGCACTACTTGGCTTATGGGATCTTAGTTCCCCAACCTGGGATCGAACCCCAACCCCTGTCATTAGAAGCATGGAGTCCTAATCTCTAGACTGCCAGGGAATTCTCTACTGGCATTTTCTTTAAAGTCTATGAATGGGTATATCAATAATTTTTTAGTAGCAATGATCTTTAAGTAGGGGGCCCTGCTTAGCCTAGATTAAGGCAGAAAGCAAGTTTAACTTAATCACATGTAAATTCACCTATCCAGGTAAACCCAGCTTCAATGTCAACAAAACCCAGTCTTTCTTCATCAGTCAACTCTCAGGCAGTCCCTCCCTTTACGGAGTCCAGAGAGCTGCTAGCAGTTTCAGGCTTATGGGGCGTCTTCTCAGCAACCCCCACAAATATTCAAGGCCTGAGTCTCATTGACCAGAACCAGATCATCGTCTGACCATCCCGAATCAATCACTGAGGCTTGGGGGATGTCATACAATTGAGTTGTTGTCCATTGACATTGTATACAATCACGTTAGAAAATAACAACTTGGGCTTCAATTATGTACTCACCCCTGGTGCTGAGGGGTCAGTATATAATTCTGTTTCTTGGTTGAGCTCTGTCAACTCAGCCAAGAAAGGGAAAAGAATTATCCCTCCAAGGAAAAGTACTTGGTACCTAAAGAAGATTATAAGTGGCTGGCACATTTTTCCAAAACAAAAACTCTATTTCTAGTGCTGATAAAAGAAGCTGATAAATGGGTATAGGTCCTCTTCTTTTCCAGTTCTCTACTCTCCTAGCCAGTCTCACCGATGGTCCTGGCCTCCATCGTTGTTTCTGCACTGATGGCTCTTCCATGTAGATCTCTAACCCAGATCAGTCCTGAGTCCCAGCCTGATAAATAATCCAACTGCCTACTTAACATCTCTTCTTGGACAGCTCAGAAGCATTTCCAACGTCGCATCTCAAAAGTTGAACTCATGGCCTCCCTGTCCCCGTACGACACTTTCTTAGGAAAGCCTGCCCTAACTTTCCCAAGAGATCAAGTCTGCCCAGCAGAGACAGTCAGTGTATGGTGTACCTCCCTCTTGGCACTAGACACAAATGCAAAGTCACGTTTGTTTGCGTGTTATTTGATTCGCGTTTTGTCTCCTTTCCTAGACTGAAGCCCCATGAGGGTAGCGACTGTATCTTTTCCCCTTAACATCATATCCCATAGAGACTGGAACATAGATATTCAATCAACATTCTGTTTATTAGTATTTATTGGTATATAACTATTTATTGAGAAGTGTGTCCCACTACTCTATAAATACTCTCTAAAAAAAGACAGTTTGCTAGTCAGAAATTAATCCAAAGTACAGAAGACCAGATGGGTGGTAGTGGGTAGGAAGATATCAATAATGAATATATGCTCCTTGACACCCGTTGCCCTGCCACACAGATCTCCTAAGGTGAATTTAAAAGGCCACCTTGAAAGATTTCCAAGGGCATGAAGGCTCTCAGAAGACACAAAAGTAAGAAAGATTGCATGTAACATCATATATGTATATATTTTTATTGCATATGCATACATTTATATTTCTATTCAACAATAAAGCAAATCTATTCAGTTCTACATTTGGATTCCTCTAAAATGTATACAGCATTCATATTTTTCTCTAAAGTTATAGATAGCACTTTTATTACAATGAAAATGCTATAATCTTTTCATTAAGTTTCCTAAGCTATTAAAATTTTTACTGACTGAAAGATTCTTTAAAGTCTATAATGTTTATAATTTTCAAATGTTTCCCACACACGATTTCATGTAATCCCCTAAAAACCCTTATCTCCCCACCCCTCCGTGTCCTGTCGGCACTTAGTTCTTCCCACTGGTTTGTTCTCTGTTCTCTGAATCTGCCTCTGGAGTTTTATTCACTAGTTTGTTGTAACTTTTACACTCCACATATAAGGGATACCATAAATTATTTGTATTTCTCTGTCTTATTTCACTTATGTTCTCCAAGTTCCTCCATGTTGTTGCAAATAAAAGATCATTCTTTTTATGGCTGAGTAGTATTCCGTTGTGTGTGTGTGTCTCACATCTTCTTTCTTCATTCATCTGCTGATGAACACTTCAGCTGCTTCCATTCCTTAGCAATTGTAAATAATGCAGCTATGGACCCTGGGGTTCATGTATCTTTCTGAATTTGTATTTTATAACATTTTATATTTAGTTATGAGAATCAAGCAATTATTAAATAACATGGGCTTCCCTGGTGGCTCAGAGGTTAAAGCATCTGCCTCCGATGCGGGAGACCCGGGTTCGATCCCTGGGTCAGGAAGATCCGCTGGAGAAGGAAACGGTAACCCACTCCAGTATTCTTGCCTAGAGAATCCCATGGACAGAGAAGCCTGGTAGGCTACAGCCCACGGGGTCACAAAGAGTCAGACATGACTGAGTGACTTCACTTTCACTTTCTTTTCTGTCCATTATGGTTGAGATGTCCCTGTGTTAGAAGTGATCAGCCCAGGAGGAAATAAACCAGAGACTGATAAGATCCGAGAAAAGGTCAGGGAATGAAAGGCAGACAGGAAGGAAAAGTCAACAATAAGACGTGATCAGCCAGGGAGCAAACTGTCCTTCCAGGAAGCCAAGTCCGTGACAAAGTTCAACACGCTTAATAAACAAGGGGAGCAGTTCTGGTGGTAATTTTTATGTTATGTGCTTTTTCACCATTTTTCAAAGTGGCAGCTCTGGAAATTTTTTGCCCCATAAAAGCAATTAAGTAGATTACTAGAAGGCTGTGAAGTAAAACAGCTTTAAATTAGTGAGGAGCTGTTAATTTTATAGACAACAGCCATCATAATAAGAATTTTCAAAATATTTATTTATTTGTATTGGTCGTGCTGGGTTTTAGTTTCAGCATGTGAACTCTAACTCAGAGCATGTGGGATCTAGTTCCCTGACCAAGAATCAAACCTTGGCCCTCTGTATTGGGAGCTTAGAGTCTTAGCCACTGGACCACCAGGAAAGACCCTAAGAGTGAAAGACTGCAGAGGAATACTAAAATATTGAAATCAAATGCAAAAGTTAAGAGAAAGGATATGGGGAAAGTGAATAGCATTCATGAACTGCAGGAAGCAAATAAGGTGAATTTACACAACCATAATATCAAGAGATTAAAAAGTAAACTTGCTAGAGGAGAAAAAAGTAAAAGTTTTCCCCCATTAAACTCTGAAAGCTTTACTTCACAATACTCTGAGAGCATCCTGGTAACATTTGAAACTATCTGATTTTATTAGCAATTCTAAAGAAGGAAGTGGCACTTGTCCAAATTCAGTAATTATTAAGTGATCATAGAATATATAATTTCATTTAAAAAATCACGAGGCTAGTGTAAACCATATTGTTGATTTGGTCTAAGTTTATAAAACAAGCTATCGCTAAACGTATTTTTGCAAAATCAGAACCAAAGTTTGATGTATAATAAATATGGAATACAATTCACATATTTTATATGCATACACATGTATGTGCAAGCATTATTTTGTAGGTATCATTATGCATTTGCACACATTATAACACAATATTTAATCCAATTCAGGTTAAAATTGTAATTCTGATTCAGTGAGCTCCAAATTAGGACAGTTTTGTTGTATTGGCAGCAACTGGTATTTTCCATGCCTGCATTCATTTTCTTAAGTCTCTCTTTTTTTTCAATGAAGTTATTTTTAAATTTTTTTAAAATGTTTTATTTTTCTAGTTAATTTATTTTAATTACTCTACAATATTGTGGTGGTTTTTGCCATACATTGACATGAATCAGCCATGGGTGTACATGTGTCCCACCATCCTGAACCCCCAGGTCTCTTTTAGATTTTTACTGCTTAGAGTGTGGTGGGTGGACCTTTGAGCTTGTTAGGAATCTAATTCAGTACACCTGGGGTGAGGCCTGAGGTTTTTTTGCACATCTTACAAATTCATAAGCCATGCCAACACTACTGGTCCATGGACCACACTTCTGAGAAATGAGATTCCTCTAGAGACTGTCTTATTTGCCTTGGATAAACTCTATTCCTTTTCTTAGGGGTTTCTGTTTTCACCCTTAAAAAAAAAAAAAGAATGAGATACTGGGACTCCTAGTGCACCCGATTAGAAAAAATATATTTGAACATATTCAAATATATTAAACTTATATTCTTTATTCTTTAAGAAGAACAACTCCTTTCTTCCCAAATGACAACTCTTGTTTAGTGAGTTAAAAAAAAACAAACTTTCAGAGGGCTATGACAGGCCACTGGTGACACCCTGTGGTCAATCCTTATAATTACGGTAGCATTTGGGGTGTTTCTTTGTAGGGGGCTTCCCTGGTGGCTCAGATGGTAAGGAATCTGCCCACAATATGGGAAATACGGGTTCGATGGCTGGGTTAGGAAGTTTCCCTGGAGAAGAAAATAGCAACCCGCTCCAGTATTCTTGTTTGGAGAATTCCATGGACAGAGGAGCCTGGCAGGCTGCAGTCTATGGGATCACAAAGAGACGGACAGAACTGAGCAGCTAGCACTTTCACTTTTCAATGTAAAAGTAGACAAACTGACATTAGGTGGTTTTGGTTTTTATTTTTTGTCTTTCATTTTTATGCGGATATTTGGGTTACTGTTTTGTGTTCGTTTCTGCTGTATGGCAAAACGAATCTGTTACACGTATGCATATATCCCTTCTGTTTTGGATTCCCTTCCCGCTGAGGTCACCACAGAGCACTGAGTAGAGCTCCCCATGCTCTGCAGCAGGTTCTCATCCATTTTATGCATAATATCAATAGTACGTATCTGTCAGTCCCAGCCTCCCAGTTCATCCTGCCCCTCCCCCTTCCCACTTTGGTATACATCAGTTTGTTCTTTTCATCTGCGTCTTTATAGCTGCTTTGCAAATAAGTTCATCTGCATCATTTTTTAAGATTCCACATGTAAACATTGATACATGGTATTTGTCTCTTTATGAGTTACTCTATATGACCAGTCTCCAGGTCTATAAATTTCAATAGTCTGTGTTTTCATACAATTTAACTTTAAGACTTATTATTTTGAAATAATGACAGGTTCATAGGAGATTGCTAAGAAATGTATGGGGAAGTCCCGTGTGCCCTTCCCCCAGCCTCTCCCAGCGTTAGTATTATACTATCAACACCAGGAGGCTGACACTGACCAGATTTCACCAGTTAGACACAGACTCATTTATGACAAGAGCATTTTGACAGGTCAAGGAAACCGCAGGAGGCCTATAAGAGTATTTTATGTTGGTGCTTCATGGTTAGTCATTTAGTTCATGTTCGACTCTGTGACCCCAGGGACTGGAGCCCACAAAACTCCTCTGTCCATGGGATTTTCCAGGCAAGAACACTTGAGAAGGTTGCCATTTCCTTCTCCATGTTGGTGCTTAAATAATATTAAATTCAAAGACCAACTGGAAATTCTCCCTTAGCATTGTGGCAACGTAAAGTGAATCTTGTATTCTAAAACTCATTGAGACAAATATTGCAAACGGTAAAATAGTAAAATCAGTAACATAGTAAAATCATCACTGGACTGAGAACCAGAAAGCTCAGGACCACTCCAGTATTCTTGCCTAGAGAATCCCATGGACAGAGAAGCCTGGTAGGCTACAGCCCACGGGGTCACAAAGAGTCAGACATGACTGAGTGACTTCACTTTCACTTTCTTTTCTGTCCATTATGGTTGAGATGTCCCTGTGTTAGAAGTGATCAGCCCAGGAGGAAATAAACCAGAGACTGATAAGATCCGAGAAAAGGTCAGGGAATGAAAGGCAGACAGGAAGGAAAAGTCAACAATAAGACGTGATCAGCCAGGGAGCAAACTGTCCTTCCAGGAAGCCAAGTCCGTGACAAAGTTCAACACGCTTAATAAACAAGGGGAGCAGTTCTGGTGGTAATTTTTATGTTATGTGCTTTTTCACCATTTTTCAAAGTGGCAGCTCTGGAAATTTTTTGCCCCATAAAAGCAATTAAGTAGATTACTAGAAGGCTGTGAAGTAAAACAGCTTTAAATTAGTGAGGAGCTGTTAATTTTATAGACAACAGCCATCATAATAAGAATTTTCAAAATATTTATTTATTTGTATTGGTCGTGCTGGGTTTTAGTTTCAGCATGTGAACTCTAACTCAGAGCATGTGGGATCTAGTTCCCTGACCAAGAATCAAACCTTGGCCCTCTGTATTGGGAGCTTAGAGTCTTAGCCACTGGACCACCAGGAAAGACCCTAAGAGTGAAAGACTGCAGAGGAATACTAAAATATTGAAATCAAATGCAAAAGTTAAGAGAAAGGATATGGGGAAAGTGAATAGCATTCATGAACTGCAGGAAGCAAATAAGGTGAATTTACACAACCATAATATCAAGAGATTAAAAAGTAAACTTGCTAGAGGAGAAAAAAGTAAAAGTTTTCCCCCATTAAACTCTGAAAGCTTTACTTCACAATACTCTGAGAGCATCCTGGTAACATTTGAAACTATCTGATTTTATTAGCAATTCTAAAGAAGGAAGTGGCACTTGTCCAAATTCAGTAATTATTAAGTGATCATAGAATATATAATTTCATTTAAAAAATCACGAGGCTAGTGTAAACCATATTGTTGATTTGGTCTAAGTTTATAAAACAAGCTATCGCTAAACGTATTTTTGCAAAATCAGAACCAAAGTTTGATGTATAATAAATATGGAATACAATTCACATATTTTATATGCATACACATGTATGTGCAAGCATTATTTTGTAGGTATCATTATGCATTTGCACACATTATAACACAATATTTAATCCAATTCAGGTTAAAATTGTAATTCTGATTCAGTGAGCTCCAAATTAGGACAGTTTTGTTGTATTGGCAGCAACTGGTATTTTCCATGCCTGCATTCATTTTCTTAAGTCTCTCTTTTTTTTCAATGAAGTTATTTTTAAATTTTTTTAAAATGTTTTATTTTTCTAGTTAATTTATTTTAATTACTCTACAATATTGTGGTGGTTTTTGCCATACATTGACATGAATCAGCCATGGGTGTACATGTGTCCCACCATCCTGAACCCCCAGGTCTCTTTTAGATTTTTACTGCTTAGAGTGTGGTGGGTGGACCTTTGAGCTTGTTAGGAATCTAATTCAGTACACCTGGGGTGAGGCCTGAGGTTTTTTTGCACATCTTACAAATTCATAAGCCATGCCAACACTACTGGTCCATGGACCACACTTCTGAGAAATGAGATTCCTCTAGAGACTGTCTTATTTGCCTTGGATAAACTCTATTCCTTTTCTTAGGGGTTTCTGTTTTCACCCTTAAAAAAAAAAAAAGAATGAGATACTGGGACTCCTAGTGCACCCGATTAGAAAAAATATATTTGAACATATTCAAATATATTAAACTTATATTCTTTATTCTTTAAGAAGAACAACTCCTTTCTTCCCAAATGACAACTCTTGTTTAGTGAGTTAAAAAAAAACAAACTTTCAGAGGGCTATGACAGGCCACTGGTGACACCCTGTGGTCAATCCTTATAATTACGGTAGCATTTGGGGTGTTTCTTTGTAGGGGGCTTCCCTGGTGGCTCAGATGGTAAGGAATCTGCCCACAATATGGGAAATACGGGTTCGATGGCTGGGTTAGGAAGTTTCCCTGGAGAAGAAAATAGCAACCCGCTCCAGTATTCTTGTTTGGAGAATTCCATGGACAGAGGAGCCTGGCAGGCTGCAGTCTATGGGATCACAAAGAGACGGACAGAACTGAGCAGCTAGCACTTTCACTTTTCAATGTAAAAGTAGACAAACTGACATTAGGTGGTTTTGGTTTTTATTTTTTGTCTTTCATTTTTATGCGGATATTTGGGTTACTGTTTTGTGTTCGTTTCTGCTGTATGGCAAAACGAATCTGTTACACGTATGCATATATCCCTTCTGTTTTGGATTCCCTTCCCGCTGAGGTCACCACAGAGCACTGAGTAGAGCTCCCCATGCTCTGCAGCAGGTTCTCATCCATTTTATGCATAATATCAATAGTACGTATCTGTCAGTCCCAGCCTCCCAGTTCATCCTGCCCCTCCCCCTTCCCACTTTGGTATACATCAGTTTGTTCTTTTCATCTGCGTCTTTATAGCTGCTTTGCAAATAAGTTCATCTGCATCATTTTTTAAGATTCCACATGTAAACATTGATACATGGTATTTGTCTCTTTATGAGTTACTCTATATGACCAGTCTCCAGGTCTATAAATTTCAATAGTCTGTGTTTTCATACAATTTAACTTTAAGACTTATTATTTTGAAATAATGACAGGTTCATAGGAGATTGCTAAGAAATGTATGGGGAAGTCCCGTGTGCCCTTCCCCCAGCCTCTCCCAGCGTTAGTATTATACTATCAACACCAGGAGGCTGACACTGACCAGATTTCACCAGTTAGACACAGACTCATTTATGACAAGAGCATTTTGACAGGTCAAGGAAACCGCAGGAGGCCTATAAGAGTATTTTATGTTGGTGCTTCATGGTTAGTCATTTAGTTCATGTTCGACTCTGTGACCCCAGGGACTGGAGCCCACAAAACTCCTCTGTCCATGGGATTTTCCAGGCAAGAACACTTGAGAAGGTTGCCATTTCCTTCTCCATGTTGGTGCTTAAATAATATTAAATTCAAAGACCAACTGGAAATTCTCCCTTAGCATTGTGGCAACGTAAAGTGAATCTTGTATTCTAAAACTCATTGAGACAAATATTGCAAACGGTAAAATAGTAAAATCAGTAACATAGTAAAATCATCACTGGACTGAGAACCAGAAAGCTCAGGTTCTAGTTCTTGGTTTGATTCAAGAGAGCTGTAATCTCCCCTAACTCTTATATCTCTATAAAAAGCTTTCACTTTCTTGGTTTAAGAATTTGTTTCTGTAAGGGGTGTGTGTGTGTGTGTGTGTGTGTGTGTGTGTGTGTGTGTGTGTGACCACACGGCATGTGGGATCTTAGTTTCCTGACCAGGGATCAAACCCACAACCCTCTGCGTTGGAAGCTAGGAATCTTAACCACTGGATCGCCAGGCAAGTTCCTGCTAGGCTTATTGAGAAAGAGTACACGTCAAGCCAATGTTTCTGACCTTGTGTGTCTGAAAATATCTCTATCCTAACCTCACCTTTGATTTATAATTTTCCTGAGTATGGCTTTTCTTAGGCAGGAAATTATTCTTCTGTTGGGAATGAGAAGGCATCCTGCATTGTTTTATTCTTCCCTAGTTCCTTTTTTTTTTTGTCTTCTTGCTTGGGTGACTCATTCATCATAGAGCTTTCTTCAGATGTTTGGTATTTCTTTACTGCCTGTGTTAAGAATAAAGCATCGAAAAGCCATTCAGGATCTCCTCAAACAGCCTTTTCAACCGGTGAATTTGCAGAAGGAGCATAAAGAGGCCAACCAGCTTTTCACTGAGTAAGCCTAGGTCTCTTTGTGTTAAAGGGGTAAGTCTCCTGAGAAAGGAGTCTCCCAGTCTCTCGTGAGAAGTTGGGGGCTAGAAATAAGGACGCATGAGAAGTCTGATGCCCAGTTAACATGGGTGAACTTGATTTTAGATCAACATCCGTCAGTTTAGGCATAATGTTTAACTGCCTCCATACAGCCATCTAAGAAGTAAATTCTTTTTTTTTTTTTAATATGTTTACTTATTTAATTTATTTGGCTCAGAGGTTAAAGTGTCTGCCTCCAATGCGGGAGACCTGGGTTCGATCCCTGGGTCGGGAAGATCCCCTGGAGAAGGAAATGGCAATCCACTCCAGTATTCTTGCCTGGAGAATCCCATGGACAGAGAAGCCTAGTAGGTTACAGTCAACGGGGTCGCAAAGAGTCGGACACGACTGAGCGACTTCACCTCACCTTCACCTCACCTTAATTTATTTATTTGGCTGCACCAGGCTTTAGTTGCAACACACAGGATCTTTCTTTGCACCATGTGGGAGGCATGTTGAGGCATGTGGGATCTAGTTCCCTGACCAGGGATTGAACCTGGGCTCCCTGCACTGAGAGCTCGGAGTCTTAGCCACTGGACCACCAGGGAAGACCCAGTAAATTCTTATATTGACCAAGTTTCATGTATTTTAAGAAGCAGAAGGTAGAATGGAAGGGGAGAGATAAGGAGAGTTGGAGACATTTGAAAGGAAGCAATCATGGTGGGACACAGGGTCTAACTCAGATGAGGGGAGAAAGGAGGACATTAGAGGATTCATGGAAATTGAGAGAACTGGGAGATTTTGTATGTGTGTGTCCACGTATGGTAACGGTCTCATGAGAAAAGAATTTCAACAATGGGAACAATTGCATGAGGGACCTGAAAGGGACTTCCCTGGTGGTCCAGTGGTTAAGAATCCACCTGCCAATGCAGGGGACACAGGTTCGATCCCTGGTCTGGGAGGGTTCCACATGCTAAGGGGCAACTAAGCCCATGCACCAGAACTGCTGAGCCCACATGCCCTAGAACCCATGCCCCACAGCAGGAGAAGCCACCTCAGTGAGGAGCCTGTACACTGCAACTAGAGAGGAGCCTCAGCACACCACAGCTCCAGGAAGCCCAGGCACACCATGAAAACCCAGCATGGCCAAGTAAAGAAGTTAATTAACTTTTGTAAAAAAAAAAAAAAAAAAAGAACCTAAAAAGTTGGAATGATTAAAAGTGAGACTTCAAGGCACTGTTGTGGGTGATAAAGTATGGAGTATAGCAAAAAGATCATCTTTGGCTAAAGAGAGCCCAAAACCAAGCTGCTGCCCATCAAGCGGTGAATGAAGAAATAAAATATGGCCTCTCCATGCATGGAACATGATTTGGCAACCAAAAATGAAGTACTGATATAAGGTACACATGGGTGGGCCTAGAAACATGCTAAATGAAAGAAGCTAGCTGCAAAAACC
The DNA here is from genome assembly GCA_006410675.1 of Oreotragus oreotragus. Lineage (NCBI taxonomy): Eukaryota > Metazoa > Chordata > Mammalia > Artiodactyla > Bovidae > Oreotragus > Oreotragus oreotragus. The sequence continues at coordinate 686,495 of SJYX01009890.1, forward strand.
TACATGTGCGTGAAATGTCCAGAACAGGCAAATCTGTAGAGACAGAAAGCAGATAGTAGCTGCCTATGTCTGGGAGGAATGGAGGAGGAAAATGGCAACCCACTCCAGTATTTTTGCCTGGAGAATTCCATGGACATAGGAGCCTGGTGGGTTATCTGGTGGACTATAGGCCATGGGGTCGCAAAGAGTTGAACACGACTTTGTACACACACACACATGTCTGGGAGGAAACAGGTTATGAGGTTGGGGGTGGGGGCAAGGAAAATGTTCTACTGTTGGTGATGATTGCACAATGGTGAATATACTGGAAACCACTAAACTGCACACTTTAAATGGATGGGTTTAAAAACAAAAGTAAACAAATGGGACTTAAAAGCTTTTGCCCAGCAAAGGAAATCATAAAACAAACAAAAAGATAACCTACAAAATGGGAGAAAATATTTGCAAATGATGCAGCCAATAAGGGATTAATTTCCAAAATATACAAACAGTTCATGCAGCTCAATATAAAAAATAATAATGAAAAATGTGCAGATCTAACTAGACATTTCTCCAAAGAAGACATAAACATGGCCAACAGGCACATGAAAAAATGCTCCACCCTGCTGATTATTAGAGAAATGGAAATCAAAACTACAATGAGTTATCACCTCACCCTGGTCAGAATGGCCATCATCAAACGGTTTATGAATAATAAATGCTAGAGAGGGTGTGCAGAAAAAGGAATCTTCCTGCACTGTTGGTGGGAATGTAAATTGGTACTGTCACTATGGAGAACAGTATGGAGATTCCTTAAAAAACTAAAAATAGAGCTACCGTATGATCCTGCAGTCTCACTCCTGGGCATATATCTGGAGAAAAACATGATCCAAAAGGATGTACGCACCCCAGTGTTCACTGCAGTGCTGTTTACAATAACCAAGACATAGAAGCCATGTTGACAGAGGAATGTAAAGAAGATATGGTATGTATATACAATGGAATATTACTCAGCTGTTAAACAATGAAATAACGTCATTTGCAGCCACATGGATGGGCTTAGAAATTGCCATATGAAGTGAAGTAAATCAGAACGAGGAAGGAGGAATGCTTTATGACACTGCTTATGTGTGGAATCTAAAACAAAATGATACAAATGAACTTATTTACAAAACAGGCACAGACTCAAAGAAGGAACTTACTGTTGCCAGCGGGGGAAGATGAGTGGAACAGGTAGGGAGCTTGGGACTGACATGTACATGCTGCTATATTTAAAATGGATAATCAACAAGGTTCTACTGTGTAGCACAGGGAACTCTGCTCAGTGTTATGTGGCAGCCTGGATGGGAGGGGAGTTTGGAGGAGAATGGATATATGTATATGCATGACTGAGCTCCTTTGCTGTCCACCTGAAACTATTATAACAGTTGTTAATCACCTATACTCCAATATAAAATAAAAAGTTCAAAAAGTCCTGTGATAACTATAATGGGAAANACTCTGCTCAGTGTTATGTGGCAGCCTGGATGGGAGGGGAGTTTGGAGGAGAATGGATATATGTATATGCATGACTGAGCTCCTTTGCTGTCCACCTGAAACTATTATAACAGTTGTTAATCACCTATACTCCAATATAAAATAAAAAGTTCAAAAAGTCCTGTGATAACTATAATGGGAAAGAATATATGTGTATAACTGAGTCACTTTGCTGTAGCATAGAAATTAACATTGTAAATCAACTATACTTCAATAAAATTTGTTAAACAATGAAAAAAAGATTTTTTTTTTAATGTGGACCATCTATGAAGACTTTTTAGAAAAAAAAAATTTATTTGGCTTTGTTGGGTCTTAGTTGTGGCATATGGGATGTAGTTTCCTAACCAGGGATCAAATCCAGGCCCCCCTCACTGGGAGCGAGGAGTCCTAACCCCTGGATCACCAAGGAAGTCCCTTGTAAAGTCTTTATTGAGTTTCTTACTACATGGCTTCTGTTGTTTACGTTCTAGTTTTTTGGCCAAGAGGCATGTGAGATCTTAGTTCCCCGACCAGCGATCAAACCCACACCCCCTGCTGTAGTAGGACGGATTCTTAACCACTGGGCCACCAGGGAAGTCACTGCAATCAAGTTTTTTTGTTTTGTTTTGTTCCAACAAGAACCAAAAAGTTTTTGTGCTGATGGGCCATCCCTGTCCTCAAGAATAATGGTAATGAGAGCAAAACAGTAGGATAGGGGGAGTTGTCAATGGCTGATGAGGGGGGAGGAATAAGGTGGCACATGGAGAGACGGACCTTAAGAGGATAGTCCCAGGCAGAGGAGGCGTGCTATCATGAGACGGCATGAGTTTTGAAGAATGAGCGTTTCAATAGGAGGAAATACCAGTTCAAAGGAAGAGGGGGGACTTCCCTGGAGGTTTGGTGGTTAAGTCTCTGTGGTTCCAGTGCAGGGAGTGCAAGTTCGATCCCGGGTCAGGGAACTAGGGACCCATGCGCCATCCTGTGACTGAAGTCAGCTGTGAATGAAGCACTAAGGAGAGAACCCAGTAAGACAATTGGTGTTGGCTGGCAGTTATGCTTGGAACATGGGTTGTGTGCTAAGTCGATTCAGTCATGTGCAACTCTTTGTGACCCCATGGACTGTAGCCCATCAGGCTTCTCTGTCCATGGGATTCTCCAGGCAAGAATACTGGAGTGGGTGACCATGCCCTCCTCCAGGGGATCTTCCCGACCCAGGGACTGAACCCACATCTTCTGTGTTTTCCACATTGGCAGGCGGGTTCTTGACAACTAGCACCCANCCCCATGGACTGTAGCCCATCAGGCTTCTCTGTCCATGGGATTCTCCAGGCAAGAATACTGGAGTGGGTGACCATGCCCTCCTCCAGGGGATCTTCCCGACCCAGGGACTGAACCCACATCTTCTGTGTTTTCCACATTGGCAGGCGGGTTCTTGACAACTAGCACCCACCTCTTAAGCATCCCTGGTAGCTCAGACAGGAACGTGGGTTGCTGGCACTGTATTTCCACTCCACATCATTGGAACCACATGAAAACTGAGGCTTGAGCCTAAAAGATCATAGTACAAACTCCAGGTCCATCTCTGGAGAGCTGGGCAATTTGAGGCCAAGATTCAGGGGCCCAAAACAGAGGTCACGAGTCTTTGTGGATGAGTGGAAAGACTGAATTCTACAATAGAAGTCCATGTTGGTATCTTTTCTAGATGGCAAGGACTGGCATCATCACCTCTACTCTCACATTCTCTTCTTTCACCAGAGATCAGAAGTCAACAGTCATGAACTTCTACAGCAAATCCAATGCCTTGGTGTGGCCAAATTAAGAGAAAAAAAAGTAAGGGACATTGAAAATCTCTTTCACTGTAGTTTTCAGAATTTTATTTCAAGTTTGAAAATGGTGCATAAAACAAAATTGGAATCTAGAGACATTCAGGTTAAACATGAGATTATAAGCAGGCGCCGGCTGAGAGTTCAGGCTCTTGAGGTAGAACCTGACACCACACGAGGTGAATGTTCTCAGCTGCCTCTTGTGCTTCTAAGGAGCTCTGGAAGTACGAGTAGGTGGTGTACATGTTTATACCCCCAGAAATACAAAGAAGGACACCCAGAAAATCAAGTGTCATTCCAAGGAGGACAACCACGTTGTTAAAAGCTCCGATTGTGATAGCAATTCCCAGAGCCAAAGTCACAAATCCAGGGCTGGTGAGGATGAGGGAATCCCGGTAGCGAATGTAAAAAGGTTTTTGCAGCATGCTTTTTGGTAGCCTTATCCTTCAGTTATGAGGCTCAAACATGGTGAGTCTTTGCTGCTGCAGTTGCAAAAAAAAGTAATGTGTTAGATATGCAAAATATTAATATTTCTCTCTATTTGAGTTGACATTTTATTTAGATACAATCTAAAAATCTACTGTGAACATGACTTGTTAGACTATCTATTGAATGTAATACTCTTAGAAGATAACATAAAGGGCTAGGTTTGGGTTTTTGTTTGTTTTGTACTTTTTCCCACCTTGTATAGCATGTGGGATCTTAGTTCCCTGTGTGTGTGTGTGTGTGCTCAGTTGCTCAGTCCTGTCTAACTCTGCGATCCCACAGACCGTGACCTGCCAGGCTCTGTCTATGGGATTCTCCAGGCAAGAACACTAGAGTGGGTTGCCATTTCCTCCTCCAGCTTAGTTCCCTGACCAGGGATCAAACCCAAGCCCCCTGGCCTGGGAGTGCGGTATCTTAAACACTAGACCACAGGGAAGTCCCAAGGCTAGGTTCCAGACAGTACTTTTGCCCTCCATGAAGANCTCCAGGCAAGAACACTAGAGTGGGTTGCCATTTCCTCCTCCAGCTTAGTTCCCTGACCAGGGATCAAACCCAAGCCCCCTGGCCTGGGAGTGCGGTATCTTAAACACTAGACCACAGGGAAGTCCCAAGGCTAGGTTCCAGACAGTACTTTTGCCCTCCATGAAGATCCGTCAGAAGTTACAGTCTCATATACCTTTTTAGATGCACTTCCCTGGTGTCTCAGCAGTCAAGGATTCGCCTGCAATTCAAGAGACACCAGTCTGATCCCTGGGTAGAGAAGATTCCCTGGAAAAGGAAATGGCAACCTCCTCCTTGCCTGGGAAACGCCACAGAGAGAGGAGCCTGGTGGGCTACCGTCCTTGGGGTCACAAGAGCTGGACAGGACTTACCAACTAATGTACTGTCTTTGGGGATGGGATTACAGTGACAGGCGCGGCAGATAATATTCTGGCATCCATTTTTACATCAGATTAGCTGTTCATTCCTGCATTCATTTCCCAGATTTAAACAATCTTCTCAGTGACAAAGAAGTTATCAACAAACTCTTGTTAACTATACAGAAATATGAATGCTTCTTATATAATTAAGAAATACTCTGGTCTAAGTTCCACATTCAGCATTGTGTGTCCATGCTAAATCGTTTCAGTCGTGTCCAGCTCTTTGCGACCTCGTGAACGAGGCTCTTCCGTCCACGGGATTCTCCAGGCGAGAATGCTGGAGTCGGTTGCCATTCCTCTCTACAGGGGATCTTCCCAACCCAGGGATCAAACCCGAGTCTCCTACATCTCCTGCATTGGCAGGCGGGTTCTTTACCACTAGCGCCACCTGGGAAGCCCACGGAGCATTGTATCAATATTTAAACACAAAACACACCCACACATATAGCCAACAAATAATGGCTATCCCAAGCATGGAAAGATGGCTTAGCATGACAAAAATCTCACTATAACACAACACCACATTTAAAGGCCCATATGAGTATTGCGATAGGTGCCGATAAATCATTTGATTAAATCTCAGAGCCATTCATGATTTTTTAAAGTACTTATCAAAATGGTAACTGAAATTTTCTTTCTTTTTTTTTTCAAAATGTTCTTAATTCAATGCATATATCTGCAAAAAGTTAACACTTTCATGGAAGACAGTCTTGTTTTACTTACCCAGTAGTATGTAAACCTAAAAATAAGGAGGAGTTTAAAGAAATCAGCTAGCAGACTTTCCAACCAAACTGGCGTAACCTCCGGAGAAGAGTTGTAGCCTTTTCCTTTCCCTTTTAAGAGGGAGAAGATCTTGATTAGATAATGACAATAATGTCATTATCTATCCTTTCCAGGGATGCCATTATTAAGCCTCAGATGAGCACTTAGTCCTACTTAGCACAATAATTTGCCCTCTCTGGAGGGCTGTGAAGGACTTCACTAATGGGACTGGTAGTGAGCTTACTCTTGTTGATGTTAGCACAGAGAGCACCCAGGTATCTCTGAATACTCTCAAGACATTATGGGTCTATGTCACACAGATAATGTCTTCCACTGAGGAGCTAAACCTGGTCCTTCTATGGTTTCGTCTTCTGCTAGTTTGTTAACTACTGAGTTAGTGGTTCTCTACTCTTGATGTATATCTGACTCACTTGGGAGCTTGACCTAAATACACAACCACGTGTAAAATAGACAGCTAGTGGGAAGCTCCTGTATAGCACAGGGATTTCATCTCAGTGCTCTGTGATGACCTAAATAGATGGGAATAAGGGTGGGTGGAAGGGAGGTCCAAGAAAGAGAGAATATATATATATATGTAGCTGATTTGCTTTGTTGTACAGCAGAAATTAACACAACATTGTAAAGTAATTTTGAAAGTGAAGTGAAAGTGAAAGTCACTCAGTCGTGTCTGACTCTTTGCAACCCCACGGACTTATCAAAATGGTAACTGAAATTAGCCCACCAGGCTCCTCTGTCCATGGAATTCTCCAGGCAGGAATACTGGAGCGGCATGCCATTTTTTTCTCCAGGTGATCTTCCTGACCCAGGGATCAAACCTGGGTCTCCCACATCGCAGTCAGATTCTTTACCATCTGAGCCAGCAGGAAAGCCATTATACTCCAATAAAAATGAAAACATACTCACAGTGTCATCCGAGCTACTGTATCAACACCCCTGGGGATGGTGTTTGGGTCCCAGGAGGTCCCCAGATGACTCTAACATGCAGCCAGGACTGAGAAGAGTGGTGAGAAATTTATAAACTATTTATGAGAAAGGTCACCATCAGACATGCTATCTCCTGTATGTTACTTTAGGCCAAGTGTTTTACAGGCAGACTCTTGTGAGGCAGGTATTATCATCCATATTTTACCAACAGGAAAACCAGGTACAGAGAGTTAAATAATTTGCACAGAGTTTTCAGGCAGGAAGTGCCAGAATTAGGATTCAGCTCGGAGTCTGTTTTCCTTCTGTGGTCTCTTTGGCACCATAGAGTGGTCATAACACCTTTGGTGTTTCGGGAAACCTCCCTCTCAGGCCTGGGCAGGTGGAATAGATCAGAGTTTCTCAAAGAGAGCTCTCCAAGGTAGCCACAGCACCTCACGTGGAATCTTGTTAGAAATGCAGGTTCTGGAGAGTCCAACCTAGACCTACCAGATTAGGAATTCCTGGGGGTGGGATCCAGCAGTCTGGCTATTAGCAAGCCCCTCAGGAGACTCTGAAGCCCTCTCTGTTGGCTTTCCTGGTGGCTCATCAGCAAAGAACCTACCTGCCAATGCAGGAGACGTGGGTTCAATCCCTGGGTCAGGCAGAGCCCCCGGAAAGGGAGATGGCAACCCATTCCAGTGTTCTTGTCTGGGAAACTCCATGGACAGGGGAGCCTGGAAGGCTATCGTCCAGGGGTTCGCGAAAGTGTTGGACATGACTGAGCAACTAAACAACATCAGCAAAGTTTAAAAATGACTGATTCAAGGACTTCCCTGCTGGTCCAGTGGCTAAGACTCTGCACTCCCAGTGCAGGGGGTTGGTGTTCAATCTCTGGTTGGGGAACTAGATACAACATGCTGCAGCTAACAGTTCGCATGCCGCAAAAAAGATCAGCGATCCTGCGTGCTGCAACTAAAGCCCAATGCAGCCAAATAAATGAATATTAAGAAATAAAAACGACTGTTTCAGATATTCAGTTCTGTTTGACCATCCCCACAATGCCTGGAACTCCTCATACGAAGAAAGGAAGCCTCTGTCTCTGCATACTCCCGAGTAGACTGTACATCTATATATCTGAAATTCCTGGTTGAAAACTACACCAAGGATAAGCAAGAATCTCAGAAGGGGCTGAGAAAGATTTCTTTATGAGAAAAGAAGATAATCTTAAAGTATTTCATTAAAAGCAGGAGTCTACTGCTTCTTCTATTACCAAGTCAGACTTGGGTCTGCTTGCCCACATGCAGTAAGATCTACTCACACTGGGTCTTGGTGAAAGAAAGTGCAGTGTTTATTGCAGGGACCAAGCAAGGAGTCCAGGCAGCTAGTGCTCAAAACACGCAAACTCCCCAGTGGCTTTCAAGATAAAGGAGAGGGGTTGTGGGCACATAATCAGCTAAAGAACATTCTTCTGACTGGTTGGTGGTGAGATGACTGGGGAGTCAAGATCATCAACCTTCTGGTTCCAGCCTGGCTGGGGTCTATGTGCTTGTGCTCAGCAAGCAGTTAAGTTCTTCCACTTGATGGGAGTTGAAATATCTGCAAAAGGCTCAAAAACATAGCTCAGAAGATAACTGGTAGCCCTTGAGAAGGAACTAAAAGTCCTTGACTTTGTTTCATGGCTGAACTATTATTATTGCCTTGCTTGACTGTTTCCCTTTGTTTCTACATTTTCTCACTTCTCTGATTAAATTTATCCTTTGGAACTTGGGGAAGGCCTAGGAAGCCAAAGTTTTCTACAGACAAGAGACAGCTGGAGGACATGGGTTGGGGGTGGGGGGTAGTCTGTCCCGGGAAGGTCCCCAAAGATCCTACTTGGTTACAGCCCCCAGTTCATCAGACAGAACTACTCACTGCTGCTGTTGCTGCTAAGTCACTTCAGTCGTGTCTGACTCTGTGTGACCCCCATAGACGGCAGCCCACCAGGCTCCCCCGTCCCTGGGATTCTCCAGGAAAGAACACTGGAGTGGGTTGCCATTTCTTTCTCCAATGCATGAAAGTGAAAAGTGAAAGGGAAGTCGCTCCATCATGTCTGACTCTTCGCAGCCCCATGGATGGCAGCCTACCAGGCTCCTCTGTCCATGGGATTTTCCAGGCAAGAGTACTGGAGTGGTGTGCCATCGAAACCTCATCAAATCAATAAAATCAGAAGTGCCCCTGCTCAGCCTAAATTGATGATCTTCCCCTGGAGAAGGAAATGGCAACCCACTTCAGTATTCTTGCCTGGGAAATCCCATGGACAGAGGAGCCTGACAGGCTACAGTCTGTGGGGTTGCAAAGAGTCAGACACAACTGAGTGACTGTATACACACACACACACACGCGCACGCACACAAAGAGGGATGATATATTTCAAGTTTCACATATTGTAAGGTTCAACAAGTTACTTTCAGAGAGTACTTGATATCTAACAGGTAATATTTCTCTTCTGTTTCTATTTTCTACCTTTTTATGATGAAATTTCTCTGTCTGTGATTGTTAGCTTTCTGTTCATTATCCAGCAAGCACTTGAGCACTGAGTACAGGGGAGGCACAGGTAGGATTGGAGATACGTTGATGAAAAATAATTAAAAAATAAAAATAAATAAATAAATAAATTGATGATCTTCAGCTAGATGTACATGTCAGAATTAGATTCTCCTGGCAAGGAGAATTTTTTTAAAAAATTTTCATCAGGTGACTCTGCATCTAAAAACAATAGGCTCAAACAATTTGATTTGTTGGTACAATCTACATTTCCTCATCATGAGGTACGAGTATGCATTAATGGAAACAGAGGGTAAAAATCAATGTTGTCAGGTATCTAAGGATTTATAGAATTTTGTGGCTCTTGGGGCATCATAAATCTCACTGGCACCAACAATTCTATGAACAGCTGTGATAAAAATTGCTATATGGAGATCCGCATGGCCTGGTACTTTATGAAAAAATGGGAAGAGGAACATCAACCGAAGAGGCAAGAAACACATTTGCACATGAACTCTGCTGCTGTGAACTCATGAATCCCGGATTTGGCCAGCCTTCCATTTCCGGTGCATATGTGTTATTTCTAGCAGATATTAAAAGTAAGACCAACAGGGACTTCCCTGGCGGTAGAGTGGATGGCAGTCCACCTCCCTGTGCAGGGTGCACGGATTCAATCCCTGGTCCAGGAAGGTTCCACATGCCGCAGAGCAACGAAGCCCACGCACCTCGACCACTGAGGTCTGAGCACCTCTGACCTGCAACAAGAGGAGCCCACCCAATGAGAAGCCCAAGCACCACAGCAAAGAGTAGCCCCTGCTCGCTGCAACCAGAGAAAGCTCCCTTGCAAAAACAAAGATGCAGAGCACAGCCCCCCCGCCACAAAATACCAGTGAATGGTCTAGAAGGTTATTAGGGGATGACTCATGGTCCTACAGGTTACGAAATCCCCCTGAGGACTTCAGCCTCAACGACCAACTTCAATCTTCTTTATCACTTGCAATTTAAAGTATATCTTCTATAGCCCTTCCTTTATGTTAGCAATTATTGCACCACCCCCAAGTCATATGTTGGTGGGAACTTTCATTTGAAGTTCTTTTTTTTTCCCCATATCAGTTTAAATCCTGTTCTCTTCCGCCATATCCCATTTCTAAAAACTGATTTTCGATTGTGGTAAAACAGGCGTAACATGAAATTTACCACTGTAACCATTTTTAAGTGCACAGTTCAGTGACATAAAGTACAGTCACATTGTCAGTGCTCTCTGTCCAGAGAACTTCTTGCATCTTGCAAAACGGAGCTGTTTTTAAAAAAATCTCATGTGTTTAAACATTGTTTCCACTGTCCCCATCACAAATGGCTGACCTTGTAGACGTCTCTACTTCATCTTCCAAATCTTTTCACTTTTCAATTTCTGCCCTCATTTTCAGTTGCCAAGTGTCCTTGCCTTCGTTACCAATCCTTCACACAGTCTGATTCTTGTTTCCTTTTGTGATACAGCCTACTATCCCAGACCTGAGCATAGTAATTATACGTTGAAAGAAAAAAAATTGTTCTCCGTTTACTATCTGCATCAGCTCCCTCTGCAAATTACTTTTAGCTGTTCTAGCATGAGAGAAGAATTCCTTCCAGGTCATTGATTCTGGGCTCTGTCTTCCTATATCAAGACCCATTGGGTAGGGCCATTGACTGGTGAGATTTCTAGAATGAGTAGGTGGCATCGTAAGCCCATTTCTCAATGGTGGCGGGGGGAGGGGACACCCAGAAACATCAGACAAAGGGAAGGAAGATATTCTTTTGAGGCACTTTTCTCGTAGAGGCATCTGCCAGTTCCCAGCCTGGCAGCAAAGAAGAAGATACAATGAAATAGAAGGACTGCAGTGGGGGTGACTGAACTTTGTGATCATGATTTGAAGGACACTCTCTGGTGTCACTTGCTCCAGGAGGTGTGGCTTTTGGGTTTCTGAACTACGTGGATAGGCCAGTAAAAGTGCCAGGAATATACAGGAGGGTCAGAGAGCACGAAAACATTTGGAACCCAAGAGGGACAAGAAAAAAGTCAAGGTGCTATGGGAGGAACTTCCCTGGCAGTCCAGTGGCTGACTCCTTGCTCCCAGTGCAGGGGGGCCCGGGTTCCATCCCTGTGGGATCTAGTTCTAGGGAACTAGATCCCACAGGCCGCAACTAAGACTTGGCGCAGCCAAATAAATACATATTTTAAAAAAGAAAAATAAAAAACCCACAGACTTAGAGAACGAATTTATGGTTGCTGAGGGGAGGGGTATTTAGGGAGTTTGGGATCGACATGAACACACTGCCATATCTTACATGGATAACCAACAAGTTACTTCTGTAACACGTACAACCTACTGCAGAGTACATGGCACTGTGCTCCATGTTATGGAGCAGCCTGGATGGGAGGGGAGTTTGGGGGAGAATGGATGCATGTACTTGTGTGGCTGAGTCCCTTTGCTCTTCACCTGAAACTATCACAACGTTGTTAATCAGCTATACCCCAACACAAAATATAAAGTTTTTTTTTTAATAAAATGTTAAGCTAAAAGAAAAAAATGAGGGCCGTGTGTTTATTTTTATTTATTTATTTATTTATTTATTAGGGCCGTGTGTTTAGAGGATGCGGGGTCTGCAGTGATGTTTGGGGATCCGACAAGGCACAGGACAGAACCACGGAGGTAGATAAATCTTGGGGAAGACAGGAAGGTGAAAAAGCATGTGGGGAGGGCTGTGAGCTAGGCAGCTGTGGGCCTGGAAGGGTCTGCTCTGTGCAAGTTAAAGTCCACAGGACTGATGTGAAGAGAGAGTGAGAAGCAGCAACTGGATCTTAGTGATGGTTGGAAGGGAGCAAGAAGGTTGGTAGTCATGGCAACAGGGAGGCAGAACCTGGTTCCTTCTTCTGACACGAATTCAAAAGAACAAGGATTTCTGCAGAGATTTCCCAGAGGCAAGAACATTCCAAAATCAGATAGTAAGCTTTTTAGAAGCCAGAGTTTATTTCTTTTTAAAACAATGTTCAAGGGATTTTTTAACCTGTCCAAAGGCACAAAGGTATTTGGGGTTTAAGATCAACTTATAAATCAGGTGCTTGTGGTTGGTGCTCCCATTTCAAAATAGCTATTTCTAAGCTTCTGGGGGTTTCTAAGATTTGATAATTCTTCTAGGCTTAAAGGTGAATTTTTTGGGTTTTGACAAGCTTCATACAAGGCAAAGATTGCAGGAATGACAATAAAAACAATTCCAGAAACAGCCATCATCATTCCTAGACCAAAAGGTATCTGATCAGCAAAGAAAGCCACTGTAGAAAGTTCCAGGAACAAAGTGATTACTCCAAAATAAAAAAGCCAGATGCATTTGTATAAACTCTATATTCTCAGCAGCTAGCTCCTCAGGTTATGAGCTTGAAAAGTTGGGATCATGACAATCTTATCTGCAGAGGTTAGAAGAAAAAAAATAGGTCAAATAAATCAGAGTTTGACTGGGAACCCATCTCTCCATTTGCCATGACATTGTTTTTAGACAAAGTTTTGAATTCTATTCACTCTAAGTTGTAATGTGTCCTGATGGAGTGAAACAAAGGGCTAGGGTCTAGGATGACCAAGGAAGGTTGCCAGGAAGTCAGAAAACATAAGTATATTAATTTCCTTTAAATGCTTATTTCAATAGTCTTAATGAAACTATCACAAACTTCTGGAACATTTCCACAGAGCCCTTGGGCAAAGCTCATAGTCCTGAGGTTTGCAAGATCTCATTTTAAGGAAGTGTCAGGATTACTTAAATGCATCATTTTAAATTGTTATACTAGTGTCAGTATGGGTGATACAGATCACAAAGCAAAACCCCTATTAATTTAGGTTTAATGGAGTAGAGGCAGAAAGCAACGTGTGCTTTAGACAAACCCTATTAAAGGTAATTTGAACTCTTGCATGCATGTGTGAGCGCTCAGTCACTTCAGTCGCATCTGACTCTTCACGACCCTTTGGACTGTAGCCTGCCAGCCTCCTCTGCCCATGGGATTCTCCAGGTAAGAAGACCTCAGTGTGTTTCCATGCCCTCCTGAACTGTTGCATAGGGTCCCTTATATACACAAAACATAAACAATAAAGAAATAAAACCAGTAGAAAAACAGAGGGTATAATAAGAAACCCCTATCTGTGGAAAAAGAGAGTCTTTAATGACTTTCAGACACATCGCTGCTTTTATAAATAAATAGAGGTGATAGTGGGGTTTACCTGGTATGAAATGCAGCTTTTTCACAACAGAAACCAGCAAATACACCTCAAGATGAGATGCTAAGCACAGTGCTTTCTGTTTCTTTTATAGGAGACAGGATCCTGATTGGATAACTGCAATAAAATGTGACACAAATGAATTTATCTATGAAACAGAAACAGATTCACAGACATAGAGTAAACTTGTGGTTGCCAAGGGGGAGAGGGTTGGAGGTGGGATGGATTGAGAGTTTGGGATTAGCAGATGGAAACTCTTATACAGAGAATGGATAAACAGCGAGGTCCTACTACATAGCACAGGGAAATACATTCAATATTCTGTGATAATCCATAACGAAAAATAATATGAAAAAGAAAGTGTACATGTGTATGTACATGCATGTATAACTGCCTGCTGTATATCAGAAATTAACACATTGTTAATCAATTATGTTTAAATAAAATAAATTTTAAAAATCATGCTCTCAGTTAACAAGAGATGACAGAGGGATATGGGAGGAAGGGAAGCCAAAAGTCCAGTTCAAAAGGCAATTTCAGTGACATTTTTTTGTAAGATGTTACTTACACCTTATCTAGGATTTTTTTTTTTTTAAGTATGATGCCTATATTATCATCTATGGTCGGCTGCATGGCTGTCCAGCAAATTCAACAATTTGCTGGGTTTTGATTACAAAGCAACACATATGTTCTTTGGGAGACTTTGAAAAAAATAAGAAAGATCCAAATAGAAGTATTCCACCACCCAGAACCAATTCCCATTAACAATGGCTTCCACTGTGTTTAGTTTTTTGAGGGATACTTACTATATAAAGAAATCATACATATTTGATATATACATTTTGATGTGTTTGGACATATACCCATATATCATCATCAAAATCAAGGTAATAAATATATCCTTCACCTCCAAACCATTTAATGTGTTTCTTGGCTTTTTTTTTTTTTGTAAGAATACAATATGAAATCTACTATCTTAAGTTTTTAAGTGCACAAAACCATTTTTGAAAATGGCTTTGATATCAGTTTTAGGAACAGTAAAATAAGGTCATTTGACATTGTGTGTGTTCGTTTTCATTTCTTTGGGGAAAATTCTTAGAATTGTAGCAGCTTATGTCATGGCTACAGTCTGATCATCATGTCATTAATTTCTTCCACCTGGGGAGGGGTTTGGTCTCTACAACACAGCCCACAGGATATGGCTCAGAATATTATCTATACTCCTTGAGAAGAAACTAAAGGTCCTTGACTTTGCTTACTGACTATTGCTTTGTCCTACTTGACTGGTATTCTTAGCTTCCGCCTCTTCTCCCTTCTGATAAAAGTTATTCTTTGGCTAAAGTTTTTTTCACACAGAAAAGGCAGGCTGAGGACATGCAGGGCAAGGGCCATAGGGTCCTGTTCCACCTCAATAGCGGAGATAAGATTGGGACATTGCAAGTGAGGAGTCATGGGTTGGGAACCTGGAGTCTTCAGTGGGTCACCTCCGTACATGTTAAAATTAGCAGGAGCTGATATGAAAAGCCAGAGTAAGAGGTAGGTCTTAAGTGATGGGAGGAAGAGAGCAAGAAGTCGGTAGCAGCAAAAACTTCTTGGAGGAAGGACTATCCCTGGTGGTGCAGAGGATAGTAATCCGCCTCCCAGTGTAGGGGACACAGATTCAATATCTGGTCCAGGAAGATCCCACGTGCCACAGAGCAACTGAGCCTGAGAGATGCAGCTACTGAAGCCCAAGCACCCGGGAGCCCGCGCTCCGCAAGAGACTCCACCGCAGTGAGAAGCCGATGCACTGCAGCAAAGAGTAGCCCCTGCTCCCTGCAACTAGAGAAAGCCCACACAAACCGTCGAAGACCCGGTACAGCCAAAAATAAAATAAAAACAGGTGGGAGAACACTGGTACATTTATCTGTCACATATTTCAGGGGGGAAAAAAAGGGGGGGCTTTCCCCAGGAAGAGATTCCAGAGGCAATAGGGAACAAGAACTTTCCAAAATCATAACCTTTTAAAAAGTCAACGTTTATTCCTTTTAAAATGCTCAAAAGACTTTAAAAAGGTTCAAAGTCCTAAGGAGGTTCAGATTTCAGACAAGCTGATAGTCAGATGCTGACAATTGGAATCTGTTGCTGAAGCTTAAATTTCAATGTGTTCGATTCCATACCTCCATGATTCTTCCACTTGGGGAGGGATAAATTCCTCCAGCTTTCGGCAGACTTCATAAAAAATGAGCACTCCAATAATGATGAGAAAAACGATGGCAGTAATAATTATTGTGATTACCAGGAATAAGGTCTTACGATCCAGAGGGAAAGCTGCCATGGCAATTCCAAAAATCAAAACAATGAATACAGCAAAGAACAAAAAGAATTGTTTGTATAATTGATATGAACACTTGACGTGAAAATAATTTATTCTTGGAAACCAGTTTGACTGACCATAAACTTGAGGTGATGAGATCATAATGAATCTTGTCTGCAAGGATAAAAGGAGAAAAATGTTAAGGTTAGATAAACCGGAAGGTTGACTAACTATTGCCAATGCTGGAGATGCGCATTCAATGCCTGGGTTGGAAAGACCCCTTAGAGAAGGAAATGGCGATCTACACCAGTATTCTTGCCTGGAAAATCACATGGACAGAGGAGCCTGATGGGCTACAGTCCATGGGGTCGCAAAGAGTTGGACACAACTTGGCAGCTAAGCAACTGTATAGTACAGGGAACTCTTCTCAATACTCTTTAATGATCTATGTGGGAAAACACTTTAAAAAGAGTAGAGCTATATATAACTGATTCACTTTGGTATACAGCAGAAACTAACACATCATAAATCAACTGTACTACAGCAAAAACAACAACAAAAATTTTAAAGCAAACCAAAAAAAAAAAAAAAAAGGTATACATGTTCTATGACTGGAGGTGCAGTTCTTAACGGGGAAGGCAATGGCACCCCACCCCAGTACTCTTGCCTGGAAAATCCAATGGACGGAGTAGCCTGGTGGGCTGCAGTCCATGGGATCGCTAACAGTCGGACAGACTGCGCGACTTCACTTTCACTTTTCTCTTTCATGCATTGGAGAAGGAAATGGCAACCCACTCCAGTGTTCTTGCCTGGAGAATCCCAGGGACGGGGTAGCCTGGTGGGCTGCCATCTATGGAGTCACACAGAGTCGGACACAACTGAAGTGACTCAGCAGCAGCAGCAGTTCTTAAAAGTTTTCTGTGTTTAATATATTTTTGTGTTGTAATATATTTTCTCAGTCTATTTGGGCTGCTCTAACAAAATGCCACAGACTGCTTCGGCTGCTGCTGCTGCTAAGTCACTTCAGTCATGTTCGACTCTGTGAGATCCCATTGACGGCCTCCCACCAGGCTCCCCCAACCCTGGGATTCTCCAGGCAAGTACACTGGAGTGGGTTGCCATTTCCTTCTCCAATGCATGAAAGTGAAAAGTGAAAGTGATGTCTGCTCAGTCGTGTCCAACTCTTAGCAACCTCATGGACTGCAGCCCGCCAGCTCCTCCGTCCACGGGATTTTCCAGGCAAGAGGACTGGAGTGGGGTGCCATTGCCTTCTCCGCCTTTNTCCAGGCAAGTACACTGGAGTGGGTTGCCATTTCCTTCTCCAATGCATGAAAGTGAAAAGTGAAAGTGATGTCTGCTCAGTCGTGTCCAACTCTTAGCAACCTCATGGACTGCAGCCCGCCAGCTCCTCCGTCCACGGGATTTTCCAGGCAAGAGGACTGGAGTGGGGTGCCATTGCCTTCTCCGCCTTTTGACCTAGCCACCTCCCAAAGGCCCCCACCTCCTAATACTATCACCGAAAGGGGTAGGATTTCAACTTATGAATTTGGGGACACAAATGTTCAGACCATAGCAGTGTTCTTTTGACCATACGTATACGAATTGTAACTGTAATCCAGTTCAGAAGAAATTTTACAGTTAGAACATCATGGTCAGAATTTGCCTTAAATCCAAGCATATACATATACATATTAATATATATATCTTTATTGCCGAGAACAATGATATGAGTGATCAAAAAAGATTTTATTAAGACACATTTCAGGAGAGATTGAATGAAATGGAAGAACAAATTAAAGAAAAGGAAATAAGGCAAAGCTTGAGACAAAGAAAAACTTGTTTATGTGTATTTCAAATGAATGATGGTGGTGAAGACTGAAACTTATGCTTACATTTAAAAGTGGTATAGTGGTTACTTTGATGGGTCAGCATTTACAATATACCAGACAGTGCATTCTTTGTGACTATTTAAGGTGATGGAAAACTTTAGAAGTCAACTTAATGTATAAGTAACTATGGAGTTTCTCCAAAAATATTTGATGCATGAGATCAAGGAAATTGAAGAACTCAAACACGGAGAAAAACACTGAAAACTGCCTCACTTTGTAGAATGCCTTTAGCTCGAATGCTTTGGTTATTTCACCATTTGTTACATTGTTTGTGTTGGCAGATTGTCTTTTTTAGAATCAGCATTTCTATTCTTCTTTGAGAACTTATCAGAAATTGCAGGGAATTTTGTCAAATACATTTGCAGCACTTGCTGGTAAATGTGACTTTCTGCTTTTTTTCATTAATAAGGTTTATCAATTTTTCTAATTTGGACAAAATAAACTCATGGCCATCTTTATTAACTGGTACAAGTAATTTTTAAATCCATGGTGGCATTCAGTTTTTGTAGGAGAATGCCCTCCCCCCAGGGGGCGAAAAAAAAAAATTTGTCCTCTACGTACAAGTTCGATTTAGGCAAGAAATTCACAAAATCTGCCACTGACTCTTCAGTGATTCAGCCAACAACAATAATAGCAATAGCAACAAATGTTATAAACATGTGCTAAAGTTACAACAAAATGTTAATTTGTTAACATTAAGGAGGGTAGCTGAGTGTTCTTTGCCTTTTAACATTTTACACACTTGAAAATTGTGGTTACATTAGCAACCTAGATGTCCATTGACAAGAATGGATAAAGAAGCTGTGATACATAAATACAATGGAATATTACTTAGCAATAAAAAATTATGCATTTGAGTCAGTTATAATGAGACAGATGAACCTAGAGCCTATTATACAGAGTGAAGTAAGTCAGAAAGAGAAAATCAAATATCATATTAATGCATATATACATGGAATCTAGAAACATGGTACTGATGAACCTATTTGCAGGGCAGGAATGGAGACTCAGATATTGAGAACAGACTTGCGGACACAGAATGGGAAGGAGTGGGTGGGACGAATAGGGAGAGTTGCGTGGAAACATATACACCACCATGTGTAAAATAGATAGCCAGTGGGACTTTGCTGTATGACTCAGGGATCTTAAACTGGTGCTCTGTGACAACCTGGAGGGGTGGGATGGGGTGGGAGGTGGGATGAAGGGCCACAAAGAATGGGACATACATACACTTATGGCTGATTCGTGTTGCTGTATAGCAGAAACCAGCACAATATTGTAAAGCAATTATCCATCAATTACAAATAAATAGACATTTTAAATTGAGCTTAAAGGTTTTTTAAAAAGTAAGATTTGTTCATTATGTTAGGAACTTTACCAACTAGGTTTTTGAGTTAGACTATGCCCCAGTTTCATCATGGAGATTTTTATGGGTGCTGAGCTGAGGTAAAATTATCTTTATAAAAAGGCGCCTTTGAAAAGTTTCCAGAGCTCAGAACATTAGGCCACTCAGGCTCTTTAGGTGGAGGTGTGAATTTATCTTCTGGAGTGATTTGTCTGCTGTATCTGTTCCATCTTGATCCATTTTGCTAACTTTTCAAGGAAACTATCCCTTTCACATAAATTATGAGGTATTTTGATATGAAGCTGTACATTACCTTTGACCTGACTCTATTTCTTGTTATTGCTCACCAAATTCTCATTAAAAAAAAAAGTTTTGACGGAACTGATCTACTTGTCACTGTTTACAAGAACAAGCTTTTAGTGTTACCCTTCAGGCATGGTATTGTATTTGGTTTCAAGTTTAATTTAGGCCTTTACTTTCCCTCCTCTATTTCCATTGATTTTATGTATTCTAGTTTCTTAGACTGACGCATATTTTCAGTCTTGCTAAGTAAGGAAAGCACTTATGTTTTACTCAGAAAAATGCAATAAAGGGAGAAAGAAAACTTGAATGGCATTAAGACATCACAGACAAAGTTTTGGTAAGTCACTGTTTTATACACATAGAAGAGTTAATATTCCTCCTAAACAAAGAACATCAACAAATTAAGGAAAAAAGAAAAGCAGACAAACGGAAAACAGGAAAACACATCTGAGGAACTGCAATGATCAGTTCAGTTCAGTTCAGTCGCTCAGTCGTGTCTGACTCTTTGCGACTCCATGAATGGCAGCACGCCAGGCCTCCCTGTCCATCACCAACTCCCGGAGTTCACTCAAACTCACGTCCATCGAGTCGGTGATGCCATCCAGCCATCTCGTCCTCGGTCGTCCCCTTCTCCTCCTGCCCCCAATCCCCCGCAGCATCAGAGTCTTTTCCCATGAGTCAACTCTTCGCATGAGGTGGCCAAAGTACTGGAGTTTCAGCTTTAGCATCATTCCTTCCAAAGAAATCCCAGGGTTGATCTCCTTCATAATGGACTGGTTGGATATCCTTGCAATGATCAGTGAATCTAAAAAAGATACCTCAAAAAAAAAAACAAAAAACCTCTCACCTCACTGAGTAATGATGAAAAGAGCTTCTATAATGATTTCCAAACACATCACTACAGTTACGTGCAAAAAATTGTAGATTCCTTTACCTGGCTTGCAATGCAGCTCTTGAATAAGTGGAAACGTCAAACTCCCTTCAAGATGAAACATCCAACACAGCTCTTTGTGTTTCTTTTATAGGAGACAGCTCTTGATTGGATAACAACAACATGGATTCTGTGGAGGGCCGTTTCACTCATTAGCTTAGTTTTCTCCCAATTCATCCAATGATATAAGATCCTGGGGGTGCTGAGAAAGCTCTTTAAAAGAGATCCTGGTGACAAACCCTTGCTAGATGGTGGTTAAGGGTCATGTACTTGTGGAAAACACTAGGAAATCACATAGGTTTTTTTCCCCTGCTTGTTGATGGTGGTGGTTTCCATTCAGCTTCACCTGAAGACAGTTTGGTCAAGGTGAGGGAAGGTTCATTCTTTCTCAGCTGCCACCCACTTTATACCAGGGTTTCCCTACTTCCCTGAGCTTGAGAATCACTGAGGCTCTTATTGAGAGCACAGTTCACCTGGTGCTTCATGGAGTACTCAGCAGTGGGACCAGGCGTATGGACTTTACACAGCACCAGGGGCTTCTTTTTTTTTAATTCATTGTTTCGTTTTGATTTTTGAATTTTATTTTGTTTTTGGTCACATCATATGGCATATGAGATCTTAGTTCCCCACCCAGCCCATCCAACTTATACCCCCTGCAGTGGAAGTATGGAATCCTAACCACTGGACCACCAGGGAAGTATCTAATATTTTGGATTGCATGGTTCAGTGAAAACATACAGAATTTGTCTTTTTTTTAATCTAGCTTATTTCACTAAGCATGACCCTTTCCAAGTCCATGCATGCATGCATGCTAAGTTGCTTCAGTCGTGTCTGACTCTTTGCAGTCCTATGGACTATAGCCTGCCAGGCTCCTCTGTCCATGGGATTCTCCAGGCAAGAACACTGGAGTGGGTTGCCATGCCCTTCTCCAGGGGATCTTCTTGATCCCCTTGACCCAGGATTGAACCCAGGTCTCCTGCATTGCAGGTGGATTCTCAACCATTTGAGCCAGTAAGGAAGCCCTCTCCAGGTCTATGATGATGTTGCAAATAGCAGAATTTCATTCTTTTTTGAAAGATTGAAAGATTATGCCTGATTGTTGTAGCTAATACTCCTGTGCTGTGTTGTGCTTAGTCATTCAGTCATGTCCTACTCTTTGCAACCCCATGGACTGTAGCCTGTCTGGCTCCTCTGTCCATGGGGATTCTCCAGGCAAGAATACTGGAGTGGGTTGCCATGCTCTCCTCCAGGGGATCTTCCCACCCCAGAGACTGAACCCAGGTCTCCTGCATTACAGGCAGATTCTTTACCATCTGAGCCACCAGGTAAGCCCAAGAATACTGGAATGGGTAGCCTATCCTGTCTCCAGGGGAACTTCCTGACCCAGGAATATAANGTCCATGGGGATTCTCCAGGCAAGAATACTGGAGTGGGTTGCCATGCTCTCCTCCAGGGGATCTTCCCACCCCAGAGACTGAACCCAGGTCTCCTGCATTACAGGCAGATTCTTTACCATCTGAGCCACCAGGTAAGCCCAAGAATACTGGAATGGGTAGCCTATCCTGTCTCCAGGGGAACTTCCTGACCCAGGAATATAACTGGGATCTCCTGCATTGCAGCTGGTTTTTTTACCAGCTGAGCTACTCGGGAAGCCCAGCTAGTACTTCTAATACTATGTTAAACAGAAACGATGGGAGTGGGCATTCTTCTCTTGCTCTTGAATTTAGAGGAGACACTTTCAGCTTTTCACTGTTGAGTATGTCAACTGTAGGTACTAGGAGCTTTTTAATATCAGCAAAGTTTGGAGAAACACTGCCTAAAATAATTCACTCTATGCTTCTTTATTCACTTGAATGTACAAGTGAGGTACAAAGCCAGCACATATTCGAAGTGTACAATTCATTGAGTTTTGGCATGTATGAACCAATAAAAGCAAAAAATATATCTATCACCTCCAAAGTTTCATTGTGCTTCTCTGTAATTCACACCTCCCCCCTTCCATTCCCAGGCAACCACCAATCTACAATCTGTCATTAGAAGTGATTTCACGTTTTTATACAAATGACATTCTCTGGTATGTACTTCTCTGTGTCTGGCTTGATCCCTCGGCATAATTATTTTGAGATTCATTCATGTTGTCTTGAGTATCAGTAGACTGTTTTTACGTTGAATAGCATTCCATTGCAAAGTGAAGTGAAAGTCGCTCAGTCGTGTCTGACTCTTTGTGACCCCATGGACTAGACAGTCCATGGAATACTCCAGGCCAGAATTCTCGACAGTAGCCATTCCCTTCCTAGGGAATCTTCCCAACCCAGGAATCAAACCCAGGTCTCCCACACTGCAGGCAGATTCTTTACCAGCTGAGCCATCAGAGAAGCCCAGAGTGGGCTTGGAATGGAAGGGGAGAGGTGTGGATCACAAAGAAGCACAATTCCACTGTGAGGATAAACCCGTTCCCTCTGTGAATGGATATGTAAGTTGGTTCCAGCTGAGACTATAGCAAGTAATTCTAGATACTTGAAGAGGCACAATGAAGGAGAGATTGCTTTTCCCTTTTCTTTTGAAAAAAATCACTAGGAAAAAGTTGAATATGACAGAAGAGAAGAGAAGACAACTTATGCACATGGAAAGACTGTCAGAAAATACACCATCCTTCTGTTTGAGAACTGGGGACTTGAATATTATTTTCTTATAAATTCTCAGGCTCAAAAGTACAAAACAGGGCTTCCCTGACTGCTCAGTGGTAAAGAATCCACCTGCCAGTGCAGGAGACATGGGTTGGATCCCTGATCGGGGAAGATCCCACATGCCTCGGAGCAACTGACCCCATGTGTCACAACTATTGAAACCCGCACTCCACAATAAAATTCACTGCAGTGAGAAGCCCACTCGCCACAATTAGAGGGTAACCCCCACTCACCACAACTAGAGAAAAGCCCTCAACTGCAACAAAGATCCTGCTCAGCCAAACATAAATGAGTAAATACATGTATTTTCGAAGTGCAAGATACTTCAAAAACATTTAGGGGATGTATCCATAGTTCAAGGGTGGAAAACTCAAGGCAAAATGTTATAGCTGTTTTTAAAATGTAGCACACATGAGAGATGGGGACAGCACTGGGTACCCACATAGTCTTCTTGCCACTAGATAGCACAGGAAGCCTCCCTTTTGGAAATGTAATTTCTCGTCTTTAACCAGGTCACCTGAATATATTTTATTTTTCAACATTTGATTTTTTTTGATGACAGAACCTTGAGAACTTTGGGAAAATAACATTGCAATTTTATTTTTTGACATTCGATTTTTTTTTATTACAGAATCTTGAAAATTTTGGAAAGATAAAAGAAATATTCAAGTACAAATAGGGTTAATAGTTATTCCAGCTCCCAGAAACAGTCAACACTGATGATGGTTTCCTTTTGAGATCAGTTAGGGATAGTAAGATATTTCATGGTCTTGTTCTATTGTATCAAGAATTTGAAAAATTCTTCATTGTTGGACATTGTTTTCAGTTTTCCCACACTGTAAGCTGCTTTTCTTGAATATTTCTTTTTATGTTTATTGTACCCAACTTTTGGAATTAAGTCCTGCTCTCACTTTTAAAAAGAATTTTAACTTTTATTTTTTTAATTGAAAGATAATTGCTTTACAATGTGTGTTAGTTTCTGCTGTATAACAACGTGAATCAACTATAAGTATACATATGTCCCCTTTTCCTCAAGTATCCCTCCCACCCCTCTATTTTTTTAACTTTTTATTTTGAATTGGAGTATAGCCAGTTAACAATGTTGTGATGGTTTCAAGTGGACAGCAAGGGGACTCAGCCAGTCATATCAATGCATCCATTCTCCCTCCAACTCCCCTCCCCTCCAGTTTGTCCCATAACATTGCCACTCATAATTCAAGAGTTCCTGCTTCTTTCTTATGAATCCTTTATGACACCCTATTGTTGTTTCAATTATGCAGTATGTTCTAAGTGTCTGAAAATGTCAGTTACATAGTTGAAAGCTAGGTCTCCCTACACTCTCCATGCCCTCTAACGTCTTCTGAGATTGCAAACCATGGCAGAGGCTTTCTCAGAGGGTCCTGGTTTCTGGGCTCTCCCTTCTCATTTCAGAGGGAAGACCCTAGGGCTGTTGGATAGGGCTTATTGGAGGATAGGGTTTCCTCGGTGAGTAGGTTTTGTTGTTCAGTCACTAAACCGTGTTTGACTCTTTGTGACCTCATGGGCTACAGCACACCAGGCTTCCCTGTCCTTCACTGTCTCCTGGAGTTTGCTCAGATTCATGTCCATTGAGTCAGTGATGCCATCCAACCCTCAGGTCAGAGTAGGTTGAGCAGTGTTTTTATTATGTGATCCATACATGTTAGGGGAGAAGGGACAGTTTTTCTTTGGCCAGTAAACTTAGCAAGGAGTCTTCCAATTCCTGCCTGAACTGAAGGACTGGAAACAGCTCAGAAAAGCAGGACAGCAGTGGTAATCCCTTTGGTGAATGATCATGACTGAAAGGAATTAAGATCACCAAGGCTTTCCTCATGGCTCGGTGATAAAGAATGCCCCTGCCAATGTAGGGGGGGGGGGCATGGGTTCGATCCCTGGTCCAGGAAGATCCCACATCCCTAGGAGCAACTAAGCCCAGGAGCCACAGACGCTGAGCCTGCGGTCCAGAACCCAGGAGCCACAGACGCTGAGCCTGCGGTCCAGGGCCCAGGAGCCACAGACGCTGAGCCTGCGGTCCAGGGCCCAGGAGCCACAGACGCTGAGCCTGCGGTCCAGGGCCCAGGAGCCACAGATGCTGAGCCTGCGGTCCAGGGCCCAGGAGCCACAGATGCTGAGCCTGTGGTCTAGGGCCCAGGAGCCACAGATGCCGGGTCCATGCGCTGCACCTACTGAAGTCCACATGCCTAGACCTCATGCTCTGCAGCGAGAGGCCACCGCAACGAGGAGCCCACAACCAGAAGGTGGCCCCCGCCTGCCACAACTAGCAACAGTGAAGACCCAGCATGGCCAAACAAATTAATAACAATTTAAGAAAAAGAAAGGGAGAGGCCACCTTTATTGAGTGATTATCTCCTTGGGTTCATGTACACAGAGAGATAGCTTAGTTCAAGCGGGTTCACATGTCCACATGTCACCAGGCATGTAGAAGGGAATGTATAAGGCAAGAATAAGGGGAGGTAAAGTAGAAGGTAATTCCAAGAACAAGCCCCAAAGAGATAAGAAATCGAGGCACTGTGGGAGAGTAAGGAGACCTTAGCATCAGAAGGGTAGACCACACCATTACATCGGAGGATGGTCAGGTGAGGGATGCCAGGGGAACTGACCAAGGATGATAAGGGCTGTGTGGTGGGAGGAAGGGGTATATGAAGGATCGTTTTGGAGACTCGCAGGCAACAGTGATGAAAAGTTACAGGACAGGATGATGGACAAGATCAGGGCACTGCCAGGGAGGTTGCCCATGAGCTGGGCACCTATGGTCTTGGATGGGTCAATTAATATCTGTAGGAGTCCATGTGAAAAGCCAGAGTGAGAGGCAGGGGCTGGGTCTTCAGTGATGGTTGGAAGCGTGCTGTGGCAACAGGGAGGAGGAAACTGGTCCATTCATCTGGCTGGAACTTGAAAGAACAGGAGCTTCTGTAAGAAGACTAAAGAGAGGCAAATAGGGAATAGAAACATTCTAAAATCAAATAAGCTTAAAAAAAAAGCGCCAGAGTTTATTTCTATTTAAATCATTAAAATATCCAAGTCCCAAGGATTTCCAGGTTTAAGATGATATTACAGTCAGGTGGCAACCGTTGGTTTTTTCCATTTCTAAAGCCTTACAAGGATCCTGAGCAATTCTCCTCCTTGAAAATTTTTCTTGTATGAAAGCTGATACCTTGTTTGCTTCACACAAGTACATCAATCCAGTGAGGATGAAAAACACAATGCCAGTAACGATCATTGTCATTACAAGGGCGAAAGGTGGATGACCAGAGGACAAAGTGATGAAAACACCGCCGAGTAACAATGCTAATGTCACAGCATAGAACAAATAGAAGCACAACCAGCCTCTACGTGAAACCTCTTCTTGCGTGATTCTTTGAAACCAGATCCACTGACTGTTCGCTGGAAAAGCTGGGATCATGATGAGTTTTAGCTACAGGGATTAGAGGGAGAAAAAAGGGAAGGTCAGATGAATCAAAAGGTTAACTTGATGGGACTTCGCTTTTAAATGAAGTTTCAAATTCCATTCATCCTAAGTTATCTGCCTGTTAAGGCAGGAGACTCTGGAAATGAGGGCTTGGTCCCTAGGTGGGGAAGATCCCCTGCAGAAGGAAATGTCAACCCACCCTAGCGTTCTTGCCTGGGAAATCCCATGGACAGAAGAGTCTGGTGGGCTACAGTCCATGATGTCGCAAGGAGTCGGACATGACTTAGTGACTGAGCATGCTTTCACGATAAGTTATCAAATGTCCTGGTGATATAATACATAGGGCTAGTAATTAAGACAACCTAGGAGATGAATTCCAAGGAATGTTGCTAGAAAAATCAGGGATGATTGGCATTTAATCCATATTTATTTTAAATATTTCTTTCAATATCTTCATGAAGCTGTCTATCCCCAACTTCTAGGTCATTTTTAGAAAGATCACTAGGGATTGGGAATATCATGTTATCCTGAGGTTTGCTGGCAGACATGTAAAGACTCAGAATACATGTTGCACTTTATGGGAATATCAACATTACTTAGAGGTATATCTAAGATTGTTCATCAGATATAGATGAAATGCAGCACTAAGCTAGGGCCTCATTATTTAATTTAGATACAGGTGTATGGCTTCTCATGTGCCTCCGAGGTAAAGAATCCTCCAGTCAACACAGGAGATTCGGGTTTGATTCCCGGTTGGGGAAGATCCCACTTGCCTCGGAGCAACTAAGCCCCTGAGCCTGCGGTCCAGAGCCCAGGAGTGGCAACTGTTGAAACCCAAGTACTCTAGAACCGTGCTCCGCTATAAGAGAAGCCACAGTGAGAAGCCCGTACACTGCAGCTAGAGAGTAACTTCCCGTTCAACAACTAGAGAAAAGCCAGTGCAGCAACAAAGACCCAGCACAGCCAAAATTCTTAAAATTAAAATAACATTAAAAAAAGATTATAGATACAGATATAATGGAATGGAATGCATGCTAAAAGCAACACACTCTCCAGACAAAACATAACAAGGGAAATTTGACCTGGGAGCCCAAGGGGCTGTGATTTCCTTCCTCTGCCAGTAGGAAGACCCAGCTGCAAGGTCTGACCAGCAAGACAGAAGGAAGCTTCCAGAAGGAAATTCCCATCGATGCCCTTGTCCTTGCCTGAGTGGACTGAAGAGGAGTTTTGAGTTCACCAGGCTTCCCAGGGCCACTTGGGAGGGCAGAGTTAAGGAAGAGTCAGCAGATAACTCCTGTTTTGATCGATGTCTTATCAGACAGATGGGCTGCCTGCTGTCTCAGGACCCACCTGACGAAGGACAGGGTTTCTAATTAGCGTCGTTAAGGGCCACAGTCTCCACAACACTGTAAATCGACTATACTTTTAAAAAATTAAAATAAAAAAAAAGAGCCACAACAATCTCAACTGAATCACAGGATTTATTACTCGCTTATTAATCTCTGCTTCCTCAGGTATAAAGTCCATTTCATCAACAAATCCTGGTACTAGCACATTTTGTTACATTTCAAGAAACATTTAAGGAGCATACCCCACATCAATACTGTCAAATGCTACATTTTAATAACTGTGTCCTTCGTTTCATTTTAATCCATTGACCATGTTTGTACTTTTGCATGAAAAGGAACTCTAGATTCCCTCCTACATGAATAGCCAAGTAGTCCTCTACCACTTACGGAATATTTAATCCTTGGACATTGTTTTGAAATGCTACCCCTATCATATTAAATAACTCTACACCATAGTATGTGTCTCAACACTCTATCTTCCATTTATATCTAGTCTTTTGCCAGTCCCAATTTGTACTGATTTAGAATCCCAGGGACGGCAGAACCTGGTGGGCTGCCATCTATGGGATTACACAGAGTCGGACACGATTGAAGTGACTTAGCAGCAGCAGCAGTAGCAGATCGCCTTTTGTGATCCTGTTCAAAGTGCTTCCCAACAATCTGTCAGACATCTCTTGGCATTACCCTCAACATCTGGAGACAAGTTGGGCCTTATAATTGAAATTGTAACTAACCATTTCTTGGAAAGACATTGCATTTTATAATAAGAATTCCTTTTCAGGAAGGGTTCTTCACTGAGTTCATCTTTCTAGTCTTCATTACTGCTTTATGCTCAGTTCTTATTTAATATTTATATTTCTGTTCCTTCTATGTATAACACAAAATTACAATTATATCCAATGACATATGATTAACTTAATAATTGAAATTTTTATTCATCCTAATTGGCAATTACCATCAAAGAAAAACTGCTAGAGTTGTAAACCACTTATCACTAGACATTTAAATTTGGTGTACTAATTCTAAAACTCTTCAGCTAAATCCTGGATTTTCTAGATATAAAACTATATTAATAAGAATAATTTTCCCAATCATTTTGCTATTGCATGTTCCTATTTTATTACATTGTCTAGAACAGTGATCTTGAAATGAACCCACGTGTACCCTCAAGGGACGCAAAGTCCACCCAGGTGGTTTGTGTTTGGAAAGTTCTGTCAGGCTCTGCAACCTCAGCTGTGGTCCTTCCTACAGCTGCCCTGCCTGCAGGTAGGGTATCCCTTTGGCAGATGGTCTTTGCCTTCTTCAAACGAAAATCATCTCATTCGTACTTATCTTGCTATGGTGCATTGCATTAGGGTAAGTATTAAAAAAATATCTGAGGCACCAAATATAGGAACAATTAGAAATGTGGGCAGCTATCTTAAGAAAATAAATGACTAATAACCGAGTAACAGTTTTACAAGTGGAAGTCACTTATTTTTTGCTGTTAACAAAAACTGGAGGAATCAATGGAAGCTTCAGCTCAGGAAAATAACTCAATAAAAGATCATTTTGTGATTTTTCCATGTAACCTTGAAGGAGTCCAAAATATTAAATACCATCTCTGTACATGCCCATCTCTATGTTTATGAATGAGTTTCTTTTGTCTTGGAAAAATAAAAGAAGTGTAATGATGCTGAAGTTGATCTCATTCTAGCAATGAGAATTCTCTACATATGCATTTTGAAAAGGGAAAAAAATGAGAAAAGAACATATTACATCATTGGAGATGAAGTCCTTACCAGTTTCCTTTTCCTGTTAAAAATATGATTTGCACTATCTTATTTTGATCACAAGTATACTAACTGTATTTTTAACTTAGAAGAAACTTAACACCTAGAGTCTTATAGTCAAAAATATTTCTTACAATTTAGGTTTATGTATACTCTTACTGCAAAGGTCTGTCTAGACAAAGTTATGGTTTTTCCAGTGGTTATGTATGGATGTGAGAGTTGGGCTATAAAGAAAGCTGAGTGCCAAAGAATTGATGTTTTTGAACTGTGGTGTTGAGAGTCCCTTGGACAACAAGGAGATCCAACCAGTCCATACTAAAGGAAATCAGTCTTGAATGTTCATTGGAAGGACTGAGGCTGAAGCTGAAACTCCAATACTTTGGCCATTTGATGTGAAGAAATGACTCATTAGAAAAGACCCTGATGCTGGGAAAGATTGAAGGTGGGAGGAGAAGGGACAACAGAGGATGAGATGGTTGAGTGGCATCACCGACTCAATGGACATGAGTTTGAATAAATTCCAGGAGTTGGTGATGGACCGTAAGGCCTGGCATGCTGCAGTCCATGGGGTTGCAAAAAGTTGGATATGACTGAGAGACTGATCTGAACTGATACTCTTACTGCAAAGAACTATGATATATTGATCAAAAAAAGTTTTAAGGCATAACATATTACATTAGGACACACCTCTAGGAGAGAGCATGGAATAAAAAGGAAGTTGAAGAAAAAGGAAATGAAGAACGTGAAATTTTGAATTTTAATGAAGAGCTCAGTTCATGTATATTTCAGACAGGTGATGGACAGATTCAAATTCAATGCATGCATTTAAAAGTGGTATAGCAGTGAATATTTTAATTTACAATGAATTGTTTTAGAAGTCAACTTAATGCATAATGAAGGACACAACTGTCCTCCAAAAATGTTATGGTTCTTGAGTCAAGGAAATTGAATATCTAAGACATACTGGAAACTACAGAGCTGTGTATATTACATTTCTCAGAAACTCTTTGATTGTTGCTCATGGTCTTGGACAAGTGCTGATCCTCTTTTGCACATTTAGGGAACATTTCTGTCCTTCTGTGACAAATTGTGATGAAAATTTCTAGGGAGTTTTTACAAACACATTCTCAGTATTTGTTGATAAATGGGACTTTCAGTTTTCTTTCATTAGTACAATGACATTCGATGACTTCCCCAATTTGGATTAATCTTTGTGTCCTGAAATAAACCCTCATAGCCATCTTGATTATATTAAAGTTATTTAGTAATTTTCCTGCACATAAGTGAGTTACTGTTGGAGAATATTTCTATATATAGAAGATGCAATTTCGAGTTTTAAGGGTGAAATGTCGTGAAGTCTACAACTTACTCTCAAATCATTCCAATAATAATAATAATAATAATTACATACATATGTACCAGTTATGACCAAATAATCTGTTAAATCTAAGTATAGATAATCCACCTTTCGATTATTTAAATTTTTGTAAATGAAAACTATTATGACTAAGTTAAAAAAAACACAGATTAATTTTCTTGTTTTGTTAGGAATTTTTACATCTATGTTTTAAACTTAAGACCCCAGTTCTGTTGTGGGAATTTTTATGGATACCAAGACTAGGGTAAATCTGTTTACCTTGGCAAAATAATTGCAAAGCTTTCAGCAACTCAAAGGAATCAGCTCCTCAGGCTATCCCTAGGTAAATGTGTGACAAACTTAAAATTCTTGGAAGAACGTGGTAGTTTATTTGGAGTTTCTGTCCTCTCTAAATTTAATTTTGGTAATGTCGGTTTCCAGAAAATTATTCACGTAGTCTAGCATGTCAAGCATATAGGTATGACGTTGTCTGTTGTCTTATTTATAACTTTTTGTCCAATATTTCTTGTCTTATTCACAATAAACTTTAAGTTTTTAGTTGACTTGACAGGGTTCCAAAAAGAAAAATACTTTCCTTTCCCAAAAATCAGTTTTTACTTATATCCATCAACCATAATGTTTGCTCTCAGTTGATTAATTTTATTTATTTATTTTTTCAGTTGATTAATTTTAGATGTTCATATTAAATTCCTTCTCCATTTCCAATGTTTAAGGAGCATTTTTCTCAGTTCCAAACTGAATGCATGTTTTATGTCTTTTCATTCTTGCTAAATAAAGAAAAAAGTTCAAGTTATTACTGAAAAAAAAATTAGCACAGCTGCCATAAAGGAAAAAAGACACTAGAGATGAAGTTAAAGTGACAGATGGGAGTATATATTTTCACCATAGAGGAGACAAAGAGTTAAAATCCATTACAAACAAAGAACACCACAAATTAAAGGGGGGAAAATAAACTGACAAAGGGCATGAAAGAAAACACACATCTCAGGAATTGCAACGCTCTGTGAACTTCAAAAAATATTCCTGACCTTACCTAGTCATGAAAAAAAGGGCTTTCTTAATGACTTCCAGTCACACCACTACTTTTATAATAATGTAAAAAAAAAAAACACCATGCTTTACCTGGTATTAAAAGCAGCTCTTTCTCAACAGAAATCAGCAAACACCCTTCAGGGTGAAATGCTAAACACAGCTCTTTGTGTTTCTTTTATAGGAGACAGGATCTTGATTGGATAATTACAATAGCATGGATTCTATAAAGAACTATTTCATTCCTCAGCTTAGTTTTCTCCCAGTTCATCCAGTGATATAAGATGTCAGGGGACTGAACAACTTCTTAAAGGAGAGACAGGTGACAAACCCTTGTTATATAATGGTTAAGGATAATACGGCGTAAATAAAACAAGTGATCATTCATTTTCCCCTTGGGATATTAATGGTAGTTGTTTCACTTGGATTCACCTGATGATAGTTTGGTCAAGATAAGAGCTGCCACCCAGTGGGTACCAGGGTTTTCCAACTGCCCCAAGCTTGAGCATTCCCAGGACCCTTGTTGAGAGCACAGCTCACCTGGTACTTCATGGAGGCTCCAGCAGTGGGACCAGGAGCATGGACCTCCCACGACACCACAGGCTTCTTAATATCAGCACACTGATGTTAAGCCTGCTGGGGGGGACTCTGCTTAAAATGATTACTCTGTGCTCCTTTATTCACAGCTTCATGGATGTACAAATGACATACAAACGATGGCACAAACTTAAAGTGTAAAGTTCAGTGAGTTTTGACGTATCAGTGAAAGCATCAGCACAAACAAGATCCTTAAACACATCCCCTGCCCTCCAGAGTTTCCTGATGTCCTCTTATAGTCCATGCCTCCCTCCCTAGGCTCAAGCAGCCACCCAGTCAGATTTGTTACTAAAGATTATTTTGCATTTTATGTAAATAGTATCAAGTATGTATTCTTTTCTCTTTTGCTTCTTTGACTTAAGATAATTATGTTGCGATTCATTCCTATTGTTTTGAGTATCTATAGTTGGTTCCCTTTTATTTTGAGTAATATTGCACTGTATGGGCATATCACTGTTGGTTTAATCCATTCTCTTATTTATGAACGTTAGGTTGTTTCCAGTTTGGAGCCATTACAAACAATTCAGGACATTAAAGAGTAGAAATGCCAGTTTACTGTTACTTTATTGAAAAGGAAATTTTTTTTGACAAACACTTGAAAACATATAGACTGGGAATATAGATTAAAAATTATAGCTTTTAGCCTTATATATTTTGGGAAAAGATCAGAAAACCAATCATCCTTATGCTTGGAAGGTGCTGGATTTGAATATCTTTTCTTACAGAACTTTTCAGAAATGCAAGATATTTCCAAAGTATCATGGGGTTGTTTCTCCATTCCAGTGGTAGAAAAGCCAACACAAAAAATTGATGATTGTGTTTAAAACAATACCAAGAAACAGTCTGTATGTGATGTCAGCAGACAAGCTAGGTACTGTCTTTCAGCTCCTTGCCACTTTTGGGAGGAATATATTTTCATTTCCTGTAATATTTCACTGAACCACCGAGATAGAGACATCCATCCATACATATCGATACATATATATACAAATAGATGGATAGACCTATCTATAAATGAATATGTGTGTATGCATATATACACATGTATATGCAATTTTGTTTTTTAAACTAGTCTTTTTCATTGTTGTTTTTGTTCAGTTTCTCAGTCATGTCCGACTCTTTGCAACCCCATGGACAGCAGCACATGAGGCTTCCCTGTTTATTACCATATAATTTTTAAAAAAGCCTTAGTGAAATGTTGGGGAAACCCAAAAAATTTCAACTAGAAACAAAGTTCATTACTTACTCCACTGAGAAACAATCACCTAAATGGTGGTTTCCTATTAGGTTTACTTCTTTGTGGCATCAGTTCAGGGATGGTAAATGTTTCTTTGTCTTATTCTATTGTGTCTTTCAAAAAGCATTAGACGTTGTTTTCAGTATTTCCCACTGGAAGTGATTTGTCTTGAATTTACCCCCTCGCTTGTATGACACAACAATTTTAGATTTTGAATTTTTGCCCTCACCTTTGATTTTCAAGAGCTCTCGCATTTTTTTTCTGGATCCTTTATGACACTCTATCCTTACTTCATTTATATACTGCTTCCTACATGTCTGAAATGTTAAAGATACAGGTTGAAAGATGTTTTTTCTGTGTGCTGCTCTCTGCACTGTTTGAGCATCCTCTAAAGACCTTTGAGCTTGCCAACCATGACAGAAAGAAAAGTGAAAATGTTATTCACTCAGTCGTGTCTGATCCTTTGCGACCTCATAGACTGTAGCCCACCAGGCTCCTCTGTCCATGGAATTCTCCAGGCAAGAATACTGGAGTGGGTAGCCATTTCTTTCTCCAGGGGATCTTCCCAACCCAGGGATCAGACTAGGATCTCCTGCACAGCAGGCAGATTCTCACACCAACTGTATTAGAAACTTTCCCCAAAGGTCTTAANCTGTCCATGGAATTCTCCAGGCAAGAATACTGGAGTGGGTAGCCATTTCTTTCTCCAGGGGATCTTCCCAACCCAGGGATCAGACTAGGATCTCCTGCACAGCAGGCAGATTCTCACACCAACTGTATTAGAAACTTTCCCCAAAGGTCTTAATTTCTGGGCTCTCCCTTCATATTCAGTGAGGTACTCAGAGCTGTTGGGTAGGGCTGGTGCAATGGTGGGATCTGCAGGGTGATTGGGTGAGTTGGTGGCATAATAAGTCAGCATTTCATTGTGGACCCCACACACACGTATTGAGGGAGCAAAGACGTTTGGTCAACTATATTAAAAGACAAGATTTCACTCTTGGGAATTCCCTGAACATCCATACAGTGGTTAGGACTCTGTGCTTCCATTGCCCACACCTGGGGTTGATCCCTGGTTGCAGAACTAAGATCCCACAATCTGCATGGTGTGGCAAAAAAAAAAAAAAGATTTCACTGTCCATTAGGACTGAAGGAGTGGGGAACAATCTCAAAAGGTGGAATAGAAGTAGGGAGTCTCCTCTGAGGCAATAATCATGATTTTCAAAGAAGTCACTTAACCTTGTAGCATGAGTTGCTCTAAGATGTTTGGGTCTATAGATTCATGTCCACAGTGGAAAACTTCAGTGGGCTTCCTATGTGCCCAGGCCTGGAGAGTTATAAGGGGTAGAAAACTGGGGGTACTTTCAATGACAGTGTCTCTTCTTGACTCAGATTTAGTCTGGCTCCTCTGAATCCTCATCCCCATTAGGACTCAACTTCTGCGCTTCTGGGCTGGTCTTTGCATCTTCCAATCTGAGCTAGAAACTTTTCTAAGTTGGTTTAGTGAGAAACCCCATCCCCGACGGCTGATCAGATTCCTGTTTCTTCCCACTCCAACTCTCGGGTGATGTTACCTGGACCTGCCTTCTGCAAAAATCATGTTAGGTTGATTTAGCCAGATTCACCATGTCCTCCCCACTCACCCCTAATGTTTCCTTAGTAATTTTCTACCCAGTGACTGATCCTCAAACTTCACCTGCGCCATAAATTCCCACTTGGATATGTTGTAGGCAGAACTCAGCCAGGGGGCTTCCCTGATGGTTTAGTGGCAAACATTCTTCACTCTCGATACAGGGGGCCCGGGTTCAATCCCTGGCCAGGGAACTAGGTTCTGCATGCCACAGTTACCAAAATAAATAAATATTCTTTAAAAAAGAATTGAGCCCAGTTCTATGCTGGGGTCTCTTTTCCCATTACAATATTTCCTGAGTAAAATCTAATTTTATTACTTTAACTACTGGCTGGCTCTAGTTTCCTTAGACGTCAAGAAGCAGCTCAGGACTCCCCTGAGGGGAAGTGTGGTGAGCCAGTGAGGTGTCTGCAATGATGTTCTAGGGGTCTCGCAGGCAGCATTTATGACCAGGTGCAAAGCATGACCATGGATGGTGGGAAAAAAACAGGACACGGCAGGTCATGAGGGCCGTGAGCTCGGCCCCTGGGGCCTTGAAGGGGTCACCGTCTGTGCTTGTTGAAATCTCCAGGAGTTCACAGGGAAGCCCCAGATGAGAAGCACCAGTGATGATAGGAAGAGAAGCAGCAGCTTGGGAGCTGCAGAAACAAGCAGGACAAAACTAGTTTCGAGATGAATTCGAGAGACAGAGGACTTCTGAGGAAGAATGATTTCATACAGGCGAGAGAGAACAAACACATTCCAGACTCAGAAAACCAAACTTTTTAGAGGTCAGAGTTTATTTCTCCTTTAACTATACTCAAGGAACTTTCAGAAGGTTAAAAGACCCGGTGATATCTGGGTTATACATCATAGCGAGGTGCTGAGAGTTGCTGCCTCTGTTTCAAAACCCTCAGGATGACCGTGGGCAGTTCGATGTCTCACTAATTCCTCTGGTTCAAGAGAGGTGTAGTCTGAGTTTTGGCATAATCCATACAAGAGTATCCCTCCAGAAATGAGGATTAAAACGATGCCAGAAGCAATTATTGTCACTGAGAGGGAGAAAAGTAAATGATTACTGAAGAAGGCTACCACAGCAATTTTGAGGAGCATAATTATTAATCCGATACGGAACCAACAGATGGGCTTGCAGAATTCTCGCTTTAGTCTTTGAAACAAGGTCCACTGACCACGAGCTTGAGTAGCCGGGATCATGGCGAGTCTTACCTGTAGGACGAGGGGTGGGGAAAACAGTTGTTTGTTGTTTGGTCATGAAGTCACGTCCCACTCTTTTGCAGCCCCATGGATGATAGCCCGTCAGGCTCCCCTGTCCACGGGATTTTCCAGGCAAGAATGCTGGAGTGGGTTGCCATTTCCTTCTCCAGGGGATCTTCCTGACCCAGGAATTGAACCTGTGCCTCCTGCATTGGCAGGCGGATTCTTTACCACTGAGCCATGTGGGAAGCCCAAGTTAAAAATTAAGGTTAGAAAAATCAAAAGGTTGANATTTTCCAGGCAAGAATGCTGGAGTGGGTTGCCATTTCCTTCTCCAGGGGATCTTCCTGACCCAGGAATTGAACCTGTGCCTCCTGCATTGGCAGGCGGATTCTTTACCACTGAGCCATGTGGGAAGCCCAAGTTAAAAATTAAGGTTAGAAAAATCAAAAGGTTGACCAGGAACCTCTCTCCCCAACTGGCATGACAGTACTTTGGATCAAATTTTTAATTATATTCACTGAGTTATCAAGTGTCCCTGATGGTATAAAACAAAGGACTTCTTTCTGGATGACCTGGGAATTGACTTCCAAAGAAGACTGACAGAAAATCCAGGAGGATGAGTACATATTCTTAATTTCCTTTCACTATTTCTTTCAGTAACCTCCAAGAAACCATCTATCACAAACTTCTAGATTACATCCAGAAAACAGTACAGAACTGGGCCTGACCCATAGACCTGAGGTTTGCTAGAAGACATGGTCGCATCTTATTGAACTATCAGCCAATTCTCAAATGATTCAGCAAATAATTATGTACCTATGTACCACATAAAAACATTAACAAGCTTCTGCAACACAGTGGAGAGTAGGGACTGTGTATTGTGCCTTTTTAAAACTTGTCTAAGTGTTTGTAAATTATGATTAAACATTTTTAGAAGACACAATTTGCTTGCACTGTTAAGAATTTTTCCATTATAGTTTTAGTTTTGTCAAGAGGATTTTTATGGGTGGTGAGGTTAGGGTAACACTGCTTTTGTAAGATGACTACAAAGCTGTTAGAATTGTCTTTTCAGCCCAGCATAGGTAGATGTGTGACCTCCTTTCTCATTTCTTCTAAAAAGGTTGGTTTATTCTGATGTTTCTATTCTCCTTGATTCAATTTTGGTAACTTTTGGTAACACTCTTTGGTGACTTATTTAAGAAAACCACACGTTTTAGGGTATTATGTCAAGTGAAATAAGGCAGACGAAGACAAATACTGCATGATCTTACTTATATGAGGGGTCTGAAAAAATAAAACAACAAACAAAATGAAAATAGATTCATGGATGCAGAGAACAAATGGGTCGTTGCCAGAAGGGCAGGGGCTGAGACATGACTGGGTGAAACAGGTGACAGGGATTAAAGGTACAAACCTCCACTTATAAGTCATAGGGATGAAATACACAGCAAAAGAAATATGGCTAATAAAATTTTAACTTTATATTGGAACAGATGGTTACTAGACTTGCTGTGCTGATCATTTCATAATATAAATGCAAATATAAATAGTACTCCTGAAACTAACATAATATTGCACATCAATTATATTTCAATTATAAAAACTCTCTAAATATGGCCAGACACAGAATTAATGTATTAGCAATTGTTTAAATAAATGGTGAGAAAGAAAAAGAAAACCGTATTTTTTTGCCTAAAACGCCAAGTATGTTGCCATGAAGTTTTACATGAACTTTTTTATAACTTCTTTTATCTGACTAAATTTCTTGCCTCATTCATACAATTTTCACTTTTTTTTTTTTTGGCTTGCCACGTTTAGCTACTTGTTGCCTTCTTCAACAACTAACTTTGAGTGTTACCAGGCATGGCTTCAGTTTTCCAATTTATTTTGTTCCCTTATTAAACTACTCCTCCTGCATTTCTATTGGTTTTATTACTGTTTTTTCCAGAGTCTTAGGTGGAAGGCATGTTTTAGTTTGTCTGGCTAAATAAATAAATTCTTTCAAGTTTTTCTTGGAAAACGTGAAACAGGTGCTTCAAAGGGGAAAAAAAATTCCCTTGACTGGCAAGAGGCATTACAGACAAGCTATGGTAAATGATCAGTTGGGAGAAATATACTTTATTTGCATAGAAAATAAAAACATGCAGAGGGCTTCGCAGATGACACAGTGGTGAAGAATCTCCCCCCGCCCCCCCCCGCCCCCCCCCACCCCCCCCCCCCCCCCCCCCCCCCCCCCCCCCCCCCCCCCCCCCCCCCCCCCCCCCCCCCCCCCCCCCCCCCCCCCCCCCCCCCCCCCCCCCCCCCCCCCCCCC
>SJYX01009890.1:725273-737912 GCA_006410675.1 Oreotragus oreotragus
CAAATGAAGGCGATACAAGAGACTCAGGTTTGATCCCTGGGTGAGGAAGATCTCCTGGAATGGGAAACGGCAAACCAGAATACTGGCAACTCCAGTATTTCTTACCTGGAAAATTCCATGGATGGAGGAGCCTGGAAAGCTATAATCCATGGGGTCTCAAAGAGTCAGAAACTCCTGACAAATATACACAGACCATCGACAAGTAAGGGAAAACGGACAAAAGGTAAACCAAGAAACACATCTGAGGAACTGCAATGATCAGTGAATCTTCTTTAGACATACCTGATTTCACCTAGTAACAAGGGAAAGCAATATTCAATGACTTTCAAACATACCACAACATACATTTTTTAAAAACATAGTTCCCTTTACCTGATTAAATGAATCTCCTTAATAACAAATAGGCAAAAAGCCAACAGGCAAACACATTTCAAGATGAAACCTTGAGCACAGCACTGCGTTTCTTTTATAGGAGACAGGATCGTGATTGGGTAATTGCAATAATGTGGATTCTATGGAGAGCCTTTATCACCTGTCAGATTTCATCCCAATTAATCCAACGATAGAAAATGATGAGAGGCTGAGCACCTTGCGGGACACTCACGTATCATATACTGATTAAGGATCGTGCATTTATGTAAAACACTAGGAAATTATAGGTTTGTTTATCCCTGGATTGTAGTCATGGTTTCATTTGGCTTCACTTGATGATTTGGTCAAGATGAGGGAAGTCTCTTTCCTTAGCTATCACCCAGTTGGTACCAGTGGTTTCCAACTGCCCTGTTTGAGAAGCCTGGGACTTTTGTTTTTAAAGATTCTTTCATGTGGACCATTTTTAAAGTCTTTACTGAATTTGTTACAATATTGCTTCTGTTATGTTTTGGATTTTTTGGCCATGGTGGATGCAAGATCTTAGCTTCCTGAACAGGGATTGAACCTGCACCAATTCATGAGTTTTTGAAGTGCAGTTCAATGAGTTTTGACACATGTATATATATATATTTATTGATGAAAGCATCAGCACAAATACGGTCATAAACACATCCACTGCTTCCCAAAGTGTCTTTGTATCTCTTGGTAATCCACATCTCCCCTCCCACCCCCAGGCAACAACCACTGATATGGTTTTTGTTACTATATTTTGCTTGATACTGAAAGAAGTACAATTAAGAAAAGAGAACTTTTTTCATTAGGATAGAAATTTTATGAGGAAAACTTGAAAAATATAAATGGTTAAAAAAAGAGAAGGAAATGAAAAATTCTGTTTGTATAAAACAACAATAGAAAATACACTATTCTCATATGTTTGGGATGTGGGGTTTTGGATATTATTTTCTTGCAATGTTTAGTCTTTTTTTTTTTTTGACCATGGGGCTCAATGTATGGGGATCTTAGCTCCCTGACCAGGGATCGAACTGGTGCACCCTGCAGTGGAAGCTCAGAGTGCTAACCACTGGACCACCACAGAAGTCCCTAGAATACATCAGTATCTGGTGGTACTCAGGGAGAAATTGGAAGGGATTTAGAGGCATCTATATGAAGTTTGTGGGGGAAAATGCAAAAGATTTTCTGTAATCTGGAATTATATTAAAGTACACCCTATTAGGAAAATCTAAATATTGAATTTTTATAAAACTTCCTGATAGTAGGTTTTTATATTTACAAATGAGAAGTTTGAACTTGCTTCTGTGAACAAACTTCTTATCAAAGCTGTTCGAGGTATAATTCATGTTAACATACAATTTACCCTTTGCAAGTGTACAGTTCAGAGGGTTTTCGTATTTTTTTTCACAAGACTACAACTATCACCATGAATTCCAGGACAGTTTCATCATCCCCCAGGGAAACCTTGTACCCATTAGTGGTTACCTCCCATCCCCTCCCTCCCTCTGAACCTGGCAACCACTGATCTACTTTTTGTCTCTATGGCTTTACCTATTCTGGATATTTTACATAAATGAAATCTTACAATAGATGGTCATTGTGTTTGGCTCCTTTTACTTAATACAGTGAAGTCCCCTATATACAAATTCCATTTCAAGAGCAATTTTGTAAATCCAACGAAGTTAGTTGTACCCAAGTAATGCAATCAGCTCTATAGTACTGTTTGACCACTTCCAATTTACCTTGATTCATGGACCTAACATTCCAGGTTCCTATGCAAGATTGTTCTTTACAACATCAGACTTTACTTCCATCACCAGTGGGCATTGTTTTCACTTTGGCTCCATCTCTTCATTCTTTCTGGAGTTACTTCTCCATTCTTCTCCAGTGGCATGTTGGGCACCTACCAAACTGGGGAGTTCATCTTTCGGTGTCCTATCTTTCTGCCTTTTCATACTGTTCATGGGGTTCTCAAGGCAAGAATACTGGTTTGCCATGCCCTTCTCCAGTGGACCACGTTTTGTCAAAACTCTCCACCGTGACCCATCCTTCTTGGGCAGCCCTACACGGCATGGCTCATAGTTTCATTGAGTTAGATAAGGCTGTGGTCCATGTGATCAGTTTGGTTAGTTTTCTGTGATTGTAGTTTTCATTCTGTCTGCCCTCTGATAGATAAGGGGCTTATGGAAGCTTCCTGATGGGAGAATCTGTTGGGGAAACTGGGTCTTATTCCAATGGGCGGGGCTGTGTTACCTCCCTATTGTTTGGCCTAAGGCCAAACTATGGTATGGGTAATGACTAATGGCCATCTCCTTCAAAAGGGCTTGTGCATGCACGGCATTACTTTGCTGACAAAGATCTGTTAGTCAAAGCTATGGTTTTTCCAGTAGTCATGTATGGATGTGAGAGTTGGACTATAAAGAAAGTTGAGCGTCGAAGAATTGATGCTTTTGAACTGTGGTGTTGGAGAAGACTCTTGGGAGTCCCTTGGACTGCAAGGAGATCCAACCAGTCCATTCTAAAGGAAATCAGTCCTGAATATTCTTTGGAAGGACTGACACTGAAGCTGGAGCTCTGATACTCTGGCCACCTGATGCGAAGAAATAACTCGTTGGAAAAGACCCTGATGCTGGGAAAGATTGAAGGCAGGAGGATAAGGGGACAGCAGAGGATGAGATGGTTGGACGGCATCACTGACTTGGATGTGAGCTTGAGCAAGCTCCAGGAGCTGGTGATGGACAGGGAACCCTGGCGTGCTGCAGTCCATGGGGTCGCAGAGTCAGACACGACTGAGCGATTGACCTGAACTGATATAGTGCTGTAGCGTGATAGGTTTATAAAACTTTTCAAATAGTGCATTAAATACAAACACAAAAATCAAGGAAAATATTTTTAATCTTATGATACAGGACCTAGGACAGTACAACCAGCATCGAGTGAACAGGCAAGAAGAGTGACTGATGGAGGAGGGAGAAGATAGTAGCATTGAAGGATCACCAGCAGTAGATGGAGGGCGAGCTGCCATTTCACTCACTCCTGACGTTGGCATAGGTTCTGGTTCTT
The DNA here is from genome assembly GCA_006410675.1 of Oreotragus oreotragus. Lineage (NCBI taxonomy): Eukaryota > Metazoa > Chordata > Mammalia > Artiodactyla > Bovidae > Oreotragus > Oreotragus oreotragus. Next base: position 728,721 of record SJYX01009890.1, read on the forward strand.
TGCTAGATTCAATTCTATCCACCCTCCTGCTTCCAGACACCCTGGGCTTGAAATAAAGATACCATACTACTGTACTCTATACAGTACTGTACAGTACATAAAAGCACTACTTACAGAAGATGCACACGTGACAATATGTGCCAGACACGTGAGCCACCTTACGTGACTGCACACGCAAACACACATTCCCACCTTGAAAGTTCGGACTTGGAGGTTAACAAATCATAGTATTTTCAAGGTCCATCCATGTGGTGCAATGTATCAGTAAGTCATTCTTTTTTTGTGATTTAATAATATTCCATTGAATGGAAATATTACATTTTATCCATTCATCAGCTGATGGACATTGGGTTGTTTTTACTTCTTCTCTATTATGATAATGCTGCTATAAACATTCCATGTACAAATCTTTCTGTGGACCTAGGTTCTTAACATCCTTGGGTGTATACAAAGGAATGGATGTGGTTAACTCCCATCTTATGCTTTTTCAAAAAATGGCCAGACTGTTTTCCAAAGCAGCTGCACCATTTCATATTCCCATTTGCAATGCATTCCAGTTTCTTCACATCCCTCGTCTTTTAGGGTCAAGTGGTATATCTTGTAGTGGTTTCAACGAGCATTTTCCTGTTGACTAATGATGATCATCTTTTCAAGTGCTTGTTGGTCTTTTGTGTATCTCTTTGGGGCTAATGTCCATTCTGGCCCTTTGCTCATTTAAAAAATTGGATTGCCTTTTTATTTTTGAATCATAAGTTTATAGTCTTAAGCTAGTTTCTACGGTAAACAAATTATGCTAAACCCCTACATTAAACGTAGTATACTCACTTTGTGTTTCAAAAGCTTTCATGATTTAAAACCTGGAGAACCACCTAAAGCTCTTATTCCTTTAGTCGTTCTATTTATCAATGACATGATCTTTGAAAGTCACTAATACTAGTGACTACATCACTTACTAGAGATGTACACTCCAGTTCAAATTCAGTGGAAGTAACTGCAAAGTCAGTTTACTGCCTCAGGTATGTTTGATGATGACCTGAAGTTTTACAGTCTTTTCTCCTGAGCTTCCTCCCTTAAGAAAGTAAATCTATGTAGGGTGAGGAGTAATCTGGAGGAATAAGGCTATGGGAAATAAGTATTTTCTTGCCTCCAGTGTGCAGGATTGGATCCAGGGCTTCTCTAATTGAGGATGGTTGATTTCCCTCAACAAGTGCATGCTAACTCAGCGATCTGGAACCTTGGGCCATGGAATCAATTATTTTATTTCTAATTCAAGGGTCTCTCCCAAGACCCATCTCAGCATGGGGCCCATGAAACTGGAGTTGGTCACCAGTTCCATGGCTGATTTGCATGTAAGTCCACCAGTGGCCTGCAGACAAGCTCTGGATACATCTGTACAAATTACTGTAATGGAGCTGTCAAGTGAACAAATGGCTGAAAGCAGATGAAGAAAAGAATTATTTCATAGGCATTCAAGTAAAACACCAACAAGATCTGGAATGCCAACAGTGTATCATGAAACAAATGTGACGCTTTAATAATAATGAACACAACCACGAAGAAGCACTATATTTTCCCTCTATTATATTAGCAAATACACAGAACAACAAAATAAATGGACTTACTTCCAACTACTGGTTCTTATATACCCATGAATATGTATCAGAATTACTTGTGGAGGTATTGAAAAATACACTGAAGTCTAGGTAGGCCTCACTCTGAGGTTGCAGGAGGGGTCAGAGTCAGAACCTAGGTATTTTTTTTACAAGCTCTTAGGATAGCTGAGTTTCCTGCTGGTCGAGTCTCTGATTTTAGGTTGACTGGGGTACTTTGGGTTTTTTGGGTCGCTTTGTCAGGGTACGGGGGGCTTTTTTCGCAGAGTTACTAGCAGTGGTGAAGAACTTGGCCTCTGGCTTTTTGGGAGTCTGTCTTGGGTCTTTTTTCCCCAGGGAAGAGTTTCTTTCTTTCTCCACCTCTTCTCTGACTCTGGCCTTCTTCCCTGGGCCTTTCCCTGGGGTCTTGGGCTCCGCAGCTATTGGGGTCTCCAGGGCTGGGGAGGCCTTTCTCTTCTTCCCACGAGCTGTGTTGGGACCAGGTCTCTTTTTCGGAGACTTCTTTCCTGTGGCAGCTTTTTGTATCTAAGAAAAAGAAAAAGGTGGGTGAATACAGGCCAGACTACTGACAATGTAACCCAAAGAGCTTCTATTCTTAAAATTTAGAGAACCCCTAAAAGGCACGCTAAAGCACAAAGAGTTAGGAATGGCTTTTTCCTTCTGCCTTGCAAACAGCAGCTGCATTTCATTATTAATGAGTGTAGAAAGGACCCTAGCATCTTCTTGGTGCAATCAGTGGAAAACCATCTTTTCCTATGGCTGGGGCTAAGGGCTCCGGGAAGCAAACGCTGGGAGCACAGGAGGGAGACCTGTGACCTCAACCTGACTCTTCTTCACCCCCAGGAGTAAACTCCCTATATGTGGGTTAGGGCAGTGGGTTACCCTGCTGAAAACCAGGCTGGCTGGCTGGTTACCCAGTTAAAACCAACTGTGGGATGTGTTAGAAAAAAGCGGGGACTGTACTCCAGGCTGGGACGCCTAGATTTTCCAAGCACCCTAGATGATCCAAGGACAACATTCCAGCAATGGACTGTGTCCCACACAGACAGACAATATAGACAAAATCACCAACAGGACTTTGTTTCTGACAATGTAAAACAACAGACAGAAATTTTGAGAAACAGTAAAAATATGATGAAACTTTCGTATCTTTCCCCAAATTTCCTAGGTGGTTCAAAGGCACACACACTTCCACACTCTTCCAACCATGCTGCACAGATTGTGGGATCTTAGCTCCTGACCAGGGATCGAACCCGGCACCATGGCAGTGAAGGCGCTGAGTCCAACCACTGCACCTCCAGGGACCTGCCGACACTTGAATACTCTTGAATCTTATCACCCCGGCAGAGATGCTTTCCCCTCCAGCATATCACCTTTCAGTCACATTAGAAGAAATACAGCTTACTTCTAGAAACAATTACACTGCTTACAGTAAACATACTAACCATCAACATTAATTTCAAGTGTATTAAAATAATCTCAATAGCACTTTGGGGATACTTTAAAAGGAATATTTTCAGTAACAGAGGAAAATTATAATTCTGTTGAAGATTTTAAGGATCACTGTTATAAAAATATACATAATAGGTAAAGTGCAGGGACAGCCGTGGGATGACCCTGACGGGCTGTGCCCAGGGAGGCTGTGAGTCTCCCAGATAAATGCAAGGGCCACCCTTCAATCTCTTAAAAAGGACCCACTGCTCCCCATCTGCTGAGTGGAAACATTAACAAAGCACCGCAAAATCAAAAAACTCAGCTCCTTTAAACCTGAGTTTTAAAGGAAGTCAGACTTCCATTAAGAGCCACGCAGGGCCGAGTGTCTGCAAAAGTGTCAGAGGCAGGACCCAGCATCCAAGTTTCCCCTCAGCTAAGTTTTCTGAAATCAATCATGTGGTGACTGAGGACTCACCTTCGCAAACTGAATCTGCTCTTCAAAACCACAGGCAACATGGTTAATTATTAGCCTTATTAATATGGCTGAGTCTCCCATGATTCCAAGGTACATGAAGCAAACCTTGGCTGACTACAGGTCACTCCAATATTTAAGGAGGGGGGCAGAATCAGTCAGAGGTTCTTGGGCCTCACCCTGGCATTTTTCATCCCTCACTTCACAAATTTCTACAAGAGCTGCCTCCCAGGTGTAGCACTCCTTGTCCCTCAGCAGTGCCTGCCGGCACATGTGGGCCCCAGAATCCATCCACAACGGGCACCAATATTAATGAAAATACCTTGGCGCTTCCTGCAGCTGGAGTTTCTTTCAATGGCACCAGCAATGGGATTTCATCTTCAGAATCGTCTTGTGCTTTAGGCAGGGTGCTCACCCCGCCGGTCTCCTCCTGGGGTGCAGGGTCCTGGGCTGGAACGCCCCCAGTTTTGAGGGACAATGCATCTGTGGTTGGGGCAGGTTTGGCCTTTCCAGCCTGCTTTAGAAGCTTCTTTTCTTTCTTCTCCTGCTGTCTTTTAAGAGCTCTTTCTTTCTTCTTTCGGCTTTTCTTTGATACCTCCAAAAAGAACCAAGCATAATTTTAAGTGTGCAATCTTCTTAGCACGTGTAGTCAGGTCTCCGTCAGCTCCTGAAAGGGCCTAGACCTACACAAGATCCAAGCAAACGAGCCCCACTGCCACCACTCGAAACCCAAATCCACTCTGTCTCAAAGCCACAGCTAAAGATGAATTTTATGTGGTGAATTCTATCCAGAATCTGGGTATGTGAAGCGTGTGGTCACCGGCTGTGTGGAAGTCAACTTCGTCTATAGGTTGAGTTACGAATAATTTGGAACTGTACAGTATGTGTTGTGAAATAGCTGGTCTTCCATACATGCAGGGTTCCATATCTACAGACTCAACCAGTTGTGAATCAAAAATATTCTGGGGGGGATCCCCAAAGTTCAAAACAGCAAAACTTGAATTTGCTCCACTCTGGCAACTCTTTACATAGCATTCACACTGCATTCAGTATTATAACCTAAAGATGATTTAAAGTATACGGGAGGATGTGTGTAGTTTAACTTATATACAGGACATTGTTATTCAGGCATGTAAACAAACAAAAAAAAACACTCACTGGACACATGGATGAACATGGCTGGAGAAAGACTGAATCAACTAGGAGACTGGTCCAACCAATAACAAAAGGGTCCACTTTCTCTCCTGACACTTTTTACAGTAGTACCAGCAGTATTTAAAACCCACAAACCAAAACCAAGAGGCATGCCAGCCTCAAGCAGTCTTAACATTTTGCCCACGAATAACCAAGTACTCAACAGCCTAGATTTTGGGTTTCCTCTTCCTCTCAGCCTCTCTTGCAGGCTCTTGTGAACCTCAGTTCTCTCTTCTTGGGCTGTGCTTACGGACATGATGAAGCCTGTCCAGGATATGAACTTCTACTAACCTTTTTCAACAGGTCCCGTGTGCGGAGTCCCTTGGCTTCACCCTGACTGCTGACAAAGGAAGAGAAGACAGGCAGGGAAACAGACCGCTCAGTCTTCAAGAACAAGAGCTTCACGCTCTCCCACTTCTGAAACAGAGAGAAGAGCAACGTCACCCATACAGGTTTTGCTTCTTTTATATGAAGGACTGACTGCGAGACGTCTGCAAGACTGTACCTCCGGCAGTTTCTGCGAGAGCCTTTTCGCAACAGCAACGACATTTTCAACGATGTGCTGAATCGGCATCCCAGTGTGACCGATGCGGATAGTGCTGGAAAAGCATTCGACACAGAGATGTGAAAATGTAACTTGCTTCTCAAAATAAAGCATAGGCTGGTATGTGACAAACAGAAGTACACAACTCAAACATTTTTTTTAGGGTAGAAACACTAAGATCTTCAGGTCCTCCATTTATTTTAAGAGAAGGTGATCATCTTTCCTGTTGTAGAAAAAATACCCTCCTCCTGAAATATCAAGAGGTGATTAGCGCTGCTCTCTTATGACCTAGACGGGAGGGAAATCCAGGAGGGAGGGGGTACGTGTATATGTACAGCTGATTCGCTTCACTGTACAGCAGAAACTAGTACAACTTTGTGCAGTAACTATACCCCTGCCATCAGAATAAGAAGTGACTGAGGAGCTGGCACATAATTGTATGAGGCTGGGAGGGTCAGCGGGGAGGGCCACAGGGAATTCCACCTGCATTCTGGAGGTCCCCGAACCAGCCCTCAAGCTTTGCTGAGGATGGTAACCCCCAACAGTGGCTGTTCTGCAAAGGACCCACTCCCAGGAGGACCGCTTGCTATCCTTATAGCCCCACTGCCCTGATGCAGCATCAGCTGCTCGTGGAACAGTATCTTCTGGCCGAGAGCAAAACTATCTCCTCAGCTGAAGCAGAGGGTACCCACGGGCCAGCGGAGAGCCCAGAAGTGCCCACAGCTCAGCCACCAGGTCCCCTGGTCCTGCTAGCTCCCACTCTCCCTACCAGGGGAGCTGACAGACAGGCTGGCTGTTGGTGGGGTATCTGCAGAATGAGAGTGACACGGGCTGGTGATCCCACCCCTCTCAAACCAAAGAAGGGGCTCACCCATTCTGTGTGCCCACTGGCACTGACCTGTAAGCACACCCTGAACCAGGCCTCTGACCCTCAAGCTAACTGATGCCCATCAAGCACTACTTTTATGTCAGCCTATAATATATAGTGGGGGGTCCAGGCCTGACCATCAACTCTACTTAGCTGCTTACCTCACCCAAGTAGGACGGTTCCCACCTGCAGGCAGAAGATGACACCAGAGTCCACCAGTCTCCCCAGCCATGCCCTGCTCTAACTCGCCTGGAGACATTGCTGAGGGCTGGCCTCCCTAGTGAGCAGAGCCAAGACATCCTGTTTTGTTACGGATGTGACCACTGGGTCCACATAGGGTATCTCTGGGTGGAAAGGCTCTACAGCCCTGCCCTACTGGCAGCTGCTCATCCCCACACCAGAGATGTCCCAGTCATCAGATTACGTGTTTTATGAAATGAGGTTGAACTATGTTCCCCTACAAACTCAAACTTAACCCTCCCTTCAAGCACTCAAACTCAACCTGCTTTTCAGTCTAATTAAAAAAAGAAAGAAAGAAAAAAGCTGAGCTGCTATCTGTCCACCTGAAGGCTGGGATGCAGTCATTGTCCTAAGAGGTCTTTGGTGGGTGTGGGGATTCCACCCAGCTCAGCATTCCAGGAAAGAGATGCTCCATGAGACCATGCCGAGATATAAGACGGGCTGGTGAAACAGGGGGGATGCAGAACTCACTTCTCAAGAAGTTAAAGCAAGACTGAAGTGGGCCTTGACTTTAAAGGACAAATGATGCTGGTCAACACAGAAGCCCAGAACTACTAACATTCCCTAAGCATCGGTCTTATTCTCCTATTTTCTTGAACATCTGGAGATCCCCTATCCAGTACAGTAGAAGTCAGTAGACATGCCTTTTTAAATTCAGCTAAAAATAAGTGAAGTTGGAAATTTGGTTCTTCAGCTGCAGCAGCCACATCACGAACTCATCAGCCACGCGTGGCTCATTCTCCTATGAGATCACACAGCCACAGACCGTCTCCAGCACTGGGCAAAGTTCTAGGGGGCAGCACCGTCCTAGAGAACTGAATACTTCTAAGGAATAAATCTTCTGAAGAATCTGATTTCATTAACACCATCTTATAAATGTTTAAACAGCCACCGCTGTTGTTCAGTCACTGAGACATGTTCGACTCTGCAACCCCAATAAAGCCATTACTAAAGATAAAGTCGGGGAAGGCAATGGCACCCCACCCCAGTACTCTTGCCTGGAAAATCCAATGGATGGAGTAGCCTGGTGGGCTGCAGTCCATGGGGTTGCTAACAGTCGGACAGACTGAGCGACTTCACTTTCACTTTTCTCTTTCATGCATTGGAGAAGGAAATGGCACCCCACCCCAGTACTCTTGCCTGGAAAATCCAATGGATGGAGTAGCCTGGTGGGCTGCAGTCCATGGGGTTGCTAACAGTCGGACAGACTGAGCGACTTCACTTTCACTTTTCTCTTTCATGCATTGGATAAGGAAATGGCACCCCACCCCAGTACTCTTGCCTGGAAAATCCAATGGACGGAGTAGCCTGGTGGGCTGCAGTCCATGGGGTTGCTAACAGTCGGACAGACTGAGTGACTTCACTTTCACTTTTCTCTTTCATGCATTGGAGAAGGAAATGGCAACCCACTCCAGTATTCTTGCCTGGAGAATCCCAGGGATGGGGGAGCCTGGTGGGCTGCCGTCTANAGTACTCTTGCCTGGAAAATCCAATGGACGGAGTAGCCTGGTGGGCTGCAGTCCATGGGGTTGCTAACAGTCGGACAGACTGAGTGACTTCACTTTCACTTTTCTCTTTCATGCATTGGAGAAGGAAATGGCAACCCACTCCAGTATTCTTGCCTGGAGAATCCCAGGGATGGGGGAGCCTGGTGGGCTGCCGTCTATGGGGTCACACAGAGTCGGACACGACTGAAGTGACTTAGCAGCAGCAGCAGCAAAGATAAAGTTAAACAGAGGCACACCTTCACGCCTTTTACCTACCTGCAAGAGCCGCTCTTAGAGATGTTTAAGACAGTTCCCCCAATGCAGTCGTTGATCTCTCTAGATAAAGTCTTGGACTGAAGGTTTACACATACTGGAACCCTAGAACAACACAATGGCTCTTTACCCCAGCACATAACAGCCATAAACATCACGTTACCCAAGTCCAGTCACTGCTGAGAAACTTACTTCTTTCTGTTGTAGAAATGCCTCCCCAGATGTGAGGGCAAGAGCCGCCTGATTCTGGCATCTGTAATGAAGAAGTCAAAACTACCCAAGAGGCGGAGCTTGGCTTCATAGGCTTTATACTCCTTTTTTAAAGTTCGGAGAGGGATAATCTAGAAAATTTAAGAAAATATGAAAACATGAAAATACAAAATAGAAACAGACTCAGTGACACACACAGCAAACACACTTATGGTTACCAAAGAGGAAGGGGAGGGAGAAATTAGGAGTTTGGGATCAACAGACACAAAACGACATTGTAAACCAACTAAACTTCGATGAAAAAGAAAAAGGAGAAAGAAAGCAGAGGGGGAAAAAAAGAGAAAATATAAAAACACAAAAAAACTAGGAACCTGGACAAGAAGAAGAAATACAGGGACGATTTGTGTTTAGATTCTAAAATGCCCTGGAGTCACAGCTGAGTAGACACGAATGTGCCTGAAACAGCACAGGCACAGGCTGACTGCTGGGGATACAAGAGAAATGAGCGGGACCCTCGCCTAGAGGAACCGCACCGCCAACGACAGAACCGGCAAGAGGTGCTGAGCCAGAGGCAAACCCAGGACACCCCCAAGGAGAAAGGAGCAGTTTAACAGAGCAACCTTCTGCAAAATCTTCAAGACAGAAACATCACTGATGCACATGTAGAGCTCTTAGGCCAACCAACCTCAACAGCTCATTCGTTACAAGCTAGAGGGAATATGCCCTACCCAAAGCCAATGAGAATTTAAAAGGAAAATAAAGTCAGGAGAGGAACATGTACTAGGTAATGTATTACTTGTCACAACTGAAATCTTTTTTTTTTTTGGGGGGGGGGGGGGGGGGGCAGGCGTAGGGGCAGG
>SJYX01009890.1:753821-793507 GCA_006410675.1 Oreotragus oreotragus
AAAAAAAAAAAAAAAAGGAATGAGAAGCAGGAAAACAGTGAAACCAGAGAAAATTTCAGTAGGGAAACTATTAACCTGTTTGCTATTCCTATTTAGTTCTCTCCTTGTATCTGGGTACAGCTGTGTGGGTGCCTTGAAGTGAAGTGAAATCGCTCAGTCGTGTCCGACTCTTTGCGACCCCGTGGACTGTAGTCTACCAGGCTTCTCTGTCCATGGGATTCTCTAGGGAAGAATACTGGAGTGGGTTATCATTTCCTTCTCCAGGGGATCTTCCTGACCCAGGGATCAAACCCGGGTCTCCCGCATCAGAGGCAGATGCTTTAACCTCTGAGCCACCAGGGAAGACATTTAACTCTCTCACAAAGGACACCAATGCTTCCTTGTACACCATTTAGGAAGACAACTTTTTAATCCTATCAGCCTTAACTTAGAGGAATTATTTTCCCTGAGAAATGTCAAGACTATTCTCAGAAGTGATTTCTAGGCTTAAAAAAGCTTGTGTGTGGGGGAATGCTTTCAGCACCTTTGATCATATTTTATTATTGAAGATAAGCAGCTGACAACTTCTTAGAGGACTGTGTTCATTTAACCATAACAGTATGTAACTGGTAAATGTTATTGATAGTTAAAGTGGATCTTTACTTAAATTAGGAAGGTTTTCAATAGCCTTAATATTTGGGCTTTCCTGATAGCTCAGTTGGTAGAGTCAACCTGCAATGCAGAAGACCTCAGTTCAATTCCTAGGTTGGGAAGATACCCTGGAGAAGAGAAAAGCTACCCACTCCAGTATTCTTGTCTGTAGAATTCCAGTCCATGGGGTTGCAAAGACTTGGACAGGACTGAGTGACTTTCAATAGCCTCTGTGAGGTATTATGATAGGTCATCAATAAGCAATCAATAAAAGAACTTCTAAAAGTTATTCATACATATAATTAAATCTACCAAAAAAGAAAACAAGGACTTAGCCTTGAGATTTAAAGAGTTAATCAGCAGAGGTACAAGTCAGATGAACTTGGCTCTAACAACATGAAAGTCTGATAGGGACAATCTAGTATTTTTTCTCTTAGTATTTATTTATTTGGCTGCACGGAGTCTTATCTGCATGGGTTCTAGTTCCCTGACGAGGGATCAAACCCAGGCCCCCTGCATTGTGTGCACAGTCTTAGCCACTGGGCCACCAGGGAAGTCCTGGGACAATCCAGTGTTATAACTGACAGGGCACATCAAAGGGAACAGAGTGAGGCAGGCACTCAAGACTGATAGATTGGGAGGGAAGCTCAAGTTATTTCACCACCTTTGAGGAATACTAAGTGGTCTGTGTGTGTGGCAACAGCTTTATAAAAGCAGATAAAGGGAGATGTGAAGCTTTCCTCTCTGGCTTATTTACTCAGTTGCATTTCTAATGATAATTCAAACAAATTACCCAGCAGTAAAGAGAATAAACTAGTGATAAGACAGGTGGGTTAATTAATCTCTGAACCCCACCCACCACCACCACCACCCCCAAAGTTCAAAAACAGGCAAAACTAATCTATGGCAGAGTAGTGATTGCCTTGGCAGGAAGAAGGGATGGATTGGAAAGAGGCAGAAAGAAACTTTCTGTAGTGATGAAAATGTTCTATATGTTGATGGGGATTTAACATAATTGTATACACCAGGTAATTCATTGTTAAACTTGAGATCTGTGCATTTCTCTGTATGCAAGTTTTATCTTAATAATAAAAAAAAATTCTCCTTTGTGTACACATTCTGTCTGCTGGACTTTCTTTATAAATAGTAATTACTCTTCAGCATCTAATCTTTCAAAATTTCTTTTATTCTAACATTAAGTGTATTTGCCAGGAAAATAGCAAAGGAGATAGTTTTTGTTTGAAGTATAACAAATTTGTGTGACTTATTAGCAAACACAAAGTTCTTTAGGACTGTACTGCTCAATTCAGAGGGGTGAAGTCTCAACCTAGACAGTCACAAACAGGAGTGCAAAGCAATTTCAACATGTTTCTTTCATTATGCCCCCTCTAGCTAAACTATTGTACTGGTAGAAATTATCAGTAGCCTCGCTCTTCACTAAACTCAAAGAACTTTTGGTGAAAATGCCTTAGAATGCAAAGTTTGCTAAGTCACTTTAGTCGTGTCTGACTCTGTGCGACCCCATAGGCGGCAGCCCACCAGGCTCCCTCGTCCCTGGGATTCTCCAGGCAAGAACACTGGAGTGGGTTGCCATTGCCTTCTCCAATGCATGAAAGTGAAAAGTGAAAGTGAAGTTGCTCAGTTGTGCCCGACTCTTAGCGACCCCATGGACTGCAGCCCACCAGGCTCCTCTGTCCATAGGATTTTCTCCAGGCAAGAGTACTGGAGTGGGGTGCCATTGCCTTCTCCAAAATAGGTTCATATAAATCGTAAAATCACAATTTCTTGTACTGCTTATTCTTATTTATTTCACTTTTAAGACTAATGTTTAGAGGACAAATTAAATACAAAGAACCACAAAAAAGATGCCATGACCGTATGTGACTTTTCGAAATCATGCTAGCATCAAATTTTGGTTCTTTTAAAATTCAGAAAACTTAGATTTTAATTGTAATTTGGTCATCATTTATTCTAGACTGGGGGATAAAATTCTCCACTACAAAGCTAAAACATCCAAGGTACTAACGCTATTTTTCTGCTTTAAGATGTCAGATACAACTTTTGTATCAGACACTGGTTCCATGGGCCATGAAGTATAAGAAATACTTTATTGTCAATCTTGCACACACAGCCTGTGTGTCGTCTGATGCCTGAACACGACATTGAGAACTGTAAAGAAAGCAGATACACTCAGAGTATGACAGAATACAGTAATTATAAACAGACAAACCCTTCAAAAGGGAAGATGACAATTTTTATTGTTATTACAAAAGCAAATTTTTTTAACTTCAGTCATTTGAATAATTGCAAGAGCAGACTAAGGGCTTAATCCTCACACAGGCACCAAGTCAGGCACAGTAGGTAGCTACAAATCATAAGAAAAAGGTTTCTTTACCTTGGATTCCCATAATTCCTACCTAGAGCATTCTGCCATGCTTTGGAATTAGGTTAAAAACCCAGCAAACCTAATCAGTTCCCTTCAATTCTGTTTTTTAAAAAAGGAGAGCTAGGTATTAACCTGCCATCTAGTGAAAACTAGTCACTAAATCCTGGCCTGAGAGAGATCCACATTTCTTCTAGAACAAAGAGAAGAAACTAGTTAACCAAGACGTGTGCCCAATGTTAAGTCCTTAAAATGTAGACCTGGACTCAGACCTCAGTTTCACCTAACGCATGTGTGTGGTCTGGTCGCCTGAGGTGTGCAGGAGCTCCAGCACAAACACTCTTCTGGCAGCAGGCAAGGAGGTAGCGGGGACTTGGGCTGACAAGCACTAGGCTAATGTGCCTGGCAGAGGGGAGCCTTGGGAAGCACAACATCATTCTACCTTTGCTGTCCACAAACCTGAGGTTTCCACGGTAGGTAGTAAAGGGCACAGTGGCATGTGTGACAAGGCAGAAAAGACTACCACCATTCTGAGGGTCACTTAAATCCTGCCTAATTTTCTGCCTAATCAGACATGGTGCCTTACTGCTTCTCCCTTATTTTGGAGAATACTCCAATATTCCCACACCTTTATGCCCCTTAAAACACTTCTTAATAGACAACTCAGCTAGCACATTACTGTTTCAAGGAAGCATAGGATTAGAGGTATGTGAAAAGTGTATTTACTGAAGGAAGACTCAGTTATGTCCTAGGATATTGAAAATTAAGAATATCCTAGAGCCAAAACCATCACAAGTTGAACCAAATTTACCCTATCGGAAATTTGGCAGTACACTGGTTCAAATGGAAACCACTGAACTACAGGGAAATAACACTTCCTATTCCATTTACTATGGAATCTAATATAACCAACTGACTGCTAAATTTAAACCTACTAGTCTTTGAGTTGTGCATGTGTAAGTACATTTATTTGCTTAAGTTGCTGCCATGGCAAGATCTCTAGAGGAAAGAAACTAAGATCATAAACGTATTAGATGACATCTGCTACAATCATGGAAAAAATCAGCTGGAGGAAATATAAGCCATGTTACTTGGAGACAGAAAATTGTCCCCTAAATTCTGTTGATTGCTATCTACCTTATGTATGTATGTCTGTGAGAGGATTAATGGCACAGTTTATTCTGTTAAGATAGACCAACACTGAACATTTAATCATTCCACAATCAGCTATAGTGCTGTTACCAGAATTTTCACAAAGGGTTTTTAAAAGCTGAAAGTTGCTTGATGTTAAGAGCTGTAATAAAAACTTTCCTACCCAAACCAGTGAAGCTGTCATCCATGAAGCAGCAGTCCATAAGAAGTCCACGCCAATGAGGAAAGGTGCTAGGGTGCTGCCAGATGGAACAGCCATCAAAGGCCACGGAGTAACCAGTCACAACTAGTGTTTCTGAAGATTGCCAGGGAGTTTTCTTGAGTTTTTTTTTCAAAAGTTCATCATGAAAGCAGTTTTTGAGCATAAATTCACCTTTTTCTTGGGTTGCAAAACTGCAGCTGGTTGAACATATGACCCCCAATACCTGTAGCACTTCAGCTGAGGATGCCAGTATCTGTCAACTGCATCACATTCAAAGTCCATCCTATTTTGTAATAGTAGTTCTTGTAGTTTATGTAACTAGCAGACAAGTATGAACTACCTCGTTACAGTGAATAACCTTATTCTTCTACAATTCACAAAGTTTTTACATTCAATTATCACATATTTCAAGACTCAATTCAAAACAAATATACATGGGCTTAATTATTCAAGAATACCTTACTATTTGTCACTTAATTTCATAGTATTATATACTCAGTCCATCTCTTTTAGTTTGATTTTACATAATTTTCACTGGATGAATTATGCTTACAAATTAAAAACAAGAAACATATTTCCCCTCCTCTTGTAGTAAAGAAATAAAGGTTGAAAATGGCAATTATTTAATGTTTATTTCAATTATCTTGTTTATTAATTTAAAAAACTATGATTAAATAACCTAGCATGAAAGCTGTATAAAGAACATCATTAATGTAAAAAGATGCAAAGAAAATTGATTCTAACGTATCTATGCTAAAGACAGAAAAGAAAAATGTTTAGGTCTGTAATATCCTAAGTCTGTAGCCAGTTACCCTGTTTTTGCATTGTCAACAATATAAACACACTTGCACTTGCAGAAAACAAAATGACAGCATAGGAATCTGTATATTGCTTTTCATAGGTCTAATATCTCCCCACACTGCTAGTTCACTTCAGACACATCTGCCCGTCCAAGTAACCAGGCAGTGTAATGAAGATTTTAAAATCCATCAAATAAGCATTCTTCCCACAGAACTTCAAAGCCGACGAAAATGTACGGTGTTGGTTGATTTAACAATGAGGTTTCTTCTAAATAATCTTACTTGCATAAATGTGCAAGAATCCATCAAAAGTTTTATTTCATAATTATATTTATTCTCTTCATTTTTTTTAGAGGTAGGCCCTTCACAGTTGATATCCAAGTCATTTTGAGTCTTGGCAACATGCACATAATATTCTAAAAGTGTAACTGTTTTAATAGCAAACATAACTTTTTAAAAAAAAAGTGTTCAATTTAAAAATGGAAATATATCTCTGGGAATAATTTCAGTGACTCTTGAGCTTTTAAAGATTCGTTAAAATCCAAGCAATTGCTAGTATCTTGTTCTTATTAACTTGGAAGTATGAAAAGTTACAATGTACTGATTAAAGCTCCCAAATATTCCAGAAAACTAAAAGCCCAGATTTGCAAACATAATATAACTTAAATTTCATGCAACTTTAATAACCATGAGTATAGTTACAGGAAACTGCAGGACAGTAACTGTGCTCTGTCCATAAGATGTAGCCTCATTCATGAGATGAATGGGAATTTTACAGTTATGAAAACATGGTTAGATTTAATTTTTATGTTTTGTGGCTGGAAATAGTCAGAGGAGGCTTTCCTTTCCAAAGCAGGAAGATTACAGGGAAGGGACATGTCGTTAGATACACAATTACAAAGTATCTTATTTAGAGATTAAGCCAACCTAAGAGGCTAAGTCTTAGGTAACTGGCAACACTCAAAATCAAGGTGGGGCTTCCAGTAAATCCAGAAAAAAATCCCTGAAAGTATCCCTTCCATTTTCCATTTATTCTCATTAAAAATTTCAAAATCATGTCAGTTGTAGCAGAAGGTCAGGATTCAATCTAAAAATCACCACAGTGCTGCGCTCTGGGCCATCCAAATCATAACTGAGCAAATTTCAGCAATATATTTAAGAAAACAGTTTTGAATAATTGAGAAAAACATAATTCTACTTGTCATTGTTAACTTTAGTCTGTGCAGATTCTGATGGTTCTAAATATGTGTTCATTTAGTTACTGGATGAGATTTAGCTTTAACCAGCAAGGGTCAGCCTTTAAAATTACTGATATAAACAATAAATAAACTGGGTAATTTGTAGAACTGGCACTTGCAATTGATATGGTTTTCATACTAGTTGCATGCAGCTCTTATAAATACTAAAGGAGGCATTTTTGCCAGGTCTCAACATGCTGTCTTTATTGTAAATTCCACTAATTTAACAAGTTAATGGAATTTTTTGTAGGGGTACAATTTCATTATGCTTTATACTTATGAAAACTACAGATATGCTGTTCCTGTGTCTTAAAACCACTTACTTTAAGAAACCATGTTAAAATATCAGTTGGCAGAAAATAACTGAGAGACCTAATAAAGCAGTGTCATAGTTGCATAAAGATATTGTATGTATGCATTAACCATCAAAAGAAGGGGGTCCATGTAATTATTTCTTTTAATACAAACTTGAACATGGTTTGTAACTGCCTCCTTTAAGTAGTGAAGAGGGAGAGTTTAGAAAAGTCCAAGTAATAAAATGTACTGGATTACTTGGTCAAGTTAAAAAGCTAATGCAACAATGTTACATCCAGATAAAAAACAGTATTCAAAAGCAATTCAAATACTGAAAAGGGTTTCAAATTGAATATTTTATTAACATGGTAGTTGTCTTTGTAACATGTGCACACACACTCGCACACTCAGAATGATCTGCCTGGGGGGAAAAAGACTAGGAATGCCTAAGGGGAAATGAAAAATAAAAAAATTCCTGGTAGGTTTTTCATTATTGTAGGCGATTATGTCCACATCACTTACAAAGCTATTGCCAAACCTGTCCAAGGAAGCAGAGTTTGAGAGGGGAAGAAAAAAATCTTGGGAAAAATTCAACAGTGGCATAGCAGAGCTCTCAATATGAGAAAGCTGACATAATGTGGACTTTTGCTGTGAATTTTGTCTTTGCAAAATATGGGGAGAGGTTTGTCAATGGGCAGAAAATAAGAGAAGGCGGTGTGAAGTAGGCTTTTGCAGTCAATTTTCCTCACAGTATTGTGCAGGGTCATCAAGAAAATGCTTAGTCTTTCTCTGGAACCAGTTTCAGAACTTTTCCAATTGCAATGGTCTTACCTAGAAATGAAAATTTTAAGAAACCTTTTCAGTAGTTAACAGCAAGGCTATGTTAGATATTTAAACTTTATCATTAGTTTACAATGTAAATTACTAATTAAAACCTATGCAGAAAAGTAAAGTGTGGATATATCCATACAGTGGAATTATTATTTGGCAATAAAAAGGAATGTTATATACATATCATAGCATGGGTGAACCTCAAAAACATGCTGCGTGAAATAAACTACACACTAAAGGCCACAAACTATATGATTCTATTTATAAGTCATGTCCAAAAAAGGCAGGCAGAGGAAAAGTAGACATATGGTTGCCTACAATGGCCAGAGGTAGATAGGATAATTGGTGGTAACTTTGTAAACAGGTATTTGGGTTCCTTTTTCAGATGTTATAAATGTTATAAAATTAGGATGTAGTGATGACTATATAACTCTGAACATACTAATTCACTGAACTATATACTCCAAACAGGTCAATTTCGCAGTATTTAAATTATCTCAATAAAAGCTGTTAAAAAGGGCTCTCAGACCCTATTATTAGAAATAAAAATCCATTTGGTCTTGTGAAAAAACTAAAAGCCAAGCTATTCTTTAGGGGAAAAAAAATTCTGAAGTTAAAAATTCTTGCTACATTAATTTCTAATTGATAAATAAAATTCTCATTTTGTTACATTAATAGGAAAGCCCCAATATCCAGTTTCACTATCATCAAGAATACTTTTAAGATAATGATTTTAAATGTATACCATCTTTATATAGTTTTCCTCTGAAATAAAGCTCAGGGACCACATCCATCATATTCCCAGTGCTTGGCACAACTCCTGACATTCAGCGGATATACGTAAAGATTTTGCTGAATTGAATTGGAATATGTGAACTGACTATTCTGTATGTTAAGTGAACCATAAACTTTTATGTAAAGTCTTCCACAGTCTTAAAATAGTAACCTAAATTAATAATCTATAAGATAAATGTTCTATTAAACACAAAGCCATTTTGTTTCTCTGATACCAAAGTTTCATAGCTGTTTGAAACAGGAAAATTACAGCTATTCCAATTCACTTAGGCAGAAGTGGACACACACACAAAAGAACATGAACATTAAACCTTGAAATAAATATTAAAAATATAATAAAATATTTTTATATTATTTAAATATTTTTATTTATAAAAATATAAAAATATAATGAATAAATACTAAACCTTGAAAATATTAGGCATTAAGGCTATCAATCTATGCACTCCTTTATCTCCCCCCATTTCAGTGCAGTTAAAGTTTATCATATTGAATTTTGAAGTGATTTTTGCTGAAAAGTAAGATGTCTACCTCAAAGGTTTGCTTATTAGCAAAAATTTGCTCTACTGGATAAAAACTCTTCCAGATGAGTTTTTATCACACATATTACAGAGGATTTTATCATAGAAATGTCTTATTTAGCAATAAATAAAAGGACTCTCAAAACCTACTGCCTGCAAAATATCAAGATTAAGGTTCTTCATCTAGAGCATTACTACTAAAGTATATGTTCAAGTCTGTTTAATTCATTCAACTCATAAAATATATGACATATAAACAGGTATCCAAGTTTCCTAGGAACTTCTAATGTGCACTGTACTCAGATGAAAACTACCAAAGCTAAGCACCTTAGACAGACCTCTGGACATCAGTTTAAAGGCTTACCCTCATCTCTTAAAGTAAAGCGACCCATCTGAGGGAAGTCTTTAAAGGTCTCAAGGCAGATGGTTCCTGCTGTCCTCAAGCGGGCAATGCACACTTGATCCTGTTTCACAAAACGGGGTCGAGTCTTACTTTTTTCTCCTGATTTCTTGTCTACCAAGCAGATTAAGGCCTATCCAAGAAAAAAGGATGAGATTAGAATAATGCCTAATAAAAGAATCTTCAAGACCAGAAGTGTGAATAATGGTCTTAAAAACCCCAATTATCTTAAAACTCACTGTTATTTCGACTTCTTCAATACAGGTATGGATATGCAGCACCGCATTATAACCTGGGCAGATGATGGACTTGTGCTCTATAATCACTATCTGTCAAACAAAAAAAAAAATTATCATCTTTATCCCTAGGTAAAAAAAGAATTGAATGTGTAACTCACAATTTCAGTAGGGCACCAACTTATTTCTGTGTTAGAAGTGATAGGTCAGATTGGGTTACCTCAAAGCATGAATTTTTGATATCTTTATCCTACAGATCTTCTTGGCAAGTGCCCAAACTTTAAAAACATAGGCATACTTTCTTCTCTGGGAAGCCTTTCCTCTATACTCCCCCACCAAGGCATTCACTGCTGCTCACATGCTAGAATTTTCCCTACTGATATGAACTTAGTTTTATCCATTTCCCAGTATCCAAGCTCCAAAGTTAACAACCTTGTATCTGACATAAAAATCTAACTTGATTAATCATCATATAACAACTCAAAAATTCTGTGAGTTCTACCAATTACTTACTCTGTCATCCTCCTGGGGAAGTCAGGTTGCTAATAACATGGAGAAATTAATTGTATTTTCCTATTTGGAAATTTGCTTGCTCTGAATGAGCAGACAAACCATGACTTCCAAGGCAACTGTGCTCTACTTAAAGTGAAAGACACTTTGGGCAAAATATTAAGTATCTATATATTATCAACAGAAAATAAAAAGCAAAAATGCATACTTTCTACCCAGGACTTGTACCGTCAAAGACCTTATGGGTATGAGATGTATATCACAGCTGCTGTAATCTCTATATATGGTTTATCCTATTTCAATTCCCCTTCTGCACACAATGGCATATCACCAATAATCAGCACAAAGGGCATTTAAATCCTAGTCTCATTGTGACAGTAAAGGTCATCATGATAACTACAGTATCTGGTTTACCTGGGCATCAAATGTGCGACCAGAATGACAAAGATTATTTGGATCACAAAGTATGAACCCTGGAAGAATCTCCTCCTCTTCAATTCCTTTCAGTCTGATTTTGAGGTTTTCACCTGGGGCTACAGAATCGGTTTCCACATCATCGGAAAGGATTCCAAGAACTTCCACATTGTGCTTAAAAAGAAACCAAAATTGGAAAACTTTTGATACATTCACTACATTATAGAATGGAAAATGATCTGTTTGCTGAAGACTTGCAAGTCACATTTTTCTGTGGTTGTTGAGTAGCCAAAGTACTTCTTGTGAGTTTAAAACTTTGTAACATTTGTTTAACACAAACTTACTAAAAATCATATCTTAGAATTACAAGCCTGCCAATTAAAAGATTTATCTGTCATCTTTTAAATATCACATCCTAATAATTTCCAAACAGAATATCTGCCTTTTTAACTTTTTTAAAATTAAAACATAAATCATTTTAATTTTATAGATATAACTTTTATTATTCTTAAATTTCAGGAGTTAAGAGACATAGCTTCTATTACCTATCAATCCCCAAACATCTGAAGAATGTGTTTTTCTAAGGTTATTTGAACAACTAAGCTTTAAAAGCACACTGACTGTTTAATAGGTAAAGGGTTTCCTTCTAGGGTGATTAAAATGTTTTGGAACTAGACATGCTGATGGCTGCACAATACCGTGAATGTACAAAATATCAATAGTGGTAAAATTTGTCTTTTACTACAATAATTTTTTTTTAAGCATATATATGGGGGAAAATGTTAAAAGCAATACCCACAAAGTAGTCCTTATTTTACTCCATTTCCTCCCTTGGAGATAATTCATATTTTTAAAACACATGCCAGAAAACAAAACAATATAACAACCTTTAAGACAAAATGAACTTTCTCATTGGATGGTAGATAAATAGGAGAGAATCCAGAATCACTGTATTCCATACCAGAATTCTACAAACTGTCATTTGCTAAACTCCAGTAGTTTCTCCCCATACACATACACAAATAACAGCTTTCTTTCCCAAAAGGTAGCTTATACCTTACTGATACCTGTCTTGAAATTCATTCCAAAAACTGGTAGTACAGCCATATTTGCTAGCAAATTCTTTAGAGTAATGGAATAAAGAGGTAGAAACTAGCAGTTCCATCATATATAACCAAACAAGTATGTTTACTACTTTTTGCCCAAATAATCCAGTATAACAATTCCTTTCCCTAAATGAAGACTTTTATAACTAAATAGAGCAAGTCAAATCTGTAATCCATACTTATGAAAAATTAAGATTAATTTTTTAATTACTTTCTGAGAGGTAGTAAAGATTTTATCTGCTCAAAGTACTTCACAGAAGTGGAGAGTCATACATGATTTATGTATGTATGGCTGGCTGGCTGATTTTACTTAATAATAATGCCCTCCAGGTTCGTCCATGTTGTAGCCTATATTAGAATATCCTTCCTTTCTAGCTCAGTGATATGCCATTTTATGTATACACCATATTTGCTTCTGCTTCCATGCGTTGGCTGCTATGAACATTGGTTCTCCAAGATCTGCTTTCAGCTTTTAAGGGTGTGTACTCAGATGTGGAACTGCTGGATCATGATTATTCTATTTTTATTTTTGTTCTTGAAGAAATGCTGTTAAGTTTTCCACAGCAGCTGCAAAATTTTACATTCCTACCAACAATCCAGAAAGGGTTCCAAATCTCTACATCTTCACCACCATTTGTTATTTTCTGGGTTTTTCTTTTTTTTAAATAGCCATCCAGATGGCTGTGAGGTATTATCTCACTGTAACTCTGATTGGCATTTCCCTAATGAGTGTCAAAGAATTGATGCTTTTGAACTTTGGTGTTAGAGAAGACTCTTGAGAGTGCCTTGGGCTGCAAGGAGATCCAACCAGTCCATTCTGAAGGAGATCGGCCCTGGGATTTCTTTGGAAGGAATGATGCTAAAGCTGAAACTCCAGTACTTTGGCCACCTCATGCGAAGAGTTAACTCATTGGAAAAGACTCTGATGCTGGGAGGGATTGGGGGCAGGAGGAGAAGGGAACGACCGAGGATGAGATGGCTGGATGGCATCACCGACTCGATGGACGTAGTCTGAGTGAACTCCGGGAGTTGGTGATGGACAGGGAGGCCTGGCGTGCTGCGATTCATGGGGTCGCAAAGACTCAGACACGACTGAACTGAACTGAACTGAATGATTAGTGATGTTGAGCTTCTTTTCATGTGTTTGCTGGCCACTTGTTCATCTTCTTTGGAGAAATGCCTGCTTTAAGTTCTTTGCTAATTTTTTAGTCAGATTCTTTATTTTTGTTGTTGAGTTGTAGGAGTTCTTGATATATTATGGATAGTAACCCCCTTTATCAGATTCATGATATACAATTTCTTACCCCCATTCTGTAGGTTCCCTACCTATAGTTTTTTAATGTAAAATAGTCTTACATCTGGGCTTCCCTGATTGCTCAGACAGTAAAGAATCCGCCTGCAATGCTGGAGAACTGGGTTCAATCAATCCCTGGGTTGGGAGATGCCCTGGATGAGGGCATGGCAGCCCACTCCAGTCTGCTTGCTTGGAGAATCCCCATGGACAGAGGAGCCTGGTGGACTACAGTCAATGGGATCGCAAAGAGTCGGACACGACTGAGCAATTAAGCACAGCACAGCATAGTCTAACATCTTTTAAAACATAATTCTGTTCCACTGAAACTCAGAGACTGAAGTAAACTGAGTTCTTAAGGACTGATTAACACCTGTAAGACAGGCTACACTGACCTGTTCAGTAATTAGTGTGATAGTTTCTAAAGAGAATATAGTAAGTCCCTTCACCTTTAGCTACAGCCCAGCACTAAGTTCACTTGCCCATAATAAGTACTTTTCTATTGTGATAAAATACTCATATTTACCTTTTTTAACGGTTTTACATCGTACAATTCAGTGGCATCGACATTCACAATACGAAACATCATCACCCCAAAAGGAAGTTCTGTGCCTATTAAAAATCCACTCCCTATTCTTCCCCCAGCCCCTTGCTTCCATCTCCACAAGCAAACTTGACTTCTGTGATTGCTCAACAGATAAAATACAACAAGGATTCAAACTGACCATTATTTTCACTCGTGTATCACTGCATAATTACCTCTTAAAGAAAAGAGACTATGATAGGATACTGTGATCGCCAATGCATAAGGCATCAAGAAACCCCAAAGTATAATTTGTAAGGTTTCAATTAAAACTCAATAGTACATTGACAATTATCTTTTGTAATATTCTTTGTCTGGAATAAGCGTGGTAAAGAAATTCTCAGTTAAATCTAACAAAATGTCTGTTTGGAGGTTCTGATAATTCAGGCCTTTTCCTACGTAAATAACATCTTTGGATTGTTAGAGAAGTCCTCTGGAAAACAGGTAACAGTTTCTTAGTAACAGGTCATCTGCAATTACCAGCAACTGACCAGTCAAAAGAATATAGTTCATTGAGATTTTTTCATGTTATTTAATGAAGCCCTCTCCTATAATGAAGAAACTACAGTAAGGTATTAAGAGTCAAGAAAAGACCCATTTATGATTTTTTAAAAAAATCCCTTTCTCCCCAAATAAATTAGGAGCATAGCTAGGAGCATAGCATTTTATAGTATCCAACATAACTACTATGTACTAAAAATAAAGCTAATTATATTAATGTTAAACCTGAGTTTTCATCCCTGGCTCACTTACTAATCTAGAACGTTAACAGAAGCAAATCATTTAACCACTTCAGATCTCTATTTACTTCCTATAAAGTAACTGACTGAAGCTCTCATGATGACTTTCCTTTTAACTCTGACATGGCGCTAATACTGTCCCTTCTCCATTTGTCAATAAATAACACCACATATTCTTGATTAAATTTTGCACTCGACATTAACTAGCTCCACATAGCTCAGTTGGTAAACAAGCTGCCTGCAGTGCAGGAGACCGAGGTTCTATCTCTGGGTTGGGAAGATCCCCTGGAGAAGGAAATGGCAACCCACTCCAGTATTCTTGCCTGGAGAATCCCATGGATAGAGGAGCCTGGCGGGCTACAATCCATGGGGTTGCAAGAGTGGGACACAACTTAGTGACTAAACCACCACCACCACCACCAATGTTGGATTTAAAAAGTGGTTTCTTTNGGAAATGGCAACCCACTCCAGTATTCTTGCCTGGAGAATCCCATGGATAGAGGAGCCTGGCGGGCTACAATCCATGGGGTTGCAAGAGTGGGACACAACTTAGTGACTAAACCACCACCACCACCACCAATGTTGGATTTAAAAAGTGGTTTCTTTTAATGAAATCCCTAAGACTGAAAAGTTCTGATTCCTTACTAATATTTTCAAGAGAAAATTTAAATGAACAAGAGCATTATGAATTCTTACCTTGTTTGGCATCATCACAAGCTGCTGGCCTTTACAAATAGATCCTGATTCCAGCTTTCCCAGGACCACAGTGCCCATATCCTGTTTAAAATAAAAAGCCAAATGTCAGACTTCTGTTACTAATATACAGGGGTTCAGCAACCCAAAGTGAAATCTTGCAAGGCTTATTCAGAAAAGAAAATCTTTAGCTCAAGTGGTAGAATGCTTAGGATTAATCTCAGACACAGGCAACAAATACTCTCTGTCAAAAGCACATATATTTATATAATACTAATAAGTAAGTATGCCTAGGATTTAAAAAGAAAACACACTACAGGAGACAGAATTTTACGTTGAAGATCTAAATTTCTTGTTCAAATTGACGTTCTCTCAAAACTGTCTGAGACATTCCCTATTTAAAAACTAAATTTCAAGAAATTTAGCATGAAGCTAATGAAATGATGTATTTGAAAAAAAGCAAAATACTACATATTGATAGTGCAGTACTTAAAATGAAGCTGAAAACATAGTTAAAAATAGTAAAGCTTATTATTTTTTTATTTGAAGCTTATTTTTTAAAGACTACATCTAGTGTTGGTTAGGCTATGGTAAACAAGTTCATATACTGCTGGTGGTCATGTAAATTAGCACTGTATTTTAGAAGGCTATTTGTCAGTATCTATTAACTTTAATGTACAAACTCTTTCAGAAGTTTTACTTATAAGAATCTCTCACCAAAAAATGATCACTGGCTCATAGAAAAATAACCAAAATAAACTAAACTGATTTAAATTATGGTCTATCTATATCACTGAATAACATAATCTTTATTAAAAAGATACCTGTGTTTTATTGTTAATTATTAAAGTTATTTCATAGTTTAAAACAGAAGACAAAATAATTTGTCACCTCCCATAAAACCCAATTTCTTGAACATTTTGGGTACCTTGTACTTATCCACAATTGGCAGCCTGATTGGTCCATCAACTGATCTATTGAAGTTTGGCAAATTATCGAGATATGGAATAAATGGTAATCCACTGAGAATATAATAAAATGAAAGAGTCAACATAAATGTTAAAATTTTAAGAAATTACATGGCTCTAACTTTAGTTCATCTCACTTATTCCTCAGAAACATTTTCTAAAAAAATAACAAAATAGATCAATATAATGAAAAAGTTTCCCTGTAAACTTATAAAAATATTTAATGGCAAATAACCCACATGTTGTAATAAATTGAAGCCACTCTATATAACTTAATTTTTCATGGACTTTTTCCAGCTCTGAAATCAAGAGTCTATAATTTGCCCTTTAAAACTACAATATGTGAATTGGGAGGTAAAATATTGCCAAGATTGCAATGTTCCCCCCAAACTGATGTACAAATTCAGTGCAGTTCTTATTAAAGTCCCACTGCCTTTTTGCAGAAATCTGACCAGCTGATCCCAATGTTCATATGGAAATTCAAGGGACCCAAAAAGGCAAAATATTCTTGGGGCACAGGGGGATAAAAGTAAAAGACTCACATTTCCCAATTTAAATACTCACAAAGCTGAAGTATTCAAGACTTTACCTTATAAAAAATTAATCCAAAAATGAAACACACACCTAAGAGCTTCAATAGGCTTAAATGAAAATAACAGGTCTAACTATTTATCATTGGATTGCACAACAATTCCCTAGGCATGACACCAAAAGCACAATTAAGGGAAAAAATAAACAAGACTTCATCAAAATTAAAACCTTTTTGTATTTCAAAGGACACTATGAAGGAAGTAAAAAGATAGCCCACAGAATGGGAGAAAATGCTTCCAAATCATGTCTCTGATAAGGGAATTGTACCCAGTGCATAAAGTAACCTAACAACTCAATAACGAAAAAGAAAACCCAGTTAAAAGACAAAGGTTATGGCATTTTTAAAGCCAAGGTTACACCAGTATTTTCTTAAATTATTGGGCTTCCCAGGTAGCTCAACCCATGAAGTATCTGCCTGCAATGCAGGAGACCCTGGTTTGGTCCTTGGGTAGGGAAGATCCCCTGGAGAGGGGAAAAGTTACAGTATTCTTGCCTGGAGAATCCCATGGACAGAGGAACCTGGTCCACGGGGTCATAAAGAGTCAGACACGACTAACACACATAAACACACTGGGCCTTCCCTAGTGATCCAGGGGGCACGGATTCGATCCCTAGTCAGGGAAATAAGATCCCACATGCTGTGTGGCCAAAAAATTAAAAAAAATTTTTACTTTATAAGACACAAACTCTTAAAAAGATTACTTACATGTACCAAGGACAGAAATCTGATTGCTCCTTAAGATTTGCTCCCGTCAGTCCTGAGCATGGCATGAAGTGAATGTCCTTTTTGGGATTAAAGCCAACTTTTTTCAAAAATGGCACCAGTTTCTCTTTACATTCTTCGTATCTATTAATATTTATAAATAACTCAATTATAATGTAAAGCAACTGAACTCTCTAGTTTCAACATTAAACAGAGTATGAACAAACAGTTAAGACGTCCAAGCTTGCCTCTCATTGCTCCAGTTTACTGTTGGGTCGTCCATCTTATTAATGAGCACAATCAAATGCTTTACGCCTGCTGTCTTTGCCAGCATGGCATGTTCTCTCGTCTGTCCTCCTTTCTCAAATCCAGTTTCAAACTCTCCTTTCCTGGCAGAGATCACCTGTTCCAAGAAATCAACAGCTTACTCTTATACATTCAAGTACACTCTTCTAGCAATACAAGATTTTTCTTTTCAGTTTTATCAGAAGCATCTTGCAAGAAAATAGAAATGAGTGAGTTAGTCATTCAGTGTGTCCAACTCTTTGTGACCCCATAGCCTGACAGGCTCCTCTGTCCACGGGATTCTGTAGGCAAAAACACTGGAGTGGGCTGCCTTCTCTGGGGCATCTTCCTGACCCTGCAATGCAGGTAGATTCTTATCATCTGAGCATATATATACTTTTGAATGTCACAATGTCTAAAAATTTCGGTATATGTTTCTTCTCAATCCCAATTCTCCAAAATCTAGTACGCCTTTATATTTTACATTTCAAACATATATATGATTTAGTGCTAGTACAATAACTACCCCCAAGTTGCAAAATGACTGAAGATCTTAAACAGATAATTTCTTACTCAATTTTGTACTCACAGGATCGAGTACAAAATGGATTAGGTTTAGCAGTCAGTGGACACTAATTTCTTACACAGAGATAATAGCAATGGTAGAGAAAAGCAGAAACATTTTCATAAGTAAATCAAATTGTGAAGATTTCTTGGGCAGATTAGTGAAACAAAGTGAAAACTGTAACTTTGTGTATTTTACAGTTCACTGTAATCTAAATTCTAACTTTTAGAAGGTAAATCCAAGTGTTTACATTTCAAGTTGGGCTGCGAACAAATACAGGGATGAACTGGAAACATCTTTCCTTACCAGTACAGCCAAATCAGCTTGAGAAGCACCACCAATCATGTTTGGGACAAAACTCTTGTGGCCAGGGGCATCTAGAATTGTAAAATGCTTCTTTTCCGTTTCAAAATAGGCACGACCCACTTCTACTGTTTTACCTTTGTCTCTTTCTTCCTGATTTGTGTCTAAGGCCCAAGATAAGTACCTGAAATAATTTTAAAATAACAATACTGGTAAGAACATGAGTTTTAAAAATATTCTTCTACCATTAAATGTGTAATTAATGGTAGAAGAATTTTATGTTCAACATACATTTAAATCATGAACAGGACTGGGTAGAAATAAAAGTTAAATGACTAAAACTTACATCCTTTTAATTCAAACACTCAAGAGCTTTTATATATATCCAGTGTCAATTATACATTCTGTAAGCAAATATTATGTATAATAACAAGATGACAACATACACAGAAAGACTATTTAGTACCAGTGCCAATATCACTATGAGTTAAGTAATGAGTTCCTTTATTTTCATTTTAAAAATCATCTAGCACAAAGTATAATACCAATAAGGCTGTCTAAGGGTAATGTCTAAAAGTGAAGGCCACTAACCCACCATTTGGGAACAATGGTTGCTTGCTAAAAATTATTTGGATATTTCTTTGCCATATAAAAATTAAATATATAAATTCAAACCATCCATAACAGTCTTAATTTAGATTACTTCATCACATCATCTGTATTTCATAGTAAGTAAGAAATGTTAATAACCTCAGATATGCAGATGACACTACCCTTATGGCAGAAAGTGAAGAGGAACTAAAAAGCCTCTTGATGAAAGTGAAAAAGGAGAGTGAAAAAGTTGGCCTAAAGCTCAACATTCAGAAAACAAAGATCATGGCATCCGGTCCCATCACTTCATGGGAAATAGATGGGGAAACAGTGGAAACAGTGTCAGACTTTATTTTGGGGGGCTCCAAAATCACTGCAGATGGTGATTGCAGCCATGAAATTAAAAGACGCTTACTCTTTGGAAGGAAAGTTATGACCAACCTAGACAGCATATTAAAAAGCAGAGACATTACTTTGCCAACTTAGGCCTGTCTAGTCAAAGCTATGGTTTTTCCAGTAGTCAAGTATGGATGTGAGAGCTGGACTGTGAAGAAAGCTGAGCGCAAAAGAATTGATGCTTTTGAACTGTGGTGTTGGAGAAGACTCTTGAGAGTCCCTTGGACTGCAAGGAGATCCAACCAGTCCATTCTAAAGATCAGTCCTGGGTGTTCATTGGAAGGACTGATGTTGAAGCTGAAACTCCAATACTTTGGCCACCTCATGCGAAGAGTTGACTCATTGGAAAAGACTCTGATGCTGGGAGGGATTGAGGGCAGGAGGAGAAGGGGACGACAGAGGATGAGATGGCTGGATGGCATCACCAACTCGATGGACATGAGTTTGAGTGAACTCCTGGAGTTGGTGGGAGGCCTGGCGTGCTGTGATTCATGGGGTCGCAAAAAGTCGGACACAACTGAGCGACTGAACTGAACTGAATCCATTTTTTAGTATTATATTGATTAGGAACTTTTCCCCTTAACACAGAAATACAATTAAAAAAAAAAAATACCACCAATGTCCTATTGAGATAAAGCTTGTTAACTTAAGAAAAAATAAGATAAGGTTAGAAAGAAGAAAAGAGCTGACCCTCTCTCCATGCAAAGGCAACTACTGTCAATCTATTATTCCATCTATTCTTTTATCTTTCAACTGTTTACTCACATAATGATCATACCCTTAAGTACTATTATGTTATCTGCTTTCTCCCCAAATCCCACTGTAACATCTGTTTCTGATTATTGTAAATTCTGTGAATGAAATTTTGTAGCCAGGCAATGTCTCAATTAAATAGATGCTTTATAATTTATCCCACAAGCCTCCTCTCGTGAATTTATGTTAGTAGACTACAAAAGCATTAAATAAGTAGTTTCCTGAAAAGTAACTTATAGTGTCATAAAAGTTTACCAAGTTTCTCTGTTTTTTTCTTTAGCTTCTCTTTCATATTTCTCAAGTGTCCTTTTGTCAACCATTCCAGTCAAATACCTGAAAATGTTGAAAGAAAAGAGAAACAAACATTTAATTACTCATGAGTTGCTCAGTTGTGAAGTTAGGAAATCGTTAAAGCACTCGAAGGGAATTTGAACTCCATAAAAAAGCTACTTTAAAGTACAAGTGCCACTGAGGTAGATGCTGAAACCATGGAAAATTTCAGTGGAAAGACATTTACAGTCTCAGATTACCTCCCCCAAGATAATGGGGAAAAAATAACTTTACAGTGCTAAATTCTGGCAGGGGACACCTTAACCAAGTAATCGTGGCTATTATCACCAGTAACAGATAAAACATACTGAATATTGCGATCATCTGCACTCTCATACGAGCACAACATACTTTCTGAGATATTCTCTTCCAAAATGCATACCCTCAATCTAATTATTAACATCGTCAAACCCAAATTGAAGAACGAACATCAGATAAAATAACCAAACAGCACTCTTCAAATTATGAAGGTCATGAAAGACAAGACTGAGGAAATGTCACACTTTGAAGGAGACTAAAGAGACATAACAACCAAGAGTAATGCGGAATTCTAGAACAGAAAAAATGATACTGGTTGAAAAACTGGTGAAATTCAAATGAGATCTATAGTTTAGTTAGTTAGTTTGTACCAGTGATAACTCACTAGTTGGGATGATTATACAATGGTTATTTAGTATGTTAACATTAAGGTAGCCTGAATAAAATTGTCTAACAATTCCACTACTGTTTTTGGAACCTTTCTATAAGTCTAAAATTGTTTCAAAATAAATGTTTTTTTTTAACAGCAAATATAAATACTAACATAAAAGAAAGGAATTCCGAGTACTATCCAAGCAATTAAGTCTTACTATTTAATATTTAAAACATACTAGTCAAAATGAGATTGTAATTTTAAAATAATTCCTTAGTAATACCTAACTGCTTCCCTTGACTCTATCCAAATCAAATCCTGTTCTAAGCTTTTGTCTCTGGGTGTTCTCAATAGTCATCTAAATCAAAAAATATACACTCTCCTAAAACACAACATCAAATGGGCCTGCCACTTCTTTCCACAGAGTCTTAGGTAAGAATTCCTGTATAACAGCCTGCTTTAGGATCTGTTGTAGAAATTTTCAGCAGTAACTGGCAAATTTACTGATTAAGATTACTTAACAAAGCAAGACAATGAAGATATGCCGTCTAGACCCTCTGTTATCCTTTAAGATAATAGCTTAAAGAAATGAGTCTACTTTAGGAGAGATTAAAAAGATATTTTAATTAAAATATTTTTCAATTCTAGAACACATCACTAAACATCAACCATGGCATTTTCATACCTAGATACCTTCTATATATGATAAAAAAGAAAAAAAAAAAAAAAGCATGTTAGCCAGACATTCTGATTAAATCTACATATATTCAAGGAGTTGATGAATGAGGAAACACCAGTTCCCCCAGATTCATTATTCCCAAGAAAATTATATTTAAAACAAAGTAAAATTTCTTTTAATGTAGGGTTCTATATTACTTTTTATTAACAAATCTAAAAGACAGCCTTTAGAAATACATTTAATTAAGGTTTCATGAGAGTCTTACAGTGATAACAAAAGGTATTTAACAAAAAATATACTTACATTATTTGTCCTCCAATGGTTGACTTGCCAGCATCTGAAAGTAACGACATGATCAACAACAGGCAAGCCAAAGGTGTAGTCAAACCAAAACACAACGACTATATAGGAACACAACCAAAGGCCCATTTAAAATACCTAATTACAGCTTGCAAAAGCGACTGCCAAGAATAGAATCTGGGTCAGAAGTTCTGGTTAGTTACCTTCTCTCCTTGAATCTAAGACCCCCCTGCAGCTCTATAGTGACTTAGGACTACTTTACTGATAATATGAATTACCCAAGGGGAGCCTCAGAAGGAGAACAAAAGTAGCCAAGACCCCTGAACTACATTTAGGTAGTCTGCTTTGCACTTTTAGCCAATATAGGTAGGTGTTCCTTTACAAATTTCAAAGGAGTTCTTGCTACTAAAAAAAGCAGAAAGGTGTATCATCAAATTCAAAAGAAGGCAGAGATAAGAGAAAGGAAAGAAAACAGGGCACATAATTTTGTTATTTTCTTTTCGCACAAAAAAGTAGACTTTAAAAAAATATATTTACTAACAGATGTCATAACATGCTGAGCCATCACCAGTGGCCTACAGTCCAATTATGTATCACATACAAATATACTTATTTTCTAATATTGATTAGGAACTTTTCCCCTTAACACAGAAATACAATTAAAAAAAAAAAATACCACCAATGTCCTATTGAGATAAAGCTTGTTAACTTAAGAAAAAATAAGATAAGGTTAGAAAGAAGAAAAGAGCTGACCCTCTCTCCATGCAAAGGCAACTACTGTCAATCTATTATTCCATCTATTCTTTTATCTTTCAACTGTTTACTCACATAATGATCATACCCTTAAGTACTATTATGTTATCTGCTTTCTCCCCAAATCCCACTGTAACATCTGTTTCTGATTATTGTAAATTCTGTGAATGAAATTTTGTAGCCAGGCAATGTCTCAATTAAATAGATGCTTTATAATTTATCCCACAAGCCTCCTCTCGTGAATTTATGTTAGTAGACTACAAAAGCATTAAATAAGTAGTTTCCTGAAAAGTAACTTATAGTGTCATAAAAGTTTACCAAGTTTCTCTGTTTTTTTCTTTAGCTTCTCTTTCATATTTCTCAAGTGTCCTTTTGTCAACCATTCCAGTCAAATACCTGAAAATGTTGAAAGAAAAGAGAAACAAACATTTAATTACTCATGAGTTGCTCAGTTGTGAAGTTAGGAAATCGTTAAAGCACTCGAAGGGAATTTGAACTCCATAAAAAAGCTACTTTAAAGTACAAGTGCCACTGAGGTAGATGCTGAAACCATGGAAAATTTCAGTGGAAAGACATTTACAGTCTCAGATTACCTCCCCCAAGATAATGGGGAAAAAATAACTTTACAGTGCTAAATTCTGGCAGGGGACACCTTAACCAAGTAATCGTGGCTATTATCACCAGTAACAGATAAAACATACTGAATATTGCGATCATCTGCACTCTCATACGAGCACAACATACTTTCTGAGATATTCTCTTCCAAAATGCATACCCTCAATCTAATTATTAACATCGTCAAACCCAAATTGAAGAACGAACATCAGATAAAATAACCAAACAGCACTCTTCAAATTATGAAGGTCATGAAAGACAAGACTGAGGAAATGTCACACTTTGAAGGAGACTAAAGAGACATAACAACCAAGAGTAATGCGGAATTCTAGAACAGAAAAAATGATACTGGTTGAAAAACTGGTGAAATTCAAATGAGATCTATAGTTTAGTTAGTTAGTTTGTACCAGTGATAACTCACTAGTTGGGATGATTATACAATGGTTATTTAGTATGTTAACATTAAGGTAGCCTGAATAAAATTGTCTAACAATTCCACTACTGTTTTTGGAACCTTTCTATAAGTCTAAAATTGTTTCAAAATAAATGTTTTTTTTTAACAGCAAATATAAATACTAACATAAAAGAAAGGAATTCCGAGTACTATCCAAGCAATTAAGTCTTACTATTTAATATTTAAAACATACTAGTCAAAATGAGATTGTAATTTTAAAATAATTCCTTAGTAATACCTAACTGCTTCCCTTGACTCTATCCAAATCAAATCCTGTTCTAAGCTTTTGTCTCTGGGTGTTCTCAATAGTCATCTAAATCAAAAAATATACACTCTCCTAAAACACAACATCAAATGGGCCTGCCACTTCTTTCCACAGAGTCTTAGGTAAGAATTCCTGTATAACAGCCTGCTTTAGGATCTGTTGTAGAAATTTTCAGCAGTAACTGGCAAATTTACTGATTAAGATTACTTAACAAAGCAAGACAATGAAGATATGCCGTCTAGACCCTCTGTTATCCTTTAAGATAATAGCTTAAAGAAATGAGTCTACTTTAGGAGAGATTAAAAAGATATTTTAATTAAAATATTTTTCAATTCTAGAACACATCACTAAACATCAACCATGGCATTTTCATACCTAGATACCTTCTATATATGATAAAAAAGAAAAAAAAAAAAAAAGCATGTTAGCCAGACATTCTGATTAAATCTACATATATTCAAGGAGTTGATGAATGAGGAAACACCAGTTCCCCCAGATTCATTATTCCCAAGAAAATTATATTTAAAACAAAGTAAAATTTCTTTTAATGTAGGGTTCTATATTACTTTTTATTAACAAATCTAAAAGACAGCCTTTAGAAATACATTTAATTAAGGTTTCATGAGAGTCTTACAGTGATAACAAAAGGTATTTAACAAAAAATATACTTACATTATTTGTCCTCCAATGGTTGACTTGCCAGCATCTGAAAGTAACGACATGATCAACAACAGGCAAGCCAAAGGTGTAGTCAAACCAAAACACAACGACTATATAGGAACACAACCAAAGGCCCATTTAAAATACCTAATTACAGCTTGCAAAAGCGACTGCCAAGAATAGAATCTGGGTCAGAAGTTCTGGTTAGTTACCTTCTCTCCTTGAATCTAAGACCCCCCTGCAGCTCTATAGTGACTTAGGACTACTTTACTGATAATATGAATTACCCAAGGGGAGCCTCAGAAGGAGAACAAAAGTAGCCAAGACCCCTGAACTACATTTAGGTAGTCTGCTTTGCACTTTTAGCCAATATAGGTAGGTGTTCCTTTACAAATTTCAAAGGAGTTCTTGCTACTAAAAAAAGCAGAAAGGTGTATCATCAAATTCAAAAGAAGGCAGAGATAAGAGAAAGGAAAGAAAACAGGGCACATAATTTTGTTATTTTCTTTTCGCACAAAAAAGTAGACTTTAAAAAAATATATTTACTAACAGATGTCATAACATGCTGAGCCATCACCAGTGGCCTACAGTCCAATTATGTATCACATACAAATATACTTATTTTCTTCCAGCTACCATGCCACCACAACTTCCAAGAATATACTGCTGGTAATGTTCTGCCCCTAAAAAATCTATTGAGTTAAAAATCAAGACATTTTAGATTAGTTCAGTTTCATTAAATACTTCAAGTAGCTAAATAAGATGTTCTCTGTCTGATGGATTCAGTAACTTTGGTCATTTCTTATCATTGCTACAAGTGCAACTCACCTACATGCCCAATGAATACGACATTTACGTGTTCCTTCTTAGGAGCGCCTGGCGGCGCAGCCACAGATTTAGGTTTTGGTATTTCCTCTTCCTCCTCCATCATTTCCTGGGCACTTTCCTCTGTGGGCCTTCCATCTCCCAAAGAACCACCATCTGGCTCTGCTTCACTTATTTCTTCTTTGTGCTCCCATGATTCTTCTGGGGACATCTCTGTCTCCCCATTTTCTACTGAAATAAAACATTTTAGTTTAGTATTCTGAAAAAGGTTTATCATCTATCTATACATTAAAACACAGATGCTTTTAAACAACAAACAGAGCTTAACATATTCAGTTCCATATCCTAACATCTAGTGACACACGCAGACAAGCTGGTCTCACGGGTGACATCAGAGCTCTGACTCAGAATAGGAGAGACCATTTTAATGGAGCTCCATCTTCATAAGGACGGACAAAATACGAACAGGACATCTAACACTCCCAACAGCCCAATTATTCTGGCATCAAGATGTCCTGACAGAAAAGGGGAAGTCCAAAATCAGAATACAAAAAAGTACAAAAAGACTTAGATTTCTGTTTTTCCTTTGGAAGTAGTAAAACTTCAGTATTAGTGTTACTGAACACCTTGGGAATATGAAACCCTTAAGGGTAAGAAAGTTACAAAATGGAAGAAAATTTTCACAAACGTAAATTAAGTACACCTATTCAAACTGATTTAGCATTTCCTCCACTTGATTCTTTTATATTTGCCATCACTAAATTTATCATGGCAGTGTTAATGCCCCATTAGCTCTGCTTGCTAAATCCTAATGGCAAAGACTCAGTTGTCAATGTAGTTTTAAATGTAGACATTATAATAATGATAACACTTAAACATTTGTACCTTAAATCTTGAGACTGAAAGAGTTTCATATTACTGTATTAATATGGTCAGAAATTTTCTTACCAATAGGTTCTGAAAGTCCCATGCTAACAGCTGAATTTGAACCTAGACAAGAAATTGAGATATATATTTACAAAACACTATCTAGATTTACACACCACAGACAATGCTTTCTCAATTAGTTGTTCAAAGAGTCACAGCATAGAAAATTACCTTCACACAACAATGACTGTTCCTCTTGAGAAGATTCCACAGGTGCTGTTTAACAGAAATAAGCTCTATTAAAAATTGAAACCTATACATCCACTTTAGTTTTAAGAAACAGGAAAACCAGAAGTTCAACAAAACAAAAACCTCAATAATTCAGAACAATGACAACTAACCCAGGCTTTCAAATTACAAATCTGTTTAACCTAAAAAAAAATCTACCAACTACAGCCAATTTTAAAACATTTTCAGTAATTGAAATGTATTCACAAAAGCATGTTTATTCTCTGACTCTACTTCATAAACTTTTCCTTTACAGATACTATAAAAGTAACCTGCAGCCCAGCCCAAAATCAAATTAGATTTTACTCAATAAATACACATTACTACTCTAGATTCTCTAGCCCAAGAAGTAATAATTAGTCTCTGTTAAGATTCTATAATAATGTTACCATCAAGATCCTTAAATAAATTCTCTTTGATACCAACAAAATGAAAAGGACATTGTATATAGTCTCTGGAATGCATCCAGGCCCTTACATCATCTCAGAAAAAGTGGTTATAATGATGCTAGTTTTGTCCTATATTAGAATTCTAAGGTCAAGCAATACCCCAGTTTCCATAACTATCACATTACAAATTTTATGACACCACTGGAAGAGATGTATGTGAAATATACACTAATATCCCAATCCATACATTTATTTTTTATACTAAATACTTCAATACCTAAGTACTCTTGCTTTAAAGAATCTACAAGAGGCAAAAAGACATCAGAGAATTTGAAGTCACGTGAATCCTCCACACCAATAAAGAACAGTGAATTCTTAACCTGCAAGACTCACATTTAAATCAGTGTCCAGTCTGCCTCCTTAGCACAGTAGGCAGCACATCAGTCTCATAAAATCAGTGCCCAGGAAGCATTAACACCCATAAGTCAACAAAAAGCTTGGGGCCCAATCTCCAACAACATCAAGTGCTGAAGAAAGTTAATTCCTGAGAGTTCCCTGGTGGCCTATAGGCTTTCACCGCCACAGCCCTAGGCTCAGTCTCTGCTCAGGGCACTGAGACTGCACAAGCCACATGGCATGGCCACAAAAAGAAAAGAAGGAAAGAAAGAAATTCCCGTCCCTGAAAGGTCTAGGGCAACCGATTTTTTTTGAGGAAGGAAGTGACATGCCAAGTGTGACTTAGGGAGATCATTCTATGGTAGTACACAAATGAACCAGAGAGGTAGAGATACCACAAGTCAGAAGCACCAACACCACCACTTAGAAGAAAGCTGCCATCAGAACAAATGAGTGGCACAACCAGAGAAGGAGTTCAGTGCAAAGATCAAGGGAGCAAAGATCTGACAGGAGCACAGAGGAAGAATGAAAAGTCTAAGATGACCCCACCCTATGTGATTAACAGAGTATTGTAACAGGAACTGGGGGGGTGGGGGGGGAATCCTTTGAACTCAGTCCACAAAGTAAAAGGAATTGTACTTCAGATATAATATAGATTAGCTTTTTTTTTTTTGGTTTTCGTATTAAGAAAAGCTTATAGGTTAAGATAAGGAAAAATTACTCAATTTTCAGAAAAAGTCAAGTTCATATGCCACCCTAGGAATGGAAGAGGCGGCACAGGGTAGTAGCAAAAGGACAGAACTGAGCTGATTCCTGGCTTGAAATCCTGGCTTGTCATTTGTTAGTTTTCAGATACAATTATTTCACTAGAGTCATGAAGATGACATGCCATCTGCCAGACAGGATTAAATGAAAGAATAATTTATTTAGTTATCAAATAACTCATAGCACCTAGAATATTCAACAAATCAGTCTCTACCTCCTAACATGGACTGAGTATCAATTCTATCAACTAACATGTACTGAGTGTCTATTATGGTCTAGACAGGGATTAAGAAACACTCCCCAAGTGCTGGAGGTAGGGAGGGAGTTGGTGGCAAATTACCCTAATTCCAATTAACCTTTCTTGAGCCCTTATGTGCTAACTGCTGTCTCCTCTAATTCCCCTGAAAACCCTATGAAATAGACAACTACCATCTAACATTCAGATGGTATTAGACTCAAGTAGGCTTTTTCAGGTTATATAAGTACCATCCTGCCCTTCCTCAGATGGCCCCTGTTGAAAATCACTCAGAAAAAGTGAACTGAATAAATGATGATATACATATATTCTAAGGCAGGAAAAGACTAAGATAACTGGTATAGTAGACTCTCCTGTCACTTAGTAAGATAACCCAAACTGCAACTGAGCTTTATAAAATGAAATAGTACATACACCTGACCACCTAGTTCTAGAACCAACTGTTAAACTTACAAATACACAACATATGCATTAGGCCGTAAGGTACTTCTCCTGACAGTGACATCAGTCATGAGTTCACCCCCAAGGGTGCATAATGCAAAATCTGTTCATGGTTTTATTTTTCAAGGTGTCTTACTTTTATTGAATATTTGTCTTAAGTTTATAAAGCTTAGAGACAAAGTACCAAAAGCAATCAAGTGCTTAATATACACCTAATGATATGCATTCAGACTATAGAAGATGTTATAAACTTATTGGTAATGCTGGTGACATGCAAACTGATGTTTTTGGAATTAATAAAGCAGAAAAATCACATATAACAAGATGTTCCTTAAATTTAAGCTTCTCAATATCACTGTACCCAGGCTTTACATATTCATGTAAGCCCTTCTTGTTCATTTTACTCTGGTCTTATTCACCATGCATATCACATCCAGATTTCACTGGCTACTAGTAATCCTGAGCTTAGAATTCTACTAGACCCAGTCATTTGTTCATGGTTAGCAAACAGGATTATTAGCGCTTGATTTCTCAAGTCTTGCACAGTTCATACCTATCAGTGAAAGAGAAGAAAACCCTCCCAAGGAATGAAATTATGGTTTCATATATTCCAATGGTATCTCCATGTTCAGACACACATTCTTATTGAGTATTCGAAGGAATAATTCTAATAAAGTAGGAACGTTATCATTGGAGAAGGAAATGGCAACCCACTCCAGTGTTCTTGCCTGGAGAATCCCAGGGACGGAGAAGCCTGGAGGGCTGCCGTCTATGGGGTCACACAGAGTCGGACACGACTGAAGTGACTTAGCAGCAGCAGCAGCAGGAACGTTATCAGAGTGTACAAGTGATTAAAACTGCTATACCCTAAGTTAAAAGGAGAAAGTAATAATTGAGGTGAAATTATTACAATTTTTAAAACATGACTTTACCAAAAGACAGCCAGGCAACAATACTGTCTGTGTTTTAACACAGATGATAATCTGGGTCTTAAAACTGCTAGTTAAATATGATCATGGTGAAATAAGCCAGTCACAAAAGATCCCATGTTATACCATTCCACTTCCATGAAATATTCAGAATAGGTAAATCCAGAGAGCAGAAAGCAGATTGGTGGTTACCAGAAGCTGGAAGGAAAGGGAAATGGGAAGGGGTGGCGAAAATGCTTTGGAACTAGACAGAGGTGACAGTTTTTACAACACTGAGAATGTTTTAAATGCCATGAA
The DNA here is from genome assembly GCA_006410675.1 of Oreotragus oreotragus. NCBI lineage: Eukaryota > Metazoa > Chordata > Mammalia > Artiodactyla > Bovidae > Oreotragus > Oreotragus oreotragus. The sequence continues at coordinate 783,936 of SJYX01009890.1, forward strand.
TTGTTCACTCTAAAATGGTTAATTTTATGTTATATAGATTTATTTCTAATATAAAAAATTTAAAGATACAATCATGGATCAAAAGACTTCAACATGGCAACTCCTATTTTGCCAGCTTACAGTAAGGACAGCACAAGTTAGTCAAGACCATACATGTGGCAGGTAATGAAAGCTATGTTTTAATTTAAGCTACATATTTTAAACATAAACGATGACCTATTCTCAAAAAGTGCTTAATCCATCTATTTCATAAATCAGCAAGTTAAATTTGTACTGCTTTAGCTATACAACCAGTCTCTAATCCCCTTTACGTACTAAAACAGCTACTTATAATGCCATCTTAACTAAAATATCTTACTCCTGTTAGCTAAATGGTGTGTTCATTAAAGAAAAATAAAAACAACTTCAGTGCTGTCACAGAAGTAACAAGTGTCCCACACTGCACGGATCTGAGAAACAGTGTAATGATTCTGAGTTTCTACAATGATAGAAATATCTGTGCTGTGATGATAGCCACTCACCACATGTGGCTATTAAGCACTTGAAAGGTGGCAACTGTGACTGAGGAACTGAATTTTAGATTTTAGTTTTAAAATTAAACACCCACATGTGCAGTTCTGGCTCCTCTGAAGGAGTCACCTCAGTTGCCCTAGGAACTTGCCTTATCTGGTTTTCCACTTTGCCCTATTCTCCAACCACTCTCCACCTGAAGGGCTAATGAGCTGGCTTCTTGACTCCTCAAAGATATGACCCTCTTTCAATTATAGATCCACCCACATACACAGCTTAGTTCTTGTTCCTTAGATTATGGACTTCTAGAATGACTGTTTTTCTGANTTTCCACTTTGCCCTATTCTCCAACCACTCTCCACCTGAAGGGCTAATGAGCTGGCTTCTTGACTCCTCAAAGATATGACCCTCTTTCAATTATAGATCCACCCACATACACAGCTTAGTTCTTGTTCCTTAGATTATGGACTTCTAGAATGACTGTTTTTCTGAAACATGGAGACTTTTTCCTCTACTTTGTCTCCACAGGTTGGCACAGTGTACTGTATAGAATAAAGACACACTTAATTTTTACTGAATTAACTTCAGCAGTAGGGTTCACAACAATTTTATATGTGCCAATTTTCTAAGGGAGTTAGAGAAACAATATCCAAGAGATGTTAAAGAACAGTTTGAGTAAGGAACTAAAATTCCCTGGCACACAGGTGACCACATGGTCTCACAAAAGCTGAGGCATTTTCTCCCAGACAACACTGGAAAATAGTAAAGGCAGACATCAGAAAGAAAAGCCTGCAGAACATGTACAAGAGCCCATGGTTTTGCCTTAACTACCTAACCCTCTAAAAAGGCACAATGTTACAGATAGTGGTGATCACAGCTGTTTATTTTACATCATTTCCTAAAATGTTTTAAATAATTTCAAAATGTTACTTTAAATTAGAGCATTGCTGGCTTCACTGGTGGCTCAGTGGTAGAGAATTCGCCTGCCAATGCAGGAGACACAGGTTTGCTCGCTGGTCTTGGGAACTAAGCCCACGCACTCCACAACTACTGAGTCTGTTTGCTGCAACTGCTGAAGCTCGTGAGCCACAGAAAAGCCACTGCAATCAGAAGCCTGAATCGCAACTAGGGAGTAGCCTCCACTCCCAACTAGAGAAAAGCCCGCACAGCAACAAAGGCCAGCACAGCCAAAAACTAAATAAAATTCTAAAAATTAGAGCATTGCCTACTCATCACATACCCAGCTACTGCTGAGAAAGAACACGGAGGCAATGCCGTGGCGCACACACTCGTAAGCCCCGTGTCTCAAACAGTGTCTCAGCCAACAGACTGTTTAACTTCCAATTGCAAGGAGTTACTATTGCTAGGATAAGCTTGGAAATCAGATCTAGGTTCCAATCCCAACTCCTCCGTTTATTCATGGATGTCACGTCCCCTATTTATTTAGCTTCTCTGAAACTTAATTTTCTTATCTGTAAAAACAACTCATCAGTATCTATACCTCAAGAGGTTGTTGTGAAGGGCATTTTAACCAAGTGGTAACTGCTCAATAAATTTATTATTATAATAAGCATTTCAATGTACCATAATGATTATAGAAACTTTTAAGGATGAAATATAAGAAAGGCAAATTCCAGGGCCACTCTCTCAGAAGATCCATTTGTAGTAATTAGCTCTGGCCATGCTCCTTTTTTTGCCATTATTAAACAGCATGGTGTGGTGCAGAGCACTAAATTAGCAACTGGCAAATTTGGATTCTAGACTCAACTGTGTCCTTAAGCCTGTAAGTGACCTTAGGCATTCACTCAGCTTCTCTTATTATTACTGCCAGATCATCTCTGGTCCTAACATTCTAAAGAACCTACTTACTCAGTCACTAAAGCAATAGCAACCCGATACGGCTTTTCTGTAGAGTAACTTAAGTTCTACTCTATTTTCAAACAATGCTAAAAGATAGTCTTTATAATTTATATACTATCTGCTGCAAAAAGGAGATATTTAATTTCAGATACCACAAAAAAGTACAAAGATAACAGAATACCATCCACGTGAAACCAAACACCACAAAGGAGATGGGCACAGACTGCTTAGTAGTACTATAAGAACTCCTACTGGAGTTCTACAGAATCAGGCAACCCGATGACATTCTAAGGTACGTACTTTTTTAAATAAATTGAGCGACAGCTGATACACAATATTGTATAGGTTTTGGATGTACAACACAGTGACTCACAATTTTTTTTTTAATTTATTTTTTTGTGATTCCAATTTTTAAAGGTTATACTCTATATTATAAAACACTGGCTGAATTCTCTATGCTGTACAATATATCCTTGTAGGTTATTTTATACACAGTAGTTTGCTAAGGTATGCTTTTTTTATTTCAAGTGAAGAGAAATACAGTTACTTAGAATGTGGTCTGGAATTAGGTTTGACCACTCTCAGACAAGGCTAGCTCAAAAAATCCTTGCTAAGTGTTCCTCTCACCTAGGAAGGAGAGTATGATGGGGATTGGTTTAATTTGGAGTAGTAATGTAACACCTAACCTTTCCTTAGAACAAAGTCATTTATGAAAAAACCAACAACACATCTGTAGCCCAGCCACACTTTATTAAAATCTACCGAAAGCAGGAATAAAATTCTTAAGAAGTTTCGGTATGAACCATCAACTGACAGCTAAAAAAGGATTATGAGGACCTCAGAACAACCAAGTAGCCAAAATCTGGCTTCTCTCAAAATTTTAAGAACTGTGAATTGAATGATGAAATTCCAATTAAGGAGCCAGAATCAAAGTGACTCAAAGTAAACAAGGCTTTACTTAGAAGCGTGCTCTCCTGGTAGCGCACGTGGTAAAGCGTTTGCCTGCAATACCGGAGACCCGGGTTTGATCCCTGGGTCTGGAGGGTCTGGAGGGTCTGGAAGATCCCCTGGAGAAGGAACTGGCAACCCACTTCAGTATTCTTGCCTGGAAAACCCCACGGATGGAGGAGCCTGACAGGCTACGGTCAATAGGGTCGAAAAGAGTCGGACATGACTGAGCGACGAACACTTACTTACAAGTAAAGATGACTGGTACTCTAGCAAATTCCTAGGAAACTTGAAGTACAGAAATACAAGAAAGGTCAATTTTATGTTAACTATACCTCAGATATTCACAGAGAACACTTAGTAGAAAACAGATCTGTGGTTTTATGATGAGAGTGACACGAGTGAAATTATTTATACAAGGGGACCTGTGAACAGTGCTTCCCAGCTTTGAAAGCCCTCTCTCTGCACTCTGTGTGTGGCCCTCTTACCATGAAGCGTCTTCCAATAGAGTAGACTGGGTATCTGACCCCTTTCTGGACTCCTTGAGAATCAGTTACCTTCTTGGTGCTATCACTTTGAGTGCCTAGCACAGCATCCTGCCTTCTGCAGGCGGGCAATGTCTGTTAATTAACTGCCATACACATACCTGAGCAAAACCAGAGATTCACATCTAGAAAAATTCCATTCCAATACAGCTAACTTACCAGGAAAGATGATCACATTTCTTTTTCATTCCTTCCTCTCCAATTAGAAAGACAACACTATTTTAACACTTTAAGACATTTCCTCCCCAGCAAACAAAACAAGGCTCAAAATGTGTTCTCTACAATATTTCCCAACACGCCATGATATATTTTCATCATCTTTCCATGCAGTACAATTCCAGAAAAAAAGTGAAAAATAAAAGAAAAAAAAAAAAAGCAGTGAATAAAACCTGCTCTAAAATTCCCATGGGAATTCCCTAGCAGTACAGTGGTCAGGACTCCATGCTTCCACATCAGGGGGAACTAAGATCCCACAAGCGGCAACGTGGCCAAATAAATAAAACATCAAATTTATTCCCAAACAAAGTTTCTAACAGTTGAAACAGCTGCTCAACATGGTGCAGCCCTAGTGGATGCCCTCACTTGTTCCCTGAACCCCCACATCTGAGCCACTCCACATGTAAAATCATGAAACGAGAGCCAAAATGGAATGATCTCTAATAATCAGTATGACGCGGTAGGAAAAGAAAGAATACTCCAGGAACAACAGTTTCCCCGATCTCCTCAGCCCACTTATTCCATTCACTGTCTCATCTGAAAAGTCCTTTCTATTACAACTGTTACTGCAGAATTACAAGGAAAACAAAGGGGCAACCATATCTACCATCTCTTTAAACTTAACTATCAGTCAACTGGTATTCTTTAACATAAAAAAGTGTAAGAGCCCTTCAGGACAAAACGACTATTACTTTGAGTCTGTATCTCTACTCTGGTGGCCCAGAAGAGGTCAGTCACCTTTGGGAAAATTCAGTAAATAACAGCATCCCCCAAGTGACTTAAACCTCTTCTAAGGACTAACTGGCTTCCCTGGTGGATCAGCAGTAAAGAATCCGCCTGCCAGTGCAGAGGACATGGATTTATTCTTGGATTCCCTGGAGAAAGAAATGGCAACCCACTCCAGTATTCTTGCCTGGGAAATTCCATGGACAGAGGAGCCTGGCAGGCTACAGTCACAGGGTCGCAAAGAGTTGGACATGACTTGGTGACTAAACAACAACAAGGATTTACTGAGGACTGCTGGTTTTNAATGGCAACCCACTCCAGTATTCTTGCCTGGGAAATTCCATGGACAGAGGAGCCTGGCAGGCTACAGTCACAGGGTCGCAAAGAGTTGGACATGACTTGGTGACTAAACAACAACAAGGATTTACTGAGGACTGCTGGTTTTATTCCATATCCATTTCACAATGGCAGTTTTGAGAGGCAATGAGGGAGGGATGATAGAACTCTAGACCATTACTTTAGAAGCTCTGGCCAAGTTCTATGGCCTGTTTTGTGTTCCTCCCCAAATTCGTATGTTGAAATCCTAATGCCTTAAGTAATGGTATTAGGTGGGGTCTCTGGGTGGCCTTAGACCATAAGGGCAGAGCCTTCATGAATGGGATTAGTGCCTTTATAAAAGAGGCCCCCAGAGAACTCCTTTGTCTCTTCAGCCCTGGGAGGACACAGAAAGCAGTCAGTCAGGAGTCTGTTATCCAGAAGAGGAAAGAGAGCCCTCACCCAACCAGGCTGGCACCCTGGTTTCAGACTTCCAGGCTCCAGACTGTGGGCAATAAACTTCTGTTGTTTACAAGCTACCAAGTCTACAGCATTTTGTTATAGCAGCCCAAACAGACCAAGACACCAAGCAATCCTGATGAACACTGCTGAACTTGTTTCTCATTTAACAATAAAAAAGCCTGAACTTGGTGCAAACTGGAACTGAAAATAAGTACATTCGATTATAGAAAATGTTTGTTCTGGCACACACAGCACTTGTCTACATTTTCATTCATCTGAAGGACTCTAAATGACCATTACTTAGCCATTTTACTTGGATCTGGAGAGAACTGTACTTAAATGAATTACATGTAATTATACTTATATGGGTTCTACTTAATCATTTCTTTGGAAACTTATGTTAAAAATTTTCAGAGCTCTAAGGTCAACACTGAATCCCAAGCTGTGACTCAGGATATCCTATAGCTGGATATAAAGATTAACTAGCAGCCTGCCAGTGAAAGTGGATGACTTTTTATGCAAAAGCATCTCCCCTTACCGGTTGCTCCAAGTACCACTGGGGGAAAAGAAAAAAGGAAGAGAGAAAAAGAGAAAACTAGCCTTCTTTCAGGAGAATGACAGATAGTCATCCTACACACGTACATTTTAAAAGCTGTTGATTCTAGGGCTTCCCTGGTGGTCCTGTGCTTAAGAATCTGCCTGCCAATGCAGGGGACCTGAGTTCAATCCCTGGTCCAGGAAGACCTCACAAGAGATGGAGCAAGTAAGTCTTTGCACCACAACTACTGAGCCTGCGGGCCTACAGGCCCTCCTCCGCAACAAGAGGAGGCCGGCGCACAGGAAAGAAGACCCAGTGCAGTCATAAATAACTAAATAAAGTCGTTTGTGATAGTGCTCTGCCTCTAGATTCCTTCAAGAGCTCTCCTGGTATCCAGTTTAAAAACACATCCACCACCAGTTTTAGCCATGACTAACAGAAGAACACTTAACAGAAGCTCTGACTTAACAACATGCTAGCCCTACAGTTGATTTCCTCACAAAAAAATACTTGCACACTTTATGGGCTTCCCCTTCACAAATTTCAACCTAAGTGCCATTTCAATGTTTTCCCTGCTTCTTCCAAACATAGTTCTTTGCTCTTATGCTGGTATAATCTATGGGCCTGAATTTATGCTGGAACATGCAATCCAACAGTGTCACATTAACTCTGGACCATCCATTCTTTCCCAAATAGACATCCTACAGAGGATGGATGAGTTGTTTTTTAAAGATTAACTAGCATTTTGTAGAAACAGCTAGTAAGAGTCAGTAACACCAAATTAGGTTTCTGATTTAAAAAAAAAGAAAAGAAAAACTGACCATAATGTAGGGAACCCTAAGGTAGGGACAACCACTCCCCTACACATTCTACATCTCCAACTTCTGGCAGGGTCACAGAGGAAAGGATTAAGAGTAAAACTTCAAATCAGCAAATAAATATCAGGAAGAGAAAAGACAGTCCTTCATAAGAGGCAATGCCTACTCATTCAAGAATGACCACCCTTCCAGACCACTGCTCTAATGATTGCCATCCCTTGATGACTGGCTGATGGCTACATAGGCTGGAAATGGAGTCCTAGGTCTAGTCACAGCAATACTAGTAACTGCAGATTTACAAGGGAGGGTCAAAAAAGAAAATGGCAGGATAAGAGCAAACTGCATAAGATTTGGGGAACTAGGCACTTTTAGGAGTTGGTAAGTGAAGAAGTTTATGTAGACCAAAGTAGTAAGCAAAGCTAAGCTTCTATTCAAAGGGAAAACATCAACAGCTTCACACAAGTAAAAGAAATACCAGTCAATAAAATAATTAAATCCAACTGTGTGCCCAAAAGCATTTCCCCAAACTCTCTTTTTGCCTCAAGAGAGAAAACTGCAGGCAAAGTTAATGAAGAAACTAAATTCCTAGAGCACTTTTACAATGTCTACCTATCCAAGAAATAGGGCAACAAAGAACTTCAGAAAGGAATCAAGTTCACTCATTTGACATTCCTACAAAATAAAATCAGTACCTGAAAGCATGCTATCACTTAAGCAGCCCTAAGTACAGTGAGATTTTTGAAGACTTAACTTGAAGTCACAGAAAGTCACTCCACTAGCCATGGTCAAAACTGCATATGACTCCTAAGAAGTTTTAACAAATGCTCAGGTGTCTGAACATACTAACTCCTGACACAAGAACACAAAGAATGAGTTACACCAAGCAACCTGAATGAGGCAAACGATTTTTAATGCAATAAAAATTCTAAACGTGTCATCAACTAAGGGGAAGAATCCAAGTCCCACTTAAGAAAAAGGGCACACAGATCAACGTCATTTCCTACACAATTTAATGTTAAGTATAGAACTCTAACTTTGGGACACTCTATTAACTTCACAATCTTACAAAATGCTAAGGATCTATTGACAGCCAACAGTTTCGGCCCGGTGGCAGGGCTGCAATGCATCCTGGGATTCCTTCGGGACTGTTCAGGTCCGTGGACATTTAAAACGTAATTACCCTTTCGATAACAGGCATTGCAGTGGGGGAAGCTCTCTCGCCTAGGCCCAAGGTGAAGGGAAAACGCGAGCTTTCGTCCGCCCCAACTCCTCAGCGCTCTCAACGTCCATCCGGCCGACTCCTGGCTCTATCTGTCCTGGCTTCTAGGCCTCGTGGCACTGACCCGCTCTCCGTCCCATACGGTTCCCACTTCCCAGCAGGGAACTGCGCCCCTGCGGGGGGCGGTGAGAGGCGGACCCCAGGCCCCACCGGTGTGCCCCGCACCCTGCTCCCGCAGCGCCCCCCGACCGCCGTGGTCGCCCCACGCAGGCCGCCTCCCCGGCCCCGGGTCGCCCCACCCAGGACAGCCGGCGCCGCTGNGCGCCCCTGCGGGGGGCGGTGAGAGGCGGACCCCAGGCCCCACCGGTGTGCCCCGCACCCTGCTCCCGCAGCGCCCCCCGACCGCCGTGGTCGCCCCACGCAGGCCGCCTCCCCGGCCCCGGGTCGCCCCACCCAGGACAGCCGGCGCCGCTGTCAGCACCCCACGTGCCTCCCGGCCCCACGGCCACGCGTCCCTAGCCAGGCGAGGCGCGCCCCCGATCCGACCCCGGGCCCCGTCCCAGGTGGGCTCCGGCCCCAAGGCCATCTGCCCCAGCCCTCACAGCACGGCTTCCTCCCGTCCCGGGGGCTGATCCCGGCCCTTTACCCGAAGGGCCTCCCGCGCCGCTGCCGGCTCCGTGGTTGTTGGCGGCGGCGCCAGCTGGGGATGCTTGCGACTGGGCCGGGCCCCGCAGGAAGGACGGCACGAACTCGGCGGCGTGGACGTTGGGCACGAAGGGCTTGGCGTTGACGTTGAGCTGCCGGCTGAAGGCCGCGCTGAGGTGCTNTTTTCGACTATACAGCTTTGAATGAGAAAATTTTAAGGAGGGATTATAAGGAGAGGGATCACCTTTGAAAAATCCACTGTAGCACTAGGATCCTTCTCTGCCACCTTTTTTGGGCCATCTTGTCTAAAAACTCAAAATTAGTCTCTGAATACAGCATGAAACAAACCTAATCTCTACTTAGTGAAGAAGGAAAATGTAGCTGTCAGAGTGTGATAGAACTCTTCCAGGTGTGTTAAATCTGAAAAATGGTTGTCAACACACACACAGAACTATAGAGTGTTTACCTGGCTTAAGGGGTTGATGGAGAAAATGTGGGAAGAATTTAATCTCTCCCACTAGACTGTAAATTCCACAGGCAAGAGTCACGCCTGTTTGCCTCTGTGGTGGCGCTGGAGGTAAGGAATCCACCTGCCAGTGCAGGAGGCGTAAGAGATGCAGGTTTGAGTCCTGGGTCGGGAAGAGCCCCAGAGGAGGGCATGGCAGCCCGCTCCAGTGTTCTCCCCTGGAGGATCCCATGGACAGAGGAGCTTGGTGGGCTCCAGTCCATGGAGCGGCAAAGAGTTGGACACGCCCGCAGTGACTTAGCAC
>SJYX01009891.1:0-18241 GCA_006410675.1 Oreotragus oreotragus
AAAAAAAAAAAAAAAAAGGATGCTGCTATGTTCTATCAATATCTCGTTCTTAAAATACAAAAGTGATTATTCCTGGAACTCTGATAAGAAAGGTTCCAGTAGTCAGGTCAGCTGAGGTTCAGCCAGGAAGGCTGTTTACTTAATATTGTTGCTGCCTGAATTGAAGAGAAAGAGACACTCTTAGCTTCAAACTCAGCCTAGGCTATAACACCTGGAAAAGGATTCATGTGTTTTCTAGGAAGAAGCAGATGTTATCAATAATAATAATAAAAATAATAATAGCTCTATATAGCTGTGCTGTTTTAAGATTCATGTATAAGAACCCATACCCATATCATATTCATGTGTGAGAGATGTCATTTGTTCTTTAAATAAAGGTAGTAGTAATACATTTGCAAATGACCAGATAGTTTAAAAAAATATTTGGTTTGTTAAACCTCTATTAGGAGGTGAATTCTCTAAGAACAACCAGGGACTATCTGAAGTTCCCACACCTACAGATTTCATTTCATCCCAACAGATATTCATGATATGTGTGCCAGGTGCTGTGCTAGACAGTATGTATACACTGAGTGATGAAACGGACACAGACTGGTCCTTCTAGAGCTTAGAGTCTAATGGAGGAAACACAATAAAAGCAAATGCAATAATAAATATCTCATTAATGCCTAAAGGAAAACAACAGCATGTTACAAGAGACAAAAATGAGGAGAATGTAATTTATGTTGAGGAGCCAGGTAAGTAGATGCTGGCTGCTCTTTTCCTTGCCTGTAAAACAGACTCCATTCAGCTATCAAGGATTTTTCAGAGCAGAATACTTCTTTAAGCATCCAAGTGATTTAAGTATTATTAATTCAGGATTTTGTGGTTATCAGTTCAGTTCAGTTCAGTCGTTCAGTCGTGTCTGACTCTTTGCGACCCCATGAATCGCAGCATGCCAGGCCTCCCTGTCCATCACCAACTCCTGGAGTTCATTCAGACTCATGTGCATCGAGTTAGTGATGCCATCCAGCCATCTCATCCTCTGTCGTCCCCTTCTCCTCCTGCCCCCAATCCCTCCCAGCATCAGAGTCTTTTCCAATGAGTCAACTCTTCACATGAGGTGGCCAAAGTACTGGAGTTTCAGCTTCAGCATCATTCCTTCCAATGAACACCCAGGACTGGTCTCCTTTAGGATGGACTGGTTGGATCTCCTTGCAGTCCAAAGACTCTCAAGAGTCTTCTCCAACACCACGGTTCAAAAGCATCAATTCTTCGGTGCTCAGCTTTCTTCACAGTCTGACTCTCGCATCCATACATGACCACTGGAAAAACCATAGCCTTGACTAGATGGACCTTTGTTGGCAAAGTAACGTCTCTGCTTTTCAATACGCTATCTAGGTTGGTCATAACTTTTCTTCCAAGGAGTAAGCGTCTTTTAATTTCATGGCTGCAGTCACCATCTGCAGTGATTTTGGAGCCCCAAAAATAAAGTCTGACACTGTTTCCACTGTTTCCCCATCTATTTCCCTTGAAGTGATGGGACCAGATGCCATGATCTTCATTTTCTGAATGTTGAGCTCTAAGCCAACTTTTTCACTCTCCTCTTTCACTTTCATCAAGAGGCTTTTTAGCTCCTCTTCACTTTCTGCCATAAGGGTGGTGTCATCTGCATATCTGAGGTTATTGATATTTCTCCCAGCAATCTTGATTCCAGTTTGTGCTTTCTCTAGTCCAGCGTTTCTCATGATGTACTCTGCATAGGAGTTAAATAAGCAGGGTGACAATATACAGCCTTGACGTACTCCTTTTCCTATTTGCAACCAGTCTGTTGTTCCATGTCCAGTTCTAACTGTTGCTTCCTGATCTGCATACAGATTTCTCAGGAGGCAGATCAGGTGGTCTGGTATTCCCATTTCTTTCAGAATAGTCAATAAAGCAGAAATACATGTTTTTCTGGAACTCTCTTGCTTTTTCGATGATCCAGAGGATGTTGGCAATTTGATCTCTGGTTCCTCTGCCTTTTCTAAAACCAGCTTGAACATCTGGAAGTTGTGGTTTTAAGAGTTTTAAAATCTCCACCCTTGACACGTTAGTCAAAAACTGTTTTCACTCATTGCATGTTGACCCACAATAAAAATAGCAACATAATCCATGTCATTCCCTTCAGATCTAGATAAGGTTTCATAAAACCTCCCTCACTCCAAGCTTTATAGAAGTCAAAGTCCATTTCAATCCTTCTGTAAAGCACTGAAAGAGTCTATGATCTCATGGTCATGGCTTGGCCTGAACTCCTGCTTTTGTTGTTGTTGTTCAATTACTAAGTCATGTCTGATTCTTTGCAACCCTATGGATGGCAGCACACCAGGCTTCCTTGTCCTTCGCTATCTCCTGGAGTTTGTTCAAACTCATGTCCACTGAGTTGGTGATGCTGTCCAACTATCCCATCCTGTATCACCCCTGCTTTTGTAAATGGGTTTAGGGCTTCCCTGGTGGCTCAGAGGATAAAGTGTCTGCCTGCAATGCAGGAGACCCGGGTTCGATCCCTGGGTTGGGAAGATCCCCTGGAGAAGGAAATGGCAACCCACTCCAGTATTCTTGCCTGGAGAATCCCATGGACAGAGGAGCCTGGTGGGCTACAGTCCATGGGGTCACAAAGAGTCGGACACGACTGAGCGACTTCACTTTCACTTTGTAGATGGGTTTAGATCATGGAACATATTGCTTTCCTATAAATGCAACTTCTGTTCCATGCCATGTTAACTCAGATGTGAAACTCAGCCAGCCTCCTTTATGACCACCACAGAGCCACCATATTTGTATATATAGTAGACTTTTTTAAAAGTTTTGAAAGGGAATGAGATGAAGTTTTAATCAGGATGAGTCTGCTTAACCACTATAGCAAACCAGTCCCAATTGCAAGACGTTAACAACAAGAGCAGAAGAGGAAAAGGATGATCCCTTACTTAAGTCATAGTACAGTGGTTATGGGAAGGGGCCTGATCTACCCAGTCCTTCATCTGGTGGCTCCAGCATCTTCTGGGTCCCTCGCTTCCTCCACCTGATCCTGTGCAACCCAGGGCAAGGTGTGGAGGATAAGGTGGGAGTTATAGCAGCCAGGCCTGGAGGTGGCCCACATCCCTCGTGCCCACATTCCATTGACAGAACTAGTTCTGTGGCAACACCTAACTGCCAGGATGGCTGGGAAATATAGTCTAGTTTTGAACCAAGGAAGAAAAGAAAATGGCTTTGTACAACATCAAATCTGTCTTGGTCAGAAGATTTACACCACAGAGATGCAAATTTTTTCACATTTAATGTTATAGCTCCTAATTTTTAGAGAGTCCTCGGCCTTCTAACTATGTGGGACTTTTAATGCAGTGCGCAGGCTCATGCCGACTTGTTCTCTCACTTGATTCCTTTCATCCATTTCTTTCTTTTAATAACCCAACATTCCTGCTCATTTTTTTTTTTTCTGAAAAGGATTTTAAACTCTCTCTCATTGTCTTATCTCCCAAAGTTACTGAGGCTCTCAGTGTCCATCTAAATGTCTTATCAAAGAACAGACAATGCTTCATTAGAGAATTCTTCACAGGACATGGATTTGAGGCCTTCTAAAGTACTGTATGACATGTTTGTGCTTCTCATAATGATACCAATGTATTCTTGGGAATCTGAGGCTTTGTGTGTGGAAATATGTGATGCCTTAAGATAAAAATAATCTCTTCTTGGCTCAGAACAGTTCTCCCAGGGGCCACGTTTGTGCTGTCCTCTTCCTTTTGGACATTGTTCCCTTGCATCTCATTGCTCTAATATATAGACTGAATCTTTTAAATGTGACTGGTGAGCGTGTGTGTCCATCTTAATGTACACAAATTTGGTTTGCACCCTTTGTTCCCTCTCTTTTTCTCTTGCAGAGAAAAGCAGAAGCAAGAGGCAGAAAGGAAAACTGTATTAGAGGTCTCCAGCCCTTGGATTATGCGTTCCCATATCTTTTCTGATTATATGAATACTAGATGACCTTCTCCCTCTGAAAGTGAAAGTGTTAGTCACTCAGTGGTATCTGACTCTTTGCAAACCCATGGACTATATAACCCACCAGTCTCCTCTGTCCATGGGATTTCCTAGGCAGGAATACTGGAGTGGGTTGCCATTCCCTTCTTCAGGGTATTTTTCTGACCCAGAGATCGAACCTGGGTCTCCTGCATTGCAGCCAGATTCTTTATCATCTGAGCTACAGGGAAATCCTAATCTTTTCTGATTATATGAGTACTAAATGACCTTCCCTGTCTAAGCTAGTTCAAATATGGTCTGCCACTTACAACCAAACAATTCTGATTTATGTAACAAGCTTAGTGGCAAGCTTTATGTGGCAATTTTCCTAAAAACTCATTTTGCTATCAAATTTGTGCAAGTCCTCAATACTGATTTTATTTTAAATCAAATCATTCAATAATAATAACAACCATATTATTGAATAGAATGCCTGGCTATACCCTAGGTTCCCAGGACTGCACACACTCCTCCCCACTTAGGTACTCAGGTTGGAACTGTGGAGGAAGACTCACTACTCACAGTTTGGGGAGGGATCAAATGACTCCTTCAAAGAGAAGGAACTTTTGCCTGAGGACCTGTGAAATAATGAGCTTTTTATGCACTTTCTAGTTGGATGTACTTGGGGTGTGGGGTAATAGAGGGAAAGATGTGCAATAGAGTAGTAACATCAGAAAAGTCTGCCGAGCCATCTGATATCAGGAGAATTTGCCCAACTTGCTTTCTGGAGGGTGTGATAAAATTTATATATAGTTTATCTTCCCTGGTGGCTCAGAGGTTAAAGCATCTGCCTCTGATGTGGGAGACCCGGGTTCGATCCCTGGGTCGGGTAGATCCCCTGGAGAAGGAAATGGTAACCCACTCCAGTATTCTTGCCTAGAGAATCCCATGGACAGAGAAGCCTGGTAGGCTACAGTCCACAGGGTCGCAAAGAGTCGGACACGACTGAGCGACTTCACTCAGTTCACTTATAACACAAGGGCTTCTAGAGAGGCTTATGGGAAAACTCACGACTGTCTCAAAAGGCAGAGGAACCAGAGATCAAATCACCAACATCCATTGGATCATAGAGAAAGTAAGGGAATTCCAGGAAAACATCTATATCTGCTTCATTGACTATGCTAAAGCCTTTGACTGTGTGGATCACAACAAGCTGGAAAATTCTTAGAGCGATGGCAATAGTGGACAATCTTACCTGTCTCCTGAGAAACCTGTTTGGAGGTCAAGAAGCAACAATTAGAACTGGACATGGAACAATGGACTAGTTCCAAATTGGGAAAGGGGTACAACAAGATTGTATATTGTCAACTTGATAATTTGACTTTCTATGCAGACTACATCATGTGAAATGCCAGGCTGGATGAATCACAAGCTGGAATCAAGATTGTCAGGAGAAATATCAACAACCTCAGATATGCAAATGATCTCACTCTCATGGCAGAAAGTGAAAAGGAACTAAAGAGACTCTTGAGGAGGGTGAAAGAGGAAAGTGAAAAAGCTGGCTTAAAACAACATTTAAAAAAAAAAAAAAAAAAAACTAAGATCATGGCATCCAGTTCCATCATTTCATAATAAATAAAAAAGGAAAAGGTGGAAACAGTGACAGATTTTATTTTCTTGGGCTCCAAAATCACTGTGGATAATGACTGCAAACATGAAATTTAAAAATGCATGCTACTTGGCAGGAAAGCTGTGACAAATCTAGACAGAGTATTAAAAAGCAGAGATATCATTTTCCCAACAAAGGTCTAAATAGTCAAAGCTGTAGTTTTTCTAGCAGTCATGTATGGATGTGAGAGTTGGACCATGAAGAAGGCTGAGTGCCAAAGAATTGATGTCTTCATATTGTGGTGCTGGAAAAGACTCTTGAGAGTCCCTTGGATTGCAAGAAGTTCTAACTTGTCAACTCTAAAGGAAATCAACCCTGAATATTCATTGGAAGGACTGATGCTAAAGCTGAAGCTCCAATATTTTGGCCACTTGATGTGAAGAGCTTGTTTGTTAGAAAAGACCCTGATGCTGGGAAAGATTGAAGGCTGGAAAAGAAGGGGATTACGGAGGATGAGATGGTTGGATGGCATGAGTTTGAACCATCCAACCATCCAAACTAATGGACATGAGTTTGAGCAAACCCAGGGAGACAGTGAATGACAGAGGAGGCTGGCATGCTGCAGTCCATAAGGCTGCAAAGAACTGGACGTGATTTTAGCAGCTAAACAATAAATAACAGTAGTGTCTCAAACTGCTGGGAGTAAGTTGTTAAGTCCTCAGCTTCCTCGCCCAGCACAAAAAAGTTCCAGTTTTGAATGGAAAGGAAACACTTGTAGTTCCATTTCCTCCCAGGCACAAGCAGGTCTAAAAAAAGAAGCTAGGCGAACAGAATGCTTCGTTTGCAAAGTGATGAGGAAGCAGAGCAACAGTGGTAACAGAAAAGGTTTGAGGCTAGGGCAAGCAAAAAAGAATTGTAGATTTGGAACTCTACTCTAGTGGGATGGAAACATTAGATAAATCTATCTAACTACACAGGGAGGGGTTTGGCATTATTTTCTTTCCTTTGAAATGAGCATTATCTTCCAATCTAAGCATTGACTACTTCTCATTTCTCTTCTCTTATCTGGGAGCTTCTACTTGAATCTTATCCATTTTAAGTAGATGGTTAACTACCCCAGGATATGGCTTTTTTCTTTTTTTGAACTTTCTATTTTGTGTTAGTGTACAGCTGATTGACAATGTTGTGATAGTTTCTGGTGAATAGGGAGGGATTCAGCCATACACATACTTGTATCCATGCTCCCCCAAACTCCCCTCCCATCCAGGCTGACACATAACATTGAGCAGAATTCCATGTGCAGTAGGTCCTTGTTGGTTATCCATTTTAAATACAGCAGTGTGCACATGCCCATCTCAAACTCCTAACTCATATTTTAAAGAAAGATTCTAAAGTCACTGCATTTGGTGTGATGATTTCAGTTTGACAAACACTGGAACAGAACAGCTGCATAGCCCATGTCTGTGATCTGCTTCACAGCTTACTTTTATACTTGTCTGTGGAAAATATCCAGATGCCATGATGACAAACAGAGAGATAGTAAAGTTAAGTTGGCAGGCCCCAGGTGTCCAAAGTATAACTTGACTGGGTTATAGAATAACCAGGTTGTCCAGTATTATTAGGCACTGTTCCTCAAACAGGCTGCACCCCATACACATCCAGAAAACTTTAAAATGTTTTCCAATTTATTTTAAAATTTAAAGAGTAAAATTCACTTTTTTTTTGTTAAGTTCTATGGGTTTTGACAAATGCTTTTTACCACCATCACAGTCAAGAAGTAGAACCATTTCACCACCCCTCCCAAAATTCCCTTGTGTTATCTTTTTGTACTCAAAACCCATCCCCACCCTTAAATTCTGGAAAACACTCATCTATTCTCCATCACTACAGTTTCACATTTTCCAGAAAGTCATACAAATGGAATTATAGTATAGAAAGGGAATTCCTTTACTTTGTACAATATACTGGCGATTCATCCTCTTTGTTGCTTTTATCAGAACTTTGTTCCTCTTAATTGCTGAGTACTATTCTATTATACAGATATACCACAGTTTGTTTATATACCCTCAGCTCAGAGACATTTAGGTTATTCCCAAATTTGGATGATTACGAATAAAGCTGCTATAACCATTCATATGTAGCTCTTTGTGTGGACATACATTTTTATTTCTCTTGGGTAAATATCTAGGAGTGAGATACCTGGAAAGTTCTGAAAAATATTCCTATGTCTGCTGAATTTTAATCCCTTGGGTTTGGGGCCATGGAATGTGTACTTTTAAAATGCTCAGCAGGGGTGACTTCTTAATGGGTATGGAATGTTCATTTAGCGTGAGGAAATGTCAAGAAATATAGATGCTTTTTGTACATAGTGAATGTACTAAATGCCATTGAATTGTATACTTAAAATGGTTAATTTTACATTATGTGACTTTTGCTTTAATTTAAAAGAAAACTAAAAAAATGGTCCCTAAGTGATTCTAATTTTTGAACGTACTGATCTTGGGAGGCTGTGTAGATAGTTTTCATTTTTAAGATATTTGTACTTGTTAAAGGCTGGTCTCAGGAGAATGGAACTGGATCTTGGGTCCAGGCTTCAACGTGTGAATCTGTAATAAACTGAATCTTCTTTAGAAAGTTCAAGGAGTCTTAACAACTTCTGGTGGTTAGAAGGTAGACTGTAGCTTATGTGCCCTCTTGAAGTTTGCGCCAAGTTTGGTTGGACACAGAATTCTGAGATCATCAGATTTCTGCTCCTGTCTAATCATAGTTCCAAGGAATTAGCATGGCCTCAACATTAAAAAACCTAGATGATGGCATCCAGTCCCATCACTTCATGGCAAATAGACGGGGAAACAATGGAAACAGTAGCAGAGTTTACTTTCTTGGGCTCCAAAATCACTGCAGATGGTTACTGCAGCCATGAAATTAAAAGACGCTTGCTCCTTGGAAGAAAAGCTATGACCAACCTGCTGCTGCTAAGTCGCTTCAGTCGTGTCTGACTCTGTGCGACCCCATAGACGGCAGCCCACCAGGCTCCCCCATCCCTGGGATTCTCCAGGCAAGAACACTGGAATGGGTTGCCATTTCCTTCTCCAATGCATGAAAGTGAAAAGTGAAAGTGAAATCACTCAGTCATGTCCAACTCTTAGCGACCCCATGGACTGCAGCCTACCAGGCTCCTCCATCCATGGGATTTTCCAGGTGAGAGTACTGGAGTGGGGTGCCATTGCCTTCTCCGATGACCATCCTAGACAGCACATTAAAAACCAGAGACATTACTTTGCTGACAAAGATCCGTCTAGTCAAAGCTATGGTTTTTCCAGTAGTCACGTATGGATGCGAGAGTTGGACCAAAAAGAAAGCTGAGGGCTGAAGAATTGATGCTTTTGAACTGTGGTGTTGGAGAAGACTCTTGAGAGTCCCTTGGACTGCAAGGAGACCCCGCCAGTAAATCCTAAAGGATATTAATCTTAAATATTCATTGGAAGGACTGATTCTAAAGCTGAAACTCCAATACTTAAGCCACCTGATGTGAAGAACTGATTCGATGGAAAAGACCCTGATGCTGGGAAAGACTGAAGGCAGGAGGAGAAGGGGACGACAGAGGATGAGATGGTTGGATGGCATCACCGACTCAATGGACATGAGTTTGAGCAAGCTCTGGGAGTTGGTGATGGACAGGGAAGCCTGGCATGCTACAGTCCATGGGGTCAAAAAGAGTCGGACTAAACTGACTGGTTCTAGCCTGTACTGAAGTGGAGCAGAAACTTCTCACCAGAGACTTACCAAGGGGTTAGATCACAAGGATGTTACAGTTTGGACTTGAACCAGTGAACAAGATTCAGTGATTGAACTCCCCCGTGTTCAGATTGTATCTGACCATGAGCAAAAACAGGAAATTGCTGTGCTACCACATATACCTTGCCTTTCCTGCCTTCCCCTGCTTCCTCAGTCTGACTCAGGGCTGGAAGCATTCACTGCAGACTTGGTCATGGAGGTGAGGAATAATCAGCCAAAAAACCAGCAGTGAAGATAATTTGTTTGGATTGGCTGTTTCTTTATCTCCCTTTTCTGGACTTCTTCCCTACAACTTAGTGCCTTTACAGACAAACTTCCAGGGTGGAGAGCTCTGTGGCTATCTAACCCAGTGGTCTTTATGTGCTAGACCATTTTCTGACTACTTCTATCTCCTCACCCTTACTTTTCCTGTATTCTATCCTCCCTTCAAGGCTAGTGTGAAATCGGAATTAAGGTGTGGAGAGTGGTAGTATCTGAATGTATTTGCTCTCTCTCTGCTTCTAGGTGATTGACATGTTATTCTCTCCTCATCATCACCTGAAGAAATAAGCAAGGCAGGAGTGAGAACACACAGTAGGACTGTTGGTAAAGACATTTTTTTTTGGTCAAGGAAACATTTACATGCATGTTACATAGGAAGTTGACTTGAATGTATTCCTCTTTATATAAAAGGTCAAAATTTCAGAGTATTCTGTGGAAGCATAGTTAACTTCATCTATCCATCCCTTCATCTATCCATCCTTCATCTATCCATCCATCCATCCATCTAATAAACAATTACGGACCCCTCCTATGTACATGCTACTGTGCTATATGATACATTATAATATATGTTGGGAAGTAATAGGGAAGAGACAAAGATAAGATAAATAGATGCCTTAAGGCAGTGACTGTCAGGGATTTATCATCTGAGAGAGATCTGGAAAATCTTGGCTGGTACACACATGATGATCCCTAAGGAAAACAGCACAGCTGCTTCACAGGCTGTAAGGGAGACCAAAAAAGCGCATAATGACATCTTGGCAAAATGTACCTCAAGGCACATTTCCCAGAGGGCTGTGGTTGCCTGGTCTGCACCCCTCCTTGGTTATAATAGTGGCTAGCAGGCCGTGTTCTGTCATTAGTAACAGCTCCCTTTGTGGGAATAGTGGTGTAATTGTGGACAGAAGTTCACGCTGGGTTCTATTTATAGCCTCTGATGACTCATTAATATGTTACCTTAGCAAAAGCTAGTTCCAGAGCTAGCCGCCTATTACCTTTCAGTCACAAACATTCTCACTGGAATATTCTGACGAAATAAAAAGCAAATTATCTGTAAAATACTCCTAGCAATATTCACACTTTTTAATTGGTGTAATATTAGCCACACTTATATTTGTATTGCAAACTACATTTGTCAAAAGTACCCACAGCTCCTGGTGCTTACCAACAGGTAGATTTTGTGTTAAGGAAAAAAAAAAAAAATCACGGGTAGTTTTCTAAAGAGTTTAACCAGCAGTTGATCTGGAAAATATGTTAACCAACCTTCAAAAGTATTTCCGTCCCCGGAAGTCTTTGCACTCTCTGTGACTAGGCCCTTTGTGACATTTCCACACACGTGACCTTCGCACTCATCACTTTGACTCCAGCAGAGAAGTCGTGGTCGAGGGTAACTCTAAGCTTTGTTGAGATGTTAAGGTAAGACTTTGAAGCTGCAGTGCATTTATCAATTCAGTCTGAAAAACAACCTCTGTGGTTAAGCATGTTAAATCCCCTTGTGTTTTCATAGCAGCTTGGCTAAAGGTTATTACGATGAACACTGGAGGATGAGTGGGAGATAGCTTAGACCAGAGCACTGTCACTGAAATGAATTCGAAGAAGTTACTCATCTTCTATGCATTTTGGCAAAATCTCATAATCAGATATTATTCTACACTTTGTTAAAAATACAGCCTATACCAAAGACTACCAAAGCCAAGTGCTAGCAAAGATGAAAGCAACTGGAAATGTCATACATTGCTGATGGAAATGCAAATGGTGCAGCCACTTTGGAAAACAATTTGGCAGTTTCTCATAAAGTGAAACACACACTTAACCCATACAATGGTCTCAAACTAGGTATTTACTGAAGTGAAATGAAAAACCTATGTCCTTGGCAGGTAGTGGTGCATGTGGGAGGAACAGACTATTCAGGTTGAGCAAACAGCATCTCCAAGAGGGTGACAAGGTGTAGGAACGGAAGATATGGAGGGTGGGAGAGGAAAGAAGATGAGGCTGGAGACAGCCAGTGTTGAGCTTGGTGGGTCTTTGATCTTTATCCTGAGATTGATCAGAGACTATTAAAATGTGTGAAGCAAGAGGATGACATACCAGATATGCCTTTTGAAAAGATCAGTCCAGCTGCAGTGCAGAGAATAGGCTGGAGGGAGCTGCGGAGGACTGTGGGGAGGCAGTTGCCTTGTCTGGGATAGTTCACAGTGGGTTGGGCTGTGGCCTTGGGGAATCTTGTCTTTAACCCTCCAAACACCTGAGATAGTTTGCACTGATGTCTTTTCTATAACAATAGAAATATTTCTGTTTAGAAATAGCAATACTTCTAATAGAAAGAAGAATGATGAATTGCTTGCTTTAAAAATGTGTTTATTATAAAATATTCAACATGTAAAAGAGAATTTATGTAAAACATTAAACATCGAGAACGTAATGAAAACTGTGCAAAGCCATCTCCCTGTTTCAGAATCAGAACATTATTGTTATGAAAATCTTCTTTAAACCAGACTCTGCTTAATTTTAAAGAGGGATTGAAAACTCTCCTTGGAATGTGGTGATATCAGGACTTTCTAACAATTAGAGCTTTTAAGGCAATAGAAGAAGCTGCTTCAGGAGCCCGTGGGAGGTCAAGAGCAGTCTGTGTGAGAATGCAGAGGAAGGGTTCCCAGGAGCGGAGGGAGGCTGGGTGGATGGATGCAAACGTGCTCGTCCTAAAATCCTCTGCCATGATGCCACAAAGAGAAGAAATAACGGGAAGAGCAGAGCTTTATAGGGGCATTTAAAACCCTGAAGTATTGGCTTCTTAACGTTAAATGTAGAATTGTAGCTATTTTTTGACGTCCTTTGATTTTATACACATAGTCCTATACACAAAAATATATGTGGCTGTAATATTTTAAGTTCTTGAGACCAGAAACAGTGGGTTAAGAGCAAGATGAAGGACAGGACAGAGTTTTTGAATATAGGGGAAGAGCTGCAGCTCGATTTTCTATCTGTAGCAGGAGGTGGCAGACCTTGGCTTTGTGGCCAAATGATGTTTGTTTTTGTATGCCTCACAAGCTAGGAAGGGTTTTTACATTTTATCTGATTGATTGAACTTTTACATTTAAGATAATTGCAGATTTACATGCAATTATCCCTGGTGGCTCAGAGGTTAAAGCACCTGCCTCCAATGCGGGAGACCCAGGTTCGATCCCTGGGTCGGGAAGATCCCCTGGAGAAGGAAATGGTAACCCACTCCAGTATTCTTGCCTGGAAAATCCCATGGACGGAGAAGCCTGGTAGGCTACAGTCCACGGGGTCGCAAAGAGTCGGACACGACTGAGCGACTTCACTTCACTTCATAGTATGTGCATCTATTATTACACAGAAAAAATTAGATATACTGGATTCATCAAAATTAAAACTTGTGTGTGTCAGTGAAAAGGCAACCCACAGAACTGGTGAAAATAATTGCAAATCACATGTCTGATAAGTGATTAATATGCAGGAAATATAAAGAATTCTTACAAAGTGAAAACAAAAAACCAAACAACCTATCAAAAAATGGGGAAAAGACTTAGACTGTTCTCCAGAGAAGATAAAAAATTACCAATAAGCACTTGAAAATATGCTCAATATCAATAATCAATTGCTTTATAATCGTAAACAGAATACCATAACCAGCCTAGATGAATCAGGATTCACCCCTGGAAGGGAGAAGAACCCAGTGTTTGAGACACATGGTCACCTAGTACTTGAACAAAACTAGAATTTTGTTAGCAAAGAAAATTGTGGGAAAATGAATGTTGGGAAGCAACAAAGAGTGTCTGCCATCCTCACAGTTTGGATGTCTCAACCTCAGTTGTGGAGTCTGTGAGCCAGGATGTGGGCTTTCACCAGACACCGAATCTGCGGGCACCTTGATCTTGGACTTCCCAGCCTCAAGAACTGTGAGAAACAAAGTTATATTGTTTGTAAGCCACCCAGTTTCTGATACTTTGCAATAGCAGCCCACACTGACTAAGACACCATCCAGTGCCTCCTTCCATCTGGTCTTGAAGTGTTTTTGAATGTTGACTTTCCTTTCCTAGGTGACAAAACTCAGTAGTAGTCATCTCTCCATTTGTGGGTAGAAATAAAATATTCATGCAGGATCTCAAATTTACCCAGAGCTAACCTACCCCCTCTTTTTAGGAATAGGAGAAAAAGTCTGAGAAATGTACCTCTGACTGAAATAGAGAAAAGAGAGCAATGATATCAGTGAGAGAGCTTCTAGGAGAGTGAAGTCAGACAGCTGGATGATGCTACAGCAGACACTCTTGGGATTGAATACTTACACAAGAGGGGCATAGGGGGCAAAAAGGAGAAGGAAATGGCAACCCACTCCCGTATTCTTGCCTGGAGAATCCTGTGGACAGGGGAGCCTGGTGGGCTGCTGTCCGTGGGGTTGCACAGGGTCAGACATGACTGAAGTGACTTAGCAGCAGCAGCAGCATGGGGGCGAAAGGACATGAGAACTAAAACTTTGCAGTAATGGTGAGTGCCTTCCTGTTAGACTCTGTTCTCACTCTGACCTGAATCTGAAATTTTGAATGATTAGAAGTTTGAATGGGGGCTATCAAATTCAGATTAGTCCAGAGGAAGACTGTCCTGACGAGAGTGAAAGCCCTGTTTCTGCTATTGGCAGCTTTTCCCACCTTCAGACCTCTCCGTACATCAATCCTTGCCTGCTGCTTCCAGCAGGTCTAGTGTCTCCACAAAGATAACTGAAGTCTTGAGACGGGTCCAGTGAGGTTGGGCCTCCTCCTCCGCCAGTCAGATCTCTTTCCTGTCTGAATTATATGTAATGCCATCCCTAGGGTCAGAGCACTTTTCACACTCTTTTTCAGACTCTTAAGAATCTTCCCTAAAATTTCATTTGTATCCATCTGCGCTGAGTGCATTTTATTGATACCCTGAGCACAATCTGAATCTTGGTAAGCATTCTCAGAGCATTCTGTATCGGGAATTGGAGTGGGGAGAGATCGAGGGTGGGATAAATTCTAAGAGGCACAGATGGGATAGAAACAGGTGTCACCATTAGTGTTTCCTGAGATTAAGTGACAGACTGCTGGGACAGTGGAAGAGGCACGCTTGACATTCTTGGTAAGCAAGCAGAAGTGTGAGTGTGGAGAGAGTAAGTGGGAAGCATCAAGAAGGCTGCTTCACAGCTACACATTCCTCCTTCAAAATCCTTTTAGTTTTTGATGTGGTAAGTAGAGAACTTTTGCTACAAATTCTTATGGCTATGATAAAACTATTAAGAGAATATTTTGGAAATAATGTTTTATTAATTCATACTCATTTGAGAAAGGATATATAAACTGAACAGTACAGCATGAATAATAATTAGAGATAAAAGAAGAAGGACAACACAAAACAGAGCCAGGAATGTGACTAAAAATGCACACCATGATTATTAGTCGTGACCTGGGTGCAGATTTAACTCCAGGCTGACCAGCAACCAACTCAAAGTGGGAGATGTGATTGGTTATACAGTTTACATAGTTGATAAGTAAATCATTCTTGGTACTCAGTTCAGTTCAGTTCAGTCGCTCAGTCGTGTCCAACTCTTTGAGTAGTTACATTTTTAATTGAGGAATCTCCATATCGGCTAAACCAACTTATAGTCCCACCAATAGCTTATGAATGTTCTCTTTTCTCCACATTCTTGCCAACACTTGTTATTTGTTTTTGTTTTGATAACAGCAGCTCTGACAGGTTTGAGGTAGCATTGCATTGTGGTTTTAATATGTATTTTCCTCATGATTAGTAATGTCTAGCAAACATATTTCCATGTTCCTATCAGTCACCTGTATGTCTTCTTTGGAAAAAAATCCATATCCTCTGCCCATATTTTAATGTTTTTTTTTTTTTTGATGTTCAGTTGTATGAGTTCTTTGTATATTTGGATATTAATATCTTATTGGATATATTGCTTGCAAATATCTTCTTTTTCAGTAGAATGCTTTTCTGTTATTATTATTATTTTTTTTTAATTCTTTTATACTTTCCTTCACTGTGCAAAAGCTTTCCACCTTGAAAATTTCCCATTTGTTTATTTTTGCTTTTATTTCACTGACAAAGCAAGCATATTGCTAAGACCAATGTCAAAAAGCCTACTGCATTTGCTTTCTTCTAGGAGTTTTATGGCTTCATGTCTTATGTTTAAGTCTTTCTGTTTTGAATTCGTAGTTTTTTGTGGTGTAAGAAAGTAATCCAGTTTGATTCTTTTGCATGTGCTATCCAATTTTCCAAATTCCATTTACTAAAGAGGCTATTTTCTCCATATTGTATATTCTTGCTTCATTTGTCATAGATTAACTGCCCATAAAGTTAAAGCTTTGGATTTATTTCTGAGGTCTGTTCTTTTCCATCGATCTATGTGAATTTTTTTTCTTTTATATCAGTACCATGCATTTTGATTCTGTAGCATTGTAGTGTAATTTGGGATCAGGGAGTGTAATACCTCCAATTTTGTTCTTTCTCAAGACAGTTTTTTGCCATTTGGCATGTTTTGTTTCTTTCAGTTCAGTTCAGTCGCTCAGTCATGTCCAACTCTTTGTGACCCTATAGGCTGCAGCACATGAGGCCTCCTTGTCCATCGCCAACTCTTGGAGTTTACTCAAATTCATATCCATTGAGTCGGTGATGCCATCCANTTGTTTCTTTCAGTTCAGTTCAGTCGCTCAGTCATGTCCAACTCTTTGTGACCCTATAGGCTGCAGCACGTGAGGCCTCCTTGTCCATTGCCAACTCTTGGAGTTTACTCAAATTCATATCCATTGAGTCGGTGATGCCATCCAACCATCTCATACTCTGTCGTCCCCTTCTCCTCCTGCCTTCAATCTTTCCTAACATCAGAGTCTTTTCAAAAGAGTCAGTTCTTTGCATCAGGTGGCCAAAGTATTGGAGTTTCAGCTTCAACATCAGTTCTTCCAATGAACACCCAGGACCGATCTCCTTTAGGATGGACTGGTTGGATCTCCTTGCAGTCCAAGGGACTCTCAAGAGTCTTCTCCAATATCACAGTTCAAAAGCATCAATTCTTTGGTGCTCAGCTTTCTTTATAGTCCAACTCTCACATCCATACATGACTACTGGAAAAACCATATTTTAGAATTATTTCTCCTAGTTCTGTGAAAAATGACCAAGGTATTTTCATTNCACAGTTAAAAAGCATCAATTCTTTGGTGCTCAGCTTTCTTTATAGTGCAACTCTCACATCCATACATGACTACTGGAAAAACCATATTTTAGAATTATTTCTCCTAGTTCTGTGAAAAATGACCAAGGTATTTTCATTGCTTGCTTTGAATCTGAAGATTGCCTTTGGTAATATAGTCACCTTAACAGTCTTGTTTCTTCCCTATAAACACATTATATCTTTCTATTTGTGTTATCTTCAATTTCTTGCATCACTGTCTTATAATTTTCCAAGTACAGATTTTTTACCTCCTTGGTTAAGTTTATTGGTAGGTGTTTTATTCTTTTTTATGTGATTTTAAAATGGGATTATTTCCTTAATTCTCTTTCTGATAGCTTGTTGTTAGTATATAGAAACATAATAGATTTCTGTATATTAACTGTATATCTTGCAACTATATATCTTGCAACTTTCTAGTAGTCTTTAGGGGGGGTGTCATTAGAATTTTCTATGTATGACAGTCTTACTTCTTCCTATCCTATTTTGTTCCTTACATTTTTTAAAACCACAGTGTTTGTATACCAGTGTTGAAAAAATAAGTAAATATATTATAGATAATAAGAATTTATTTTTACAATATTAGGTAAATTACAATTAAGGCAAAGAGAAAAGCTAAAATTAATCCTGTGGTGTTGGGTAAATATAAGGTGTCAGTATGAGCACATGTTTTAGATAAACAATTGGTAGATAGATGATATATGCTGCTGCTAAGTCGCTTCAGTCGTGACCGACTCTGTGCGACCCCATAGACGGTAGCCCGCGAAGCTCCTCCGTCCCTGGGATTATCCAGGCAAGAACACTGGAGTGGTTTGCCATTTCCTTCTCCAATGCAGGAAAGTGAAAAGTGAAAGTGAAGTCGCTCAGTCATATCTGACTTGTAGCGACCCCATGGACTGCAGCCCGCCAGGCTCCTCTGCCGATGGGGTTTTCCAGGCAAGAGTACTGGAGTAGGGTGCCATTGTCTTCTCCAGATGATATATAGAAACAGATATAAATATGAATTCGGGTATCAACATAAGTACAGAAATAAAGATGACTGTATATATATATGGTTAGGATATATACATATATTTCCTAGCTTGAACAAAAGGAATTGTAAGTAATAACTTCTAACCAATACAATATTGTAAAGCAATTAAACTCCAATTAAAATAAATAAATTTATGTTAAAAATTAAAAAAAAGAAAAAAATATGCTTAATGTCCTTTCTTGGTTACTAAAAAGTAATGTTTTTAAAAAGAAACCTATACAGCTTGTAGAAGTTGTTGATTAGTGTGCTGGGACAGAAAAAAATCCAAGATGAACATAAAACAGCTAGTGGTGCCCTAATGAAAGCAGTACTAGAGAAGAAGGAAAGGAGAAAGAAAGAAAAAGCAAGGAGGGGG
>SJYX01009892.1:5768-18534 GCA_006410675.1 Oreotragus oreotragus
TATATGTGTGTGTGTATGTGAATCTTTTGAGAATTCTTTATTAATTTCAGGTCTCTTAAAAACAGTTATATGCTAATTCTTCTAAATATTAAGGTATTTTCCTCAGAATGATAGAAAATCAACCAAAGTACTTGAAGCATCCTTGTCATCTTACAAATGTGAACTGTAGCCAGATAATCTGTTACGTCCAAATATTTAATTTTCTCCTATGTCCTCTTGCTTATCTATTTATTTTTCTAACCACAGAGTCACTGGACACAAAAAAAGTGTCATTTTCATCAAGGTGGATTTTAAAACAACTTTTTGATCAAACTTTTATTTTTCTTTAAGTGGGTTTTTCTGCCCAAAGTCCCTTTTGAACAACAACAACAAAAAATTATAAACTATATTTATGTGTGAAAGTTGGACTGTGAAGAAAGCTGAGCGCCGAAGAATTGATGCTTTTGAACTGTGCTGTTGGAGAAGACTCCTGAGAGTCCCTTGGACTGCAAGGAGATCCAATTAGTCCATTCTGAATGAGATCAACCCTGGGATTTCTTTGGAAGGAATGATGCTAAAGCTGAAACTCCAGTACTTTGGCCACCTCATGCGAAGAGTTGACTCATTGGAAAAGACTCTGATGCTGGGAGGGATTGGGGGCAGGAGGAAAAGGGGACGACCGAGGATGAGATGGCTGGATGGCATCACGGACTCGATGGACGTGAGTCTGAGTGAACTCCAGGAGATGGTGATGGACAGGGAGGCCTGGCGTGCTGCGATTCATGGAGTCTCAAAGAGTCAGACACGACTGAGCGACTGAACTGACTGACTGAACTAGCAGATAATATTTAAACCTTGCAAAGTAAAGAAGTGCATTATTTACTTACCAAGCGTGAGGAGAATGAGATATATACATGCCTAACATCCATTTTAATAAAGCCTTTTCTCTATTAAGAGCAAGAAGTCATTCTTGTCAAGCAAGTATGCACAATATGACTTTGCTAGCTTTTGAGAACAAAGGTTTCATTTTATAATATGTTCTGGAAATTTATGCTATTAATAATTTTTCCATATATATTAGATATTTGATGATTTTATAGCATGGAGAAATGCTTTTCTAAACTCCCTATTGTGAGTATATTATAATGCAATCAATAATTCAAAATTACATGTGATTTATTTTGATTTACTTCAAACACATCTTAATATATGGAAATTCTAAAGATGCTTCTCTAACTATGCCAGAAACTGAATGATTTTTTTGATGAACATAGTTCAATCAAATTTTTCTAAATTTAAGTAAAATAGAAAATATTCACAAGTAACATTTTGTTATTTTATAAAAATAGTTCTACACAGCTCTTTGAGAAAGTAAATAGAACCACATGTTTTATAAGTATTAAGTAAAGAATCTTTATTTTAAAAAAGGCAAAAATTAGAAAAGGGAAAAGTGAGGAATGTATTAGATACCTGTGTAATATTGTATGTATAAATACACACATACATATTCACATGTATGCATTTATATAAATATTTAAGTATCTCTATAAAGCTAAAAGTCATAAAAAATTAAAATAGTATGTACAGGTTATCAAAACTGTGTACAAAAGTTTGATTATGATGTTCACTGTATTGACATAAATTTTAACAAGGTAGTGAACAGTGTGAATTTTGAATTCATTTTATTTCATTTTTAAATGAATTTATTATTTAAAAGTCAATTTCACTAAAAATATTCATCAACCATCTATTTTTATATACTGTCACTTTATTAATAAATATATCTACCAAATGAAGCTTAAATAAAGCAGCACAAAATACCTTATATTGCACTGTTTCCCTTTGAAACTTTTTGTCAAATGTAAGGTGTTTTCAGTGTAGGTTTCAGTGACTTGAGTACTCAGTTAAATATATGACCTATGAAATCTACTTTATTATTTTAGGATTATTATTATCTTTACAAGAAGTTTCTTTTTATTTTCTAGTAGCCTTATATGAAGAACCTCATAGAGATATTGGTATACAAATCCATTAAAAGGTCTATCATATATAGTTTATTACTTATTAACATACATAACTTAAAAGAAGTTTATTTAGGAAAATAAATAATAAATGTTATAAGATGGGGAAATATAGAAGTTAGGCACATTTAGAAGTCAGACACAAAAGGCTACCATCTGATTAGTCTGAATTAAAAGTTATGACTATTTAAAGAAAGAAAGATTTTTGGAGAACTTTGCAGTATTAAAACATCTTATGATTACATTGGTATTATAAAATTATAAAATATGAAATAAATTAGAGCCATACAGGAGCTCCTAAACTTAATCTGCTAAGATTAATCCGTTGGATCATAGAAAAAGCAAGAGAATTCCAGAAAAATATCTATTTCTGTTCTTGAATACCCTAAAGACTTTGACTGTGTGGATCACAACAAGCTCAAAAATTCTTAAAGAGATGGGAATATCAGACCAGCTTACCTGCCTCCTGAGAAACTTGTATGCATATCAAGAAGCAACAACTAGAACAGGACATGCAACAACAAACTGGTTCCAAATTGGGAAAGGAGTATATCAAGACTGTGTATTGTCACCCTGCTTATATAACTTCTAAGCAGAGTATATAATGAGAAATGCTGGGCTGGATGAAGCACAAATAGAATCAAAGATTGCTGGGAGAAATAGCAATAACCTCAGATTTGCAGATGGCACCACTTTTATGGCAGAAAGCAGAGAAGAACTAAAGAGTCACTTAATGAAAGTGAAAGAGGAGAGTGAAAATGCTAGCTTAAAAGTCAACATTCAGAAAACTAAGATCATGGCATCTGGTCCCATCACTTCATGGCAAATAGATGGGGAAACAGTGGAAACAGTGACAGACTTTGTTTTCTTTGGCTCCAAAATCAGTGAAGATAATGACTGCAGCCATGAAATTAAAAGACACTTGCTCCTTAGAAGAAAAGTTATGACCAACCTAGACAGCATATTAAAAAGCAAAGACATTACTTTGCCGACAAACGTCCATCTACTCAAAGCTATGATTTTTCCAGTTGTCATGTATGGATCTGAGAGTTGGATCATAAAGAAGGCTGAGCACCGAAGAAATGATGCTTTTGAACTGGTGTTGAAGAAGACTTCTGAGAGTCCCTTGGACTGCAAGGAGATCAAACCAGTCAATCCTAAAGGAAATCAACCCTGAATATTCCTTGGAAGGACTGATACTGAACTGAACTTCCAATACTTTGGCCACCTGATGCAAAGAGCCAACTCATTAGAAAAAACCCTGATGCTGGGAATGATTCAAGACAGGAGAAGAAGGGGACAACAGTGGTCAAGATAATTGTATGGTACCACTGACTCAATGGACATGAGTTTGAGCAAGCTCTGGGCATTGGTGAAGGACAGGGAAGCCTAGCGTGTGTGGCAGTGTGGTTGCAAACAGTCGGACGTGACTGAGCAACTGAACAATAGCAAAGGTTAATCTTATTGTCAAAGTTAACTTTACTAATATATCACTTCTCAATGTTTTGGCTAAGATCAAGTGTACTTTACTAATCCAGGAAACATTTCTTCATTTTGAGTCATTGACTCAAAACTCAAAAAACCTTTTATTCTTCATTATATAAACAGTTTGTGATGATATAAAATACTGTATATGGAAATTGACAACAATGATTATACTTTTAAACATTATTTTTTAAAGTACCTAATAAGATTAGTAATTTTTTCTTTCTTTAATTTTGTTTTTAATTGGAGGATAATTGCTCTACAATATTGTGTTGGTTTCTGATGTACATCAGAATGAATCAACCAGGACTATAAACATGTCCCCTCCTTTTTAAACCTCCCTCTCACCTCCCACCCCATCTCACCCCTCTAGGTTGTCACAGAGTTCCAGATTCAAATTCCCTGGATCTGGATAAAAAACTTTGGATCTGGCTGTTTCATTAAACATTTGATAATGATAAGGCCTTGTGTCTGTGTATATATATGTTTGTATTTTTTTAACAACAGGTAATAATATATGTAGGAAACAATTATATATATATGTCATTGCAATTTAAATTGAAATATTTACTTGTTGGTACAAGTTAGTTTGTGCTTTGAATAAAGTAAAGGCAAAATAATAAAAATAGTGTTATTAAAAAAAACTGAACATGATAATTCAATGTAGTTACCAATATTCTTCAATAATTTTGGTCACCATTATGTTGTTAATAAATACTATTTGAAGAAATGACTTTAAAAAATAATACCACCAATTATTAGATCAATAATTAAGTAAAAAATAATTGGCTAAAATGAAACACAAAAAATAAACAAACAATGTTAATTTACTTGTAAGTTGGCCTGCATTCCAATGTAATGCTTCTAAATAAAGCATTTATTATATTCTCAATAAAAGTGTATCAAAGTTATACTTTTAAACTTCATGACGAAGTTTAAAAGATTATTATTATTAAAGAAGAGCATGTCACCTGCAAATATAAATTTTACTTCTCCCTTTCTGTTTTGTGTAATATTTATCTATCTTTTTTACCTGGTTGTTTTTGCTAGGCTATCCAGTATTTTGTTGAATAAGAATGGTGAAAGTATACATCCTTGTCATTTTCCTGATCTCAGGGTGAAAGCTTTCAAACTTTGACCTCTAAGTATGAAAATGAAAGTTGCTTAGTTATGTCTAACTTTTTATGACGCCATCGACTGTGATCTGCCAGGCTCCTCTGTCCATGGAATTCTCTAGGCTGAAATACTTGAGTGGGTAGCTGTTCCCTTCTCCAGGGGATACTCCCTTCTCCAGGGAATCTTCCCAACCCAGGGATCAAGCCCAGGTCTTCCACTGCAGGCAGATTTTTTACCAGCTGACTCACCAGGGAAGTCCAAGAATAGTGGAATAGGTAGTCTATCTTTCTCCAGTGGATCTTCCCCACCCAGGAGTTGAACAGGGTCTTCTGCATTGCAGGTGGATTCTTTACCAGCTGAGCTACTTGATCTTTCAATAAAAGATTGCTGGAAATAAATGTTGCTGGAATAATTGAATACTTGCATGCTTAAGAATGAAACTGTAAATCTACTTGATGCCACTGACAAAAAATTTAACTCAGAACTGATTAAAGAAACCATAAAATTCCTAGAGAAAACCAGAGGGAAAAAGCATCTTAACATTGGCCTTACTGAGTTTATGGTCATAGCAACCAAAGTACAAGCAACAAACACAGAAAAAACAAGTAGGACTACATCAAATGAAAACGCTTTTATACAGCCAACAAAACAATCCACAGAATGAAAAGGGAACCTATAGAATGGGAGAAAATAATTGCAAACCACGTATGTGATAAGGGGTTAATATTAAAAATATATAAGGCACTCATAAAGTCAATAATAACCACAAAAATTCAATTAAAAGGGCAAACGATCTGAATAGCAATTTTCCAAAGAAGATAGTCAAAAGGTGTTCAATTTCATCAATCATTAGAGAAATGTGATTCAAAACTGCAATGAGCTAACACTTCCCACTTTTTAGAATGACTATTATAAAAAGAGATAACAAGCACTAGTGAGCATATGAGAAAAAAAAGGGAACCCTACAGTTTGTGGGAATGGAAACCGGTTTTCACTATGGAAAACAAGGTGGTACTAGTGATAAAGAACCCTCCTGCCAATGGAAGAGACATAAGACATACAGGTTCAATCCCTGGGTCAGGAAGATCCCTTCAGAAGTAAATGTCAACCTGCTCAATATTCTTGCCTGGAAAATCCCAAGGAAAGAGGAGCCTAGGAAGCTACAGTCCATAGGGTCACAAAGAGTCTGACATGACTGAAGCAACTTAGCATGCAAGCATGGAAAACAAAATGAAATTTCATCAAAAAATTAAAAATGAAACTAGTTGAGTTCAGTCACTCAGTCGTGTCTCTTTGCGACCCTATGGACTGCAATATGCCAGGCTTCCCTGTCCCTCACCAAATCGCGGAGCATATTCAAACTCATGTCCACTGAATTGGTGATGCCATCCAACCATCTCATCCTCTATCATCCCCTTCTCCTTGCTCCTTCAGTCATTCATAGCATCAGGGTCTTTTTCAAAGAATCAGTTCTTCCCATCAAGTGGCCAAATATTGGAGTTTCAACTTCAGTATCAGTCCTTCCAATGAATAATCAGGACTGATTTCCTTTAAGATGGACTGGTTGGATTCTCCTTGCAGTCCAGGGGACTCTCAAGAGTCTTCTCCAACAGCACAGTTCAAAAGCATCAATTCTTCGGCGCTCAGCCTTCTTCACAGTCCCACTCTCACATCCACACATGACCACTGGAAAAACCAAAGCTTTGACTAGACGGACATTTGTTGACAAAGTAATGTCTCTGCTTTTTAATATGCTGTCTAGGTTGGTCATAACTTTTCTTCCAAGGAGCAAGCATCTTTTAATTTCATTGCTGCAGTTACCATCTGCAGTGATTTTGGACCCCAAAAAAGTAGAGTCTGCCACTGTTTCCATTGTTTCCCTATCTATTTGCATGAAGAAGTGATGGGACCAGATGCTGTGATCTTAGTTTTCTGAATGTTGAGCCTTAAGCCAACTTTTTCACTCTCCTTTTTCACTTTCATCAAGAGGCTCTTTAGTTCTTCTTCACTTTCTGCCATAAGTGTGATGTCATCTGCATATGAGGTTGTTGATATTTCTTCCAGTAATCTTGATCCCAGCTTGTGCTTCATCCAGTCCAGCATTTCTCATTCTGTATGTTCTCTGCATATAAGTTAAATAAGCACGGTGACAATATATAGCTTTGATGTATGCCTTTTCCCATTTGGAATCAGTCTGTTGTTCCATGTCCAGTTCTGACTCTTGCTTTTTGATCTGCATACAGATTTCTCAGGGGCCAGGTCAGGTGGTCTGGTATTCCTGTCTCTTGAAGAATTTTCCACAGCTGGTTGTGATCCACACAGTCAAAGGCTTTGGCGTAGTCAAAGCAGAAATAGATGTTTTTTCTGGAACTTTCTTGCTTTTTCCATGATCCAATGGATGTTGACAATTTGATCTCTGGTCCCTCTGCCTTTTCTAAATCCACTTGAAAGTCTGGAAGTTCACAGTTCATGTACTGTTGAAGCCTGACTTGGGAATTACCATATGATCCTGTAATTCCACCTCAGGATATATACCCAAAAGAAATGAAATCACAATGACAAAGAGCTATTTGCACCTCAGCATTCAACGCAACATTATTTACAATCTCCAAAACATGGAAACAGTGTCCAACAGCATATAAATGGATAAAGAACGTGTAGTTGTGTATAAAATGGAATTTAGCCATATAAAATAAGGAAATTCTGCTGTTTGTGACAACACGGATGAATCTTTAGGGCATTAGCTAAGTGAACCAAGTTAGTGAAGGACAATACTGTCTTATCCACTTACATGTGGAATCTAAAGGAAACAATCCTTCAGAGACAGAGGACAGCTGTTGTTTGACAAAGGATGAGAAGTAGATAAAATTTGTGTAGTCAGAAGGTATTGATAACAAAAGCCCAGTTTTAAGATAAATAAGTTCTGAGAATATAATGCACAGCATTGTAGTTATAATTAATAATACTATATTATATATTTGAAATTTGCAAGAGGATAATTTTAAATCTTATCACAACACATAAAAAATTGCAACTACTTGAGGTAATGGTAGGTAATGAATGAGGTAGGTAATGAATAGTCACCACTTTTTAAAGTCTCCGATTAAATTTTAATCAAAATATTGCATAAAAAATCTGAAAAACTACATTCTATCAAAATAACTAATGGCTCACTACAAACAGAAAATTATAAAGAAAAATTCTTTAAGCCAAAGATTTAATTTTAATACTTACTGCTGTTCCAAATTAATGTTACAACTTGCTACATTTGCCTCTCCTTACAGATAATTTCCTAACATAAGACACTAGTATATCTACCATTCTCTGCTGTCAGCAGAAGTTCAATTAAGCAGCTTGATTGCATGTATGAAGAAATAATTTAGTTGAGTTAATATGGAAATGGAATGAAAGTTTCCGTAGAAGTTGTGGTTGTTGAGGGAGAAACATGGTGAGTAAATGTTGCAGGCTTCTGGGAGAGGAAGGCTCCTAAGGGGGTAGAGGGGTGGTGAGTACAGATGTTTGGAGGTCTATCTATATGAATAAAATTGATACACTCAGTTTAATCTGCATTCTTTGAAGTATTTCCTTGGCTAGCAGCTGTGGTTTTATATAAAGAAAACTATCAGAACCAGAAGGATTGGATTCAGTTCTAAACTCTGCCAATTTCTAGATGCTTGATCTATGAAAAAGTTGCAAACTTTCCATATCTTGGTTGTCATATTTTCAAAACAGAGTTAGTAATGATATCTCACAGAGTTTTCATGAAGAAAAACAAGATAATTTATATTACATCTAATGATTATTATTACTATTTTGCTACAGTGATTATTACTAAGACAACAGTTGGATGACTGATGACTATTATTTACCCAAATATAATTCATTCATACCAGTTCTCTGGATTACATTTTTAAATTTAAAAAACAGTTAAAAAAAAATCAAGCCACAGTGGAGTATTTGGAACACATTAGAGAAATCAAAACGGAAATGGCACTCTAACTACTAATTATATCATTAAAGTTAATAGCATGGGATATGATGGGAAAAGCTCTGATAGGGCTAAGAAGAGCTTTTAGTGCTAGAGCAAAAAAGAGCCAAGATTATCCAATGCCAAAAAAGCAAGAGGAACAAAAGAAACTAAGCTGAACTAAACCAAGAGCTACCATTTAAAGAAGCATGTGCAGTTTGGGAGCTAGGAAGCACTTGTCCCATGAACAATTATGATTTTTGAGACAATGGTTATTTCCTAGCTAATATTCTTTAGTGCCACACTCCAGGCAATGTAAAGTATTGTAATTCTAACACTGATTCACATTTAAGTTATGTTTTTTTAAATATATTCTAGCATATCTATAAATAGTGATATTTAAGTATCCCAATTCTTCACTTAATAATAAGATTTAAGGAATTGTGTCTTTTAATAATATTATACACTCAAAGATTAAGTAGATCCTCAAAATCAATCTAAACTTTTCTCCAGAAACCTTACAATGTCAGAACATCCTAGAAAATATATTAATCCTGTGACTTTTCATTAAAAGGGAAAATGAATGTTAAAAACACTCACACACAGCAAATAAATGTGTATTATTTACATAGATAAGAATTTTAGAGTAACTCTGCAGAGCCTATTTAGATATGCAAACATTAATGTTGGTAGAAAACAAAAGTTAGAAACAAAAAAGTAGCTTTTTGATTTTAATAAGATACAAATGTACTGTTTCATGTACTCGTGTTCAATTTTATGAAGTTAAAAGAAGTCAGTATTCTGGGCTTTCCAGTGGTGCTAATGGTGAAGAACCCATCTGCCAACGCAGGAGACATGGGTTCAAACATCTCCTGGAGGAGGCCTTGGCATCCCACTCCAGTATTCTTGCCTGGAAAAGCCCATGGACCGAGAAGCCTGACAAGCTACAGTCCATAGCGTCGCATAAAGTTGGACACGACTGAAGCAACTTAGCATGCACAACTGCACTCTGGCACAAGGGTAAATTGTAGGAACATATGATGAGGTATTTGATCTTGGTATTCCAAGATGTCTTCTTCCTTTATACTTTGTCTTTCATCCTTGATTATTTTAAAAAAAAATCTTTTAGTACCCCCAGTTGTGAATATCAGTAATTTCAAGATTTATTTCTAACTTTAAAGGAATGTTTTGTCAGATTTCTAATGGCTGCAAACCCTGATCCTTAATGTGGACAACATTTGCTATTAGAATGATATGCCTGAGAAACAATAATGGAAGTGCTATGGGTTTTGCCAATGTGAGCATATGTAAACATCATTTCAAGCTATAATCACCAACTAAAAAATCTGTAAAAATTAAAAGTGATAAATAATTCCTATTCCTCAGGAATTTTAACATAGACTAGACTTTATAATGCTTTGAATAGTAAACAGTAATAAAGATAAATTAATTTCCCACTATTTATTGTAGTATATCCGAGAGTACCTTATTCAGTTCAGTTCAGCCGCTCAGTCATGTCTGAATATTTGTAACCCCATTAACCACAGCACGCCAGGTCTCTCTGTCCATCACCAACACCCGGAGTTTACCCAAACTCATGTCCATTGAGTCAGTGATGCATTCAGCCATCTCATTCTCTGTCATCCCCTTCTCCTCCTGCCCTCAATCTTTCCCATCATCAGGGTCTTTTCTAATGAGTCAGCTCTTTGCATCAGGGGGCCAAATTAATGGAGTTTCAGCTTCAACATCAGTCCTTCCAATGAACATCCAGGACTGATCTCCTTTAGGATGGACTACTTGGATCTCCTTGCAGTCCAAGGGACTCTCAAGAGTCTTCTCCAACACCACAGTTCAAAAGCATCAATTCTTCTGCACTCAGCTTTCTTTATAGTAACTCTCACATCCATACATGACTATTGGAAAAACAATAGCCTTGACTCGATGGACCTTTGTTGGCAAAATAAGGTCTCTGCTTTTTAATATGCTGTCTATGTTGGTCATAAGTTTTCTTCCAAGGAGCAAGCATCTTTTAATTTCATAGCTGCAGTCACCATCTGCAGTGATTTTGGAGTCTCAAAAGATAAACTCAGCCACTGTTTCCACTGTTTCCCCATCTATTTGCCATGAAGTGATGGGACTGGATGCCATGATGTTAGTTTTCTGACTGTTGAGCTTTAAGCCAACTTTTTCACTCTCCATTTTCACTTTCATCAAGAAGCTCTTTAGTTCTTCACTTACTGCCATAAGGTGGTGTCATCTGCATATCTAAGTTTATAGAAATTTCTCCCAGCAATCTTGATTCCAGCTTGTGCTTCATCCAGTCCAGCATTTCTCATGATGTACTATGAAAATAAGTTAAATAAGCAGGGTGACAGGATACAGCCTGGACATACACTCCTTTCCCAGTTTGGAACCAGTCTCTTGTTCCATGTCCAGTTCTAACTGATGCTTTGTAACCTGCATACAGATTTCTTAGGAGGCAGGTCCGGTGGTCTGGTATTTAATTCTTTAAGGATTTCCCACAGTTTGTTATGATCCACACAGTCAAATGCTTTCGCATAGTCGATAAAACAGAAATAGATATTTTTCTGGAACTCTCTTGTTTTTTGGTGATCGAGCGATCGTTAGCAATTTGATCTCTCGTTCCTCTGCCTTTGCTAAATCCAGCTTGAACATCTGGAAGAAAATGGTCCATATACTGCTTAAGCCTGGCTTGCAGAAATTTGAGCATTACTTTGCTAGTGTGCAAGCAGATTACAATTATACTGTACTTTTAGCATTCTTTGGCATTGCCTTTCTTTAGGATGGAATGAAAACTGACCTTTTCCAGTCCTGTGGCCACTGCTGAGTTTTCCAAATTTGCTGGCATATTGAGTGCAGCACTTTCACAGCATCATCTTTAGAATTTGAAATAGCTCAACTGGTGTTCCATCACCTCCACTAGCTTTACTTGTAGTGATGCTTCCTAATGCCCACTTGACTTTGCATTCCAGGATGTCTAGCTCTAAGTGAGTCATCACACTATTGTGGTTATCTGGGTCCTAAAGATCTTTTTTGTATAGTTCTGTGTTTTCTTGCCACCTCTTCTTAATATATTCTGCTTCCGTTAGGTCCATACCATTTCTGTCCTTTATTGTGCCCATGTTTGCATGAAATGTTCCCTTAGTATCTCTAATTTTCTTGAAGACATCTCCAGTTTTTCCCATTCTGTTGTTTTCTTCTCTTTCTTTGCATTGATCATTGAGGAAGACTTTTGTATCTCTCCTTGCTATTCTTTGGAACTCTGCATTCAAATGAGTATATCTTTCCTTTTCTCCTTTGCTTTTCCCTACTCTTATTTTCAGTTATTTGTAAGGTCTCCTCAGACAGCCATTTTGCTTTTTTGCATTCTTTTTCTTCAGGATGGTCTTGATCCCTGTCTCCTGTACAATGTCACAAACCTCCAACCCTAGTTCATCAGGCACTGTTTCTATTGGATCTCTTCCCTTAAATCTGTTTCTCACTTCCACTGATTAATCATAAGGGATTTGATTTAGGTCATACC
Source organism: Oreotragus oreotragus (assembly GCA_006410675.1). Taxonomy (NCBI): domain Eukaryota; kingdom Metazoa; phylum Chordata; class Mammalia; order Artiodactyla; family Bovidae; genus Oreotragus; species Oreotragus oreotragus. Next base: position 17,881 of record SJYX01009892.1, read on the forward strand.
TGAATGGTCTCATGGTTTCCCCCACTTTCTTCAATTGAAGTCTGAATTTGGCAATAAGGAGTTCATGATCTGAGCCACAGTCAGCTCCTGGCCTTGTTTTTGCTGACTGCGTATAGTTTCTCCATCTTTGGCTGCAAAGGATATAATGAATCTGATTTCAGTGTTGGCCATCGGGTGATGTCCATGTGTAGAGCCTTCTCTCGTGTTGTTGGAAGAAGGCGTTTGCTATAACCAGTGCATTCTCTTGGCAAAACTCTATTAGCCTTTGCCCTGCTTCATTCTGTACTCTGAGGCTCAATTTGCCTGTTACTGAAGGTGTTTCTTGACTTCCTACTTTTGCATTCCAGTCCATTATAGGTCTTGAAAATCTGAAGAAAAATCCAAAGATGAAGAGATAACAAATGATAACTGTATGCATGCTCTTATCATGATTTATAATTGATAACAATGGTTGCTGAACTGTAGAGTGGTTTGTTAATTGCTTCTCATGTTAACAATAAAATGGGATCTTTAGAAACCATCGGTTTGGAAGAGCAAATCCAGTAACTGACTTTTTATAGCTATACTTTTCTATAAAGACAGACAGGATCAGTTTAGAGGCAATAATCTGCACCAAGATTTTAAAGCCATACCTTTTGTAGCTAAGTTACCATC
>SJYX01009894.1:0-10615 GCA_006410675.1 Oreotragus oreotragus
TTGCTCAGTAGCTAAGTCTTGTCCAACTGTTTGCCAGCCTGTGGACTGCAGCACATCAGGCTCCTCTGTCCTTTACTATCACCCAGAGTTTGCTCAGATTCATGTCCATAGAGTCAGTGACTCTATCTGTCCATCTCGTTCTATGCCACCCTCTTCTCCTTTTGCCTTCAACCTTTCCCAGCACTAGGGTCTTTTCCAATGAGTCAGCTCTTTGTATCAAGTTGATGTAATACACAGAAAGTACAACTCCCAGAACGCACTGCTACTAAGCTCCTTCTCACTCCTCACCTGTGGCGGATGCATCATCCCCAGTCTCTTGCCTCACTTACTATTTCCTCACATCTTCCCCTAGTCCTCTCTAATGGTTTCTGGGATTTTCTATCTTTACCTGAATGTAGAAAGACGGTAGACTGGGGACAGGCAGAGATGAGAAACAAAACTCTTGGTAACTCCCAGAGAAGCACACATGGGGTAAAAAACACTTTCTCTGTATTTCAGTTGGTCTGAGCATGGGTCTGAGAGCCAGGGCTACAGACCATCTTCATCTCTGTGTTTCAGAGGTCTTCTAATTTGTGAGCCAGCCCTGGCTGTCCTGTGAGTTAAAGCATGATGGGTTATTCTCAGTCCTGCTCCATATGCTTTATAATTAGTGTCACTTCTTCTGAGATTATGGAGTAGAGTTGCCAGTCTCAGTTGGTAGCTGGCTTTTCTATGACTTTGTGGGCTGTCAATGAGGAGTTGGAAAACACCGCATGAAGGCTGTTAGCCAGGCACTGTTTAGAACCAGAAGTCTCTTTGGCTTACTATGGAAATTCTCCAAGTAGCTTTATTGGGAATTGTGAAACTTAATGAGATAGAGGGTCTGGATGTCTGACAACAGGAGTCTGCCAAATTAAATGTGTTATAAGAAATAAAGCAGACTCTGAGTAGACAAAAGGGCACTATACAACACGCACAAATTCACTTATTGGAGGAAAGTTACATTTGTCCAGCTTGCTCCAGCAAGAGAAAATACACTGCAGAAGAACTGTGGGACACCTCAGTAAGAGGGAGCAAGTGGGAGCTTCTTGTAGATTTGGATCTATTCTGGCTGATCTTCGGGCGGTTGAAGGTAGTGAGGGAGCCAGTTCTGGAATGGACTTTATCTACAAGTAGGAACAATTTGGTGATGGGGTGTCTTAATGGTTGTTATCTTGGGGGAAAGAGGATTAGAGACAGTAATCACTGATGAAGAAGTAGCAGGAAGACACATTTCATAGCGCCTTAGGAAGCTCTGGGTCAAAGCAAGAATAAGTATTTTTGAACACATTCTCAGCTCAAATAGCAGGGAAGATTTTTACTTTAGGAAACAGACAGCTTCCCTGGTGGTCCAGTGGTAAAGAATCCACCTGCCAATGCAGGAGACATGGGTTTGATCCCTGGTCCAGGAAGATCCCATAAGCTGAGGAGCAACTAAGCCTGTGCGCCACAGCTATTGAGCCTGTGCTCTTAAGCCTGGTAGTCGCAAATACTGAGCCCATGTGCCACAACTACTGAAGCCCAAGTGCCCTGGGGCCTGAGCTCCAAAACAAGAGAAGCCACTGCAATGAGAAGCCCGCACGCTGCAGCAAGACAGAAGCTCCCATTGCTGCAACTAGAGAAAAGGCCATGCAGCAACAAAGACCCAGCATAGGCGAATGAACAAACAAACATAAATAAAAACAATTCCCAGCATAGGCGAATGAACAAACAAACATAAATAAAAACAATTCCCAGCATAGGCGAATGAACAAACAAACAAATAAATAAAAATAATGATGAAAAAGAATCAGAGAAGTAGTCACTGTACACGTCTGAATAGTGGCATGTTCAGTCATTGCATGGTTGCATGACTTTGTCTTGGCTTGTTTCCACCATAGACCTCGGTGGCTTTGTCTGAGCATTGCTTATCTTCTGTGAGTGAGTTTACGTTCCGTTGGGAACATCACAGCCTGGCCACCAGCTGCCAGCACCATTTTTCACTTTCTCACATATTATCTCTTTACTCCATTCAACAAGCCAATGATGTAGATACTATATTATTGCATATTACAGACGTGGAAACTGAAGTAAAAGAGGGGTTAAGCAACTTGCCTAACACCATTCCACTTGCTGTTAACCACTGCTCTTACAGAGTCTGGGGTGCGAGAACTTCCCTGTTACTTTTCCAGGCGTATCAGACAGAGACAACTTTTGTACAAGTGCAGCTACTTACATGTTCTCAGCAAGGTTCACTAGTGGAGTCCTCAGAGTTTTCTGAAGTAGGAAGAGCAGGAAAACTAGGTCAGAACAGGAAACTGTGTGTATACATATCATATGAGACTTGAGTGACTGTCAGTCATCACTATGCAGCCTATCAGCTCTGAGTAAAGTTGCACCTTAGACTGAAGCTTACATTTGGAATCCTAAATGATCTGGTACTAGGTACTAAGCAAAGGAATTGTATTTTAATGAGAACGATTCTTCTCCTGTTTGAGAGCACAGATATGGCATCATTTCAGTTCAGTCACTCAGTTGTGTCCAACTCTTTGTGACCCCATGAACTTCAGCGCACCAGGCCTCCCTATCCATCCCAAACTCCCAGAGTCCACTCAAACTCACGTCCATCGAGTCGGTGATGCCATCCAGCCATCTCATCTCTGTTGTCTCCTTCTCCTCCTGCCTTCCATCTTTCCCAGCATCAAGGTCTTTTCAAATGAGTCAGCTCTTCGCATCAGGTGGCCGAAATATTGGAGTTTCAGCTTCAACATCAGTCTTTCCAATGAACATTTAGGACTGATTTCCTGATCCAACCAGGATGGACTGGTTGGATCTATTTGCAGTCCAAGGGACTCTCAAGAGTCTTATCCAATGCCACAGTTCAAAAGTATCAATTCTTCAGCACTCAGCTTTCTTTATATTCCAATTCTCACATCCATACATGACTACTGGAAAAACCATAGCCTTGACTAGATGGACCCTTGTTGGCAAAATCCCTGCTTTTTAATATGCTGTCTAGGTATACAGATAAGGTATACTCAAGCTATTAACTCATTTCCTGGTTTACGAGGGAAGACCGTTTGGTGACCTAAGGACATTTGAGAGGAACAAGGTAAGAGATTCTAAGGAAGAAAGCTAAACATACAAGAGATCAGTCATCTTTTTTAAAAAAATTAATTTTTAATGGAATATAGTTGCTTTACAATCTTGTGTTAGTTTCTACTGTACAACAACATGAGCCAGCCAGATATATACATGGCTTTCCAGGTGGTGCAGGGTAAAGAACTCACCACTTGACAATGCAGGAGACAGAGACGTAGGAAAAATGGATTCCATCCCTGGGTCAAAAGATCTGTTTTGTTTTATTTTAGCCATGAGGCATGCAGGATCTTAGTTCCTCAACCAGGTGTTTGAACCCCTACCCCCTGCATTGGAAGACAAACTTTTAAGCACTGGACCACTAAGGAAGTCTCAAAAATGCTTATTATAAAAATGCATATATCATATAAGTGTTCTAAATCTTGATTAAGGTGATAGGTACATGACTACCTGTGAGTGCAAAATCAATTCAGTCATGTCTGACTCTGTGTGACCCCATGCACTGTAGCCCACCAGGCTGCTCTGTCCATGGGATTCTCCAAGAATACTGGAGTTAGTTGCCATTTTCTTCTCCAGGTGATCTTCCCAACCCAAGGATCAAACTCATGTCTCCTGTGTCTCCTGCACTGGCAGTTGGATTCTTTACCATTGAGCACCACGGAGGCCCCAACAATAGCATTACAATCTCCATTATTTATCATTGTTCTGGAAATTCTACACTTTATAGTGAGGAGACGAATATATAAGAGGAAAAACTCTTTGATAGAAGGTGACAGACTTTATTTTCTTAGGTTCCAAAACCGCTGCAGATGGTGATTGCAGCCATGAAATTAAAAGACACTTCTTCCTTGGAAGAAAAGCAATGACCAACATAGACAGCATATTAAAAAGCAGAGACTTTACTTTGCCAACAAAGGTCTATCTAGCCAAAGCTACAGTTTTCCCAGTAGTCATGGATGTGAAAACTGGACCATAAAGAAGGCTGAGCACCAAAGAACTGACGTTTTTGAACTGTGATATTGGAGAAGACTCTTGAGAGTCCCTTGGACTACAAGGAGATCAAGCCAGTCAAACTTAAAGGAAATCAATTCTGAATATTCATTAGGAGGACTGATGCTGAAGTTGAAGCTCCAATACTTTGGCCACCTGATGTGAAGAATTGACTCCTTAGAAAAAAACCCTAATGCTGGGAAAGATTGAAGGCAGGAGGAGAAGGCGATGACAGAGGATGAGATGGTTGGATGGCATCACCGACTTGATGGACTTGAGTTTGAGCAAGCTCCAGGAGTTGGTGATGGACAGGGAAGCCTGGTGTGCTGCAGTCCATGGGGTTGCAAAGAGTTGCACACGACTGAATTAGCTGTAAATGACAATACTGTTAAATCAGAACTTCAAAAAAATCTTCTGGAAATCTAGAAAAGAAAAATAAAATTTGAATAGCTTGCATTTACAAACTACACTCACAAAAACTTTTTCCAGTATAATGTCTACCTGTTGGAAAATACAAAGAAGTCATTTACAACAGCAGTAATAAATATGAAATAACTAAGAGCAGATTGAACAAGGAATATGCTTCAGGTAAAGAAAATAAAAGAGGGGAGGCAGAAAGAGAGAAGGATCATCTCCCTGCATTGGAGGATTCAGCACTTAAAATATAAGAATACTTTCTAAATTAGTTTATACATTTGATGCAATTCTAATTAAGTTCTCAAAGGGATTTCAAAGTTAATTTAGAAATAGAAATGAGAAAGAATAACCTAGAAATCATCAGGGAGAAAAAAAGAACAATGAAAGAGAACTTGCACTAGGAGATGTGAGAACATGTTTTAAATCAATGATAATTAAAGCATAATGAGTTTCTGGCATCAGAATAAACAAATAAATCAAAGAAATAGCCAAGAAAACCAGAAAACAGAAAGAAAACAAGAAAAACAGAAAGAAAACCTGGAAAGAGAAGAATTTAGTCCATGATAGAGATGAATTTCAGATTAGTAGCATAAAGATGAGCTGCTAAATAAATAGACCTTTATTATGAGTTACCTCTTTTGAAAATGCATATCTTTATTTTACAACTCACTGCAATGAATTCCAAGGAAATGAAGTCAATTATGAAAAGTTAAATAAACATGAAAAATTATTTAAAACATTTAGGTAAATATTTTCAAAATTTTGAAGTGAGAAAGCCATTAAGAAAACTGTAAGGATGAAAACTAAAGCAGGCACCTCTGGAGGTGTCATAGCGTGGTATTTATTCTGTTCTTCAATTTTTAAATTTTTCCTTACTTAGCATGTATTATTTGTAGCTTTTTTAAAGTAGATTTTAAGTGTCAAGAAAAAGAAAGTGCTTATTTGATTTGGGACTCACTGATGACAAGGGCTTCCCTGCTGGCTCAGACAGTGAAGAATCTGCCTGCAACACAGGAGACCCTCGTTTTGAAAAGTGCTGAGCCTGTATCAATGCATACAGACAGCGCAGCAATCCCCACATGGCAGGTGCTTCTTCATATGAGTATAATTTATAACAACCTCCAAACAGGATACTTCATATCATGCCCTTGAAGCCCTTCAGGACACTTCCCACAGCATTACTATGACTTTATCTTTTTTTTTATTGAAGTATAGCTGATTTACAATGCTAATTTCCACTGTACAGCAAAGTGATTCAGTGATAGACATATAGACATTCTTTTTTATATTCTTTTCCATTATGGTTTATTTGTGACTTTGAATCAAGATAGACCAAGCCAATTCTGTTTCCACTGTATCCTTTTGGACAAGTCCTATGGGTTGGGAAGACTCCCTGGAGAAGGGAATGGCTACGCACTCCAGTATTCTTGCCTGGAGAATTCCATGGACAGAGGAGCCTGGCGGGCTACAGTCCATGGTGTCACCAAGAGTAGGACACAACTGAGCAACTAACACACACTTTATCAATCAATTCCAAAACACACACACACCTGTGCATGTTTTCCTCCCACTTCTCAGAACCCCATAGTCAAATATCTTAGTTTATAGCCAGGGCCCTGAGGACATTGCCTTTCTCTTGAGGCTCACTCATGCTCATCTACCTGTCTGGAGTGGTAACACACCCATTAAACATAAAATGTCTCATGACTGAATTGACCAATGGCCAATTTACCTAACATTTCATATTCAAATTAGTCATTTTAAGCCATTTTTGAAAGCACATCTGGATTGATTTGGCACTGCTAATAATTGTTGCCTGATTTCTTGGAAGATGGGATTGCTATCATCCTTTGAGGTACCCTTTTTCTATTATGTGGGTTTAAGGACTTTTTTTGCTTCTCTAAAGGTTCTTTCTCCCAAATATTAGGTTCCTAGCAGGAAATCTTTAGCAAAACTGAGAAATTTCAGATAATATTTATCAAGTTGCTCCTTTTTATTCCTCTTGCCTTTCTCTTGCAGACCTATTTTTGTTTTCACTGTGTGCACCTGTGTACCTCATGTATTTATTAACCATATTAGCATATACTCATAATTTATTCTGAGTATTGACATTTTGACAAGAAGATTGAAAATGTGAGAGCTGGATGAATCATAACTGTTCTGAACAGCATGACACATTTTTCAAGACCTACGGTTGGTAAAAATAATAGGAGATTCTGAAATACAAAATATCATTACTAAATGTATGTATTTCTAGAAAAATCTAGTATGTCCTTCCTCTTTTCCTATGTCATTTTATACGCATTAAATCCTTCATATATCTCCAAGATGTCCTACTTTCCCTTAACTAACTGTCTTTGGCAGAGATTCTCACTTCTTTGGTTTTCCTTTCACATCTAGATATAGTTTCTAAAATCATTTCTAAAATATTTACATATGCTCTGGTTGTTTTGTACATGTTATATATATATATGTATGTATATATGTCTTAAACTATTTGTGTGCTGTGATGCTTTCTTCTAATTCTACTGTATTTGCCATGACACTGAGCAGTAGTATTTCAACAAGGGCCAGATTAATTCTTATTGAGTGTATTGGGTTGGCCGAAAGGTTCATCTGGATTTTTTCATAAGATGTTGCCGAAAAACCTGAACAAAATTTTGGCCAACACAATAAGTTTCTTTTTTAGAAAGATCCCCAAGTTTACTTCCTTTTAAAACAAAAACTTAGATGTTCCAGGTGAATTTATATTTAAATTTTATTTTTCAAAATATAAAATACTTCTTATATTAAGAAAATAAGACAAGTATATTCTTATACTATCAAAATTTTCTTGTGAAATGTCAATTTTTCTTCTGTGCATCAGTGTTAGATGACTATTTTTAAAAGTCATAAACTGAGACTTCCCTGGTGGTCCAGTGGCTAAGGCTCCACAATCTCAGTGCAGGAGGTCTGGGTTCAAACCTTGGTCGGGGAACTAGATCACACATGAAATAACCAAGACCTGGTGCAGCCAAATAATTTATTTTTAAAAAAAACTCACAAATCATAGTGATTATTGAAGGCTAGGGAGCAGTGCCAATGTTTAAGTGTGATGATTTATGTCACTAACACAACTTTAACTGCAGAGTGTCGCAGCCTTGACAGACAACAAAATCCAATTAGACGTTATTTAGATGCAAGTCCTATGGTCCTGCCTGAGAGAGAAGTGGTGAAGAACTCAGGATAGAGCAGCAGAGAGCCTGAATGAATGAAATTAGGCAGCGCAGCGACTGGCCTGGCCATTGTGTTTCACCAGCTCTGATCCAGAAACAAAGGTTGTTAGGCAGGAGCTTATCTTGAATCTTGAGGACACCAATTGTGAAATCAATCCTATTTACAGGACTTGGACTTGGTGTCCCAAGATGCCCCAAGGCTAATGAAAGGAGTTCAGATTAGACAGTTGGGCTGTGGGGAAAATGTTCTAAGGGTTTATAACTTCAAGTCTCATGAATAGATCAAAATCTCTGGTCCGTACAACTTCATCCAACTGAGAAGTTTGCTCCAGATTGACTTGGGAAGATGGTTGTTGTTAGTTCTAAATGGCAAAGACTTTCAGTGCTTAGTACACAAGCGTCCTAAAAGATTTAGAATCAATCACTGAGATAATGAAAGGAGTCAAATTCATGGAATTAATATGTTCAGTTTTAAAGTATCTTATAATATAGATGTGAATTTAGTGTCGTTTTAACCTTTGGATTTAATTTTTTTTTAAGTTCTGAGTATGTTAGCCTTCCACTGCTGTCTCAATCAATTACAGACTTAAAGAACAGAAATCCGTTATCTCACAGTTATGTAGGTCAGAAGACCCACACTGGTCTCACTCTGCTGAAATAAAAGTGTCAGCAGTGGAGACACTGAGGAACAACCGGCTTTAGGCTCAGTCAGGTTGTTGCCAGCATTCAGCTACGTGCTGTGTTGGGCTAATTTCACAAAAGCCAATAACATATGGGATAATGTCTCTTAGTAAGCCAAGAAATAAATAACATACTCCAAATCAATGACTTATTAATCATCCTGTTGTGCCAGGCAAGGGGAGATGAAAAGAATAAAGGTCATATTTGGTTGAGGTGTACTCTAGTATGATTTGGTACTAGGAAAAGATGGCTCAGCCCACTAAGAGTCTACAAAAACAAAAGTCCCTTGTTGCCAGAACATGTTGCTATGTAATAACAGGGCTGGGTTGACAGGCATGGTATTCTTTTCCAGTCACTGCCTGGTGCTAACCATTGCTATGTCAGAAGCTAATGCCCAGGATCTCCAGAGAGCTATTTAGATCAGCAAAGGGTACCCTTGCCCAGATGGAACACTCTCCAAGAGTCCTCACAAACTCAATATTTAAGGTCTGTGTCCCCTCACCACAGCTGCTTATTCATATGTTCTTATCAATAATCTTCCAGCAGGGACCCTGAGGAACTCAGTGCTTAGTGACAAACACAGGTGTGGATGATGACATCCTGACTCCCAATATCACTTTTATATCAAAATATAATTTCATTATCAAAAGGAAATTCATTCTTAACAACTTTGTCATAAACAAGTGGATTTGAAGTTAAGGTCAAAACTCCACATACCTCTGCTGCATCGCTCCAGTTCGAACTGGAGATTTCTCTGTCTACAAGGGGTCCAGGGATTCGACTGGGCCCACCCAGATATCAAAGATAAGCTTCCCATTGTAAGGTGATCCCGGGGCTTCCCCACTGGCTCATGGTACAGAAACTGTCTGCCAATGCAGGAGACGCAAGAAACACAGGTCCCATCCCAGGGTCAGGAAGATGATTCCCCGGAGGAGGAAATGAGAACGCGCTCCAGTATTCTCCCCTGGGAATTCCATAGACAGAGGAGCCTGGCAGGCTATAGTCCATGAGATCGCAAAGAGTCAGACACATCTGAGTGATTGAGCACAAGCACAAGCTTGTCGGGAAACAGGTCTCATATGCCATGCAGTGCAACAAAAACCTTACAAGCAATGACATTTTACAAAAAGCTTTAGAAATAAATTAAAGAGGTCCGTAACCTTTACTGCATCTTCAAAATCTCTGTGCCAAAAAATATTGCTTACATGCAGACTCTATTAATAAATCTATTAATAAAAGGAAATGGCACAAATGAGCTTATTTACAAAACAGAAACGGGCTCACAAATTTACAGAATTTATGGTTACCAGTGGAGAAGGATGGGGGGAAAGGACAGATTGGGAGTTTGGGATGGACATGTACACACTACTGTATTTAAAATAGACAACCAATAAGGACCTACTATGTAGCACAGGGAACTCTGCTCAATGTCACATGGCAGCCTGGATGGGAGGGGAGTTTGAGGGAGAATGGATACATGTATATGCATGGCTGAATCGCTCCGCTGTGCACCTGAAACTATTACAACATTGTTAATCATCTCTAAGCCAATATAAAATAAGAAGTTTAAAAAGTCTCTTTGCCATGTAAAATCAGATGTTCCCTAATACCGGGGATTAGAATATGGGGCATCTTTGGAAGACTGTTATTCAGCCTACCACACTGAATAATTAGTTTAACTGGAAGGTATCAGAGTATTTTATTAAGCCTATAAATAGCATTTGAATATTTAAGAGGAATTAAGTCTTCTCATAACTTGAACTGCCAGATTTACAAATCATATTTAAATGAATGCTTGCCAACTTTTTAAGGTCATAGAACACAAAGAAAATGATAATAGTCGCACAGTAGCCTGTGATTTATAATAAATATATTTTTCCCTCTTCAGCCATGGTTCCTGACTCACAGTTCCCAAAACCCTTGGAATTTCCTAAGCAGTAGGAGCAATGAAAGCATCTTTTGTTATAATATTTGTTTGTTTTGTCTTGAAATTGCTTCAGAGTCTTAAAGGTGAAATGAGTGTCTCATTATTCATAACAAGCCCGTTTCAATCACAGCTGAGTTTCTGTTAATGAGATGGCTTTTGGAAATCCCCTCAAGTTGGAAGGATGGTTGCCAAGGAGACTCAAACATGTGATCAGAGGACTGGAACTTTCAGTTCCACTCCTGACTTCCAATGGAGAGTGAATCAATTACCAATCATCAGAGACAATCAA
>SJYX01009895.1:2597-12691 GCA_006410675.1 Oreotragus oreotragus
GGGGGAGTGGGAGGCAGGGTCAAGAGGGAGGGGATATAGATATGTATATATATATATACATATATACACATATATATATATATACCCGATTTGGGCTTCCCAGGTAGCCCAGTGGGTAAAGAATCCACCTGTAATGCAGGAGATCTTGGTTCAACCCCAGTGCCCACAAGATCCCCTAGAGGAGGGCATGGCAACCCACTTCAGTATTCTTGCCTGGAGAATTCCATGGACAGAGGAGCCTGACAGGCTACAGTCCATAGAACTGCAAAGAGTCAGACACGACTGCAGTGACTGGGCATACACGCACACATAGCTGATTCACGAGTAGTATAGCAGAAACTAACACAACATTGTAAAACAATTATACTCCAATTAAAATTTAAAAAAACAAAACCCAATTATTTCAAACCTGAATTAAACAGAAGTAGAAGAACATATGCACCAGATCCTAAGCAATGCATTTAGTGAAAAACAGTCATTGAAAAGGAGTTGTGGGCAGACGGGAAAGATCCAGGCAGTTCAACTAATCCGACTATCCCAACTTGGTCCTGCTTTCCTCTATTTCCTTCATTTGTCTTCAGATCTCTGGCTTCATATTCCATTTCCAATCCTGAACTTGTATCCCTTTACCTGACAGCCAATTTAACATTTCTGGCCATCCAGACCTTGTCTCAACATTATGCTCTTTTTATGTGTGTCTAATTCAGACCGTCTAAGGTGAATATGGACACATAATATTTATCTTTCATCTTTTTGGAGGAAAAAAACACAGTAGTTAAGAATACCTCTACTGGCAGGCCATATTTACTCCAAAATAACACTTTATTAGGGCTGTAAACAATGCAGTTAATCATACGCTACTTTTTATGGTATGCAAATACATATAGCTAAAAAAGAGATTACTTAGAGCACTAGCTATGAATCACACAGTGCCTCTGTGATATACTTCAGAATATACCAAGAAAGAGAGGGGGATGTTTCTGAAATAAGTTATATTTGCTAATATGTTTTGAATTGAGGTTTCCGGGTGGCTCAATGGTAAAGACTCAGCCTGCCAATGCAGGAGATACAGGTTCAATCCCTGGGCTGAGAATATCTTCTGGAAAAGGAAATGACAACCCACTCCAGTATTCTTGCCTAGGAAATCTTATGGACAGAGGAGCCTGGCAGCCTATAATCCATGAGACCATGAAAGAGTCAGATATGAATTAGTGACTAAATGATGAGAACAATGTATTGAATACTTATTATGTATCAGGGATTGCCCTACACTCTTGTAGGAAATGCTAAAGCAATAAAAGTATCTAGAACACTGAGTTTCTGATAGGTCCCTAGTCTCAAATTAATTATGATTAATTATGAATAACTGCTACTTAAATTTACACATTTCAATATTGTAAAACAGTTCTGAAATGTGAGGTTTCACAGCATGGTATTTGGCTTTTTCTGTTCACCTGAGGTAAAAATTATAGGAGGAAAACAATTTTCACTTGAATTTCCTGGTTAGAAAGTGGCATTTGGTAATGCTCAGGGTGGCTCTTCTGAGTAGTAAAGATAATATAAATAGCCCAAACACATTACATGGTAAAGAACTCATTTGCATGTTATTTAGATCCAATTCCTTTTCACATGTTTCTCTTCTCTGAAATTTTTTTTTTCCTTTGTTCTCCATCTCGAGACCTCCATTCATTCTTTGAGACCTAGCAGCTAAGGTGACAGGAGAGTACTGAGGTACTCTCTAGGACTTACAGACTAGACCACCTGCTCTTAAATATTGAACTTATAGAATTCACCCACAGGGCTTGTTAAGAGAGATAGCTGGTCTTACCCCTGGTGCTGCTGAATCAGTAGGTCTGAAGTGGGGCCACAAACCTACTTTGTTAACAAATTCCTAGGTCATGTAAGCTCATTTGGATATCACAGATTGAGACTCCTTGAACCATGACAACATAAAGAAAGGAAAAATGCAAAGAATATTCTTCTTCTGTTAGGTCTATTGATTGGTCTTCTTCAGTTGAATAATGTATACTTACATGTGTGTGTTAAATTGCTTGATTGTATTATCAAGATAAATAATGTATATCCTCTCACTGATCTCTTTCCTGAACTCCAGACGTACATAATTTATCTCTCCACTTGACTAATAAACACCTTAAACTTAACATATCCAAAAGTAAACACACAATTTCTACCATCCCTCTGATCCTAGACTGAGCATTGCTCTGAATTTCTGACAGATACTAAAAGCAAGTCCCAAAGATTCACATATTTTATTGGTAACTTAACTGTGTCCCAGAATAAAAAAATGCTTAGGAATATTCACAGAGACATAAAAATATCCAGGCCCAGTGAAGAGAAGTTTGTTTGGTAACTAATTAGAAATTGCCAGGCTTACAAAGCAGCAGGAAAACACAAGATTCAATCACGAAAATAATTAGTTAAAACTGACTATGAGCTATCACATATGTTAGAATTAATAGATGACAATTTAAGGCATTATTTACAACTGTATTCTATGTATTTATACAAGTAGATAGAAATAAAAAGACATTTAAAACTTCTAGAAATGAAATTACAGTGTGTGGGATACACTGGGTAGAATTAACAGAAGGTTACCCATGGTAGAAGAATAGGATCGTTAACTTGGTTGCTGCTGCTGCTGCTAAGTCACTTCAGTCGTGTCCAACTCTGTGCGACCCCATAGACAGCAGCCCACTAGGCTCCTCTGTCCCTGGGGTTCTCCAGGCAAGAACACTGGAGTGGGTTGCCGTTTCCTTCTTCAATTCATGAAGGTGAAAAGTGAAAGTGAAGTTGCTCAGTCGTGCTCGACTCTTAGCGACCCCATGGACTGCAGCCTACCAGGCTGCTCCATCCATGGGATTTTCCAGGCAAGAGTACTGGAGTGGGGTGCCATTGCCTTCTCCGAGTTAACTTGGTTACATGGCAGAAAAAATAACTGAAAACGAAACACAGAAAATACACTAAAAAATGAGCAGAACATGAGTGAGCCATAGGACAGTTTCAGAGACCTAATACATATGTGTTTAAATTCCTGAAATGAATGAAGGAGAACAGAAAATGTATTTGGATAAAGTGATAGGGAGACTTTTAACACAGTCTCCCAGATTTCACAAACCCTGGTATATTTACACAGGGAAATGATGCTGTAGATTTCATTCTCTTGAGTATATGGCACAATTAACCTTAAAATGGGGTGATTATTCAGGTGGGTCTGACTAATCATATGAAGACCTTGAAAGAAACTTTCTCCAGAAAGAGGAAAAAAGATTTGAAGCACAGGAAAGGTTCAGTACACCACTGCTGGCTTGAAGATGGAAAAGGCCATGTGACATAGAATACAGGTAGCCTTTAGGAGGTAAAAGCGTTCCCTAGCTGACAGCCAGCAAGTAAATGAGAACTCCATCCTAAAAGCACCAATTCTACTGACAAAAGGAATAATTTGGGAAGAGGATTTTGTCCCATGAGCCTCCAGAAGAGAACTTAGGCTCTTTATAGTTAAATTAGTTATAATTTAATTTCAAGGGTATAGAGGAACTAAAACCTTCATACATTATTGGTGGGAATGTTAAATGATCCTAGCATTTTGAAAAATATTTTCATTCCTTAAGCAGTTAAACTTGTACTACTATTTGATCCAACCATACCATTCCTACGTATCAGCCCAAGATAATTAAAAGTGTATTTTATAGTAAGATTTGGTATGTTCTGGAAGCTTTATTCGTAATAGTCATAACCTATAGACAACACAGATTAGTGAAGAGATAAACAACAAACTCCATCATATCCACAGAATGGAATGATACAAGGAATAAAGTAGTAAAGAACTATTGATATGTGATACAGCCTGGGTCAGTCTTGAAGCAATCATACTGTGTGAAAGTCAGACACAAAGAAGTGCATATTGCATGATTTAATTTGTACAAAACTCAAAAAAAGTGCTGTTCTACTCCATAATGACAGAAAACAGATCAATAGTTTTATGGAAATGGGAGTAGGACAGATACTAGCAGGAGAAAGTACTCACAAATGTGCAGAAGAAGACTTGAGAGTGATGAGTTTATTGTTTTGATTTTGATGATAGTTTAACAGGTGTTAACATATGTTAAAATATATCAGATTGTGTACGCTGAATATATGCAGCTCATTATCTTCAGTTATACTTTAATAAAGCTGTTTTATAAATAACCTCATGTATATTGTTTAAGTAAATGCATCTATTTCATATATGGAAATATACTTTTGCATAATATCGAGACAAACCCTAACTTGCAAAAGTATAGCAGTAGACATTACTCTTCAGAACCTAGACCCCTAATCAGTTCAGTTCAATTCAGTTCAGTTGCTCAGTCATGTCTGACTCTTTGCGACCCCATGAACTGCAGCACCCCAGGCCTCTCTGTCCATCACCCACTCCTGGAGTTTACTCAAACTCATGTCCCATCCAACCATTTCATCCTCTGTCATCCCCTTCTTCTCCTGCCTTCAATCTTTCCTAGCATCGGGATCTTTTCAAATGAGTCAGTTCTTCGCATCAGGTGGCCGAAGTATTGGAGTTTCAGCTTCAGCATCAGTCCTTCCAATGAATATTCGGGACTGATTTCCTTTAGGATGGACTGGTTGGATCTCCTTGCAGCCCAAGGGACTCTCAAGAGTCTTCTCCAACACCACAATTCAAAAGCATCAATTCTTCAGTGCTCAGCTTTCTTTGTAGTCCAACTCTCACATCCATATGTGAAGTGAAGATGCTTGAGTACTTACTGAGATGAATGCAATTTTTTTCTGCAATGTAAAATTTACTCAATTTTTAAGTATTTATGATACTAGCATCTATATATATTATATTTATTATAATGTTTATTGTTCTATAACAGAATTTGAGGTGGCAGAGAAATGCGACAGTTGCTTTAGAGTGTTTCTGCTATCCACAAAACTTCATCAATAGAAAATGTTAGTAATCCCCTCATTTGACCATCCTATAGCTGTATTGAGGGGAACTAAAAATACACTGTTGTTAAAAAATGTAAGCACTAAGTTCTGAACACATCCATTTATTCAGCTATTTTTCAGCTTTTTTTTTTTTTAAACAATGATGCCAAAAGATGCAATCATGCAATGTCACATTTAAAACAAAATACTCTTTTCCTTCTCTTCCTCCTATTCTTTCTTTTCCTTCTCCTATCCTTCCTTCTACTCTTTTCTAAGTGTGGCATCAAGTTTCCCTTAAATTCAAAAGAAAATTTAGTGTTTGTACTAATGGATCAAGAGACAAAGAAAGGATATAATTTTTAAAATTGAGTATAATTAATTTATAATACTGTGTTAATGGAAGATATATAGCAATGTGGGGCTTCCCTGGTGGCTCAGACAGTAAAGAATCTGCTTGCAATGCAGGAGACATGGGTTTTACCCCTGGGTCAGGAAGATCCCCTGGAGAAGAGAATGGCTACCTACTTCACTATTCTTGCATGGAGAATTCCATGGACTAAGGAACCTGGCAAGCTACAGTCCATGGGGTTGCAAAGAGTCAGACATTACTGAACTACTAATACAACACAAATGTAGCAAAGTGATTCAGTTATATATTTTTCAGATTATTTTCCATTATAGGTTATTATAAGATATTGAATATAGTTTCCTGTGTTATACAGTAAATCCTCTTTCCTTATCTATTTTTATGTATGTAGTTTGTATCTGTTAATCCCATGTTTCTAATTTACCCTCTTGTCCTCCCTTTCATCTTTGGTAAATTTGTTTGTTTTCTATTTCTATAATTCTGTTTTGCTTCACATTTAGATTTATTTGTATTATTTTTTAGCTTCCACATGTAAATGATATCATGCAATATTTGTTTTGACTTACTTAGTATGGTATTCTTTAGGTCCATCCATATTGCTGCAAATGGAAATATTTCATTCTTTCTTATGGCTGAGGAATATTCCATTGTGTACGTGTGTGTGTATAGTATGTTGTCTTAAACTGCTCACTTGTTGATGGACCCTTGAGCAGTTCCCATGTCTTGACTGCTGTATATAGTACTGCTATGAACACTGGGGTGCTTGTATCATTAAAAAAAACTTTTTATTTCTATTGGAGTTTAGCTGATGAAAAATGTTGTGATAGTTTCAGTGAAGAGACTCAGCCATACATATACATGTATCCATTCTCCCCCAAACTTCCCTCCCATCCAGGCTGCCACATATTATAACATTTGGCAGAGTTCCATGTGCTATACCATAGGTCTTTGTTGGTTATTCATTTTAAACATTAATATAGCAGTGTGTACATGTCCATCTCAAAACTCCCTAACTATCCCTTCCCCACATCCTTTTCCCATCCCCCCACAACCATAAGTGATCTTTTTGAAGTAGGATTTTCATCTTTTCTGCATCCAGACCTAGGAGTGGGATTGTTGGATCATATGGTAATTCTATTTTTAGGTTTTTAAGTAATCTCCATACTATTTTCCATACTGGCTGTACCACCAACAGTGTAGAATGGTTCCCTTTTCTCCACACTGAGATGTTGTAATTTTAACATATGTGAATAATAATTACAAATTACCAATCAACTTTAAGCAGACTTCAAACCTACTGTGACTTTATGGCATAGATCAGCACCTATAGGGAAGACATTGGGACTAGATGAAGCTAGAAAGAGATGGACTACCGGGGGGAGGTTTCATATGGTAACCACCATACGGTCCCCAGGGCCATCATGACCATAGAGTTGAACTGGGTTGGTGTCTCTCTTATACTGACTTCATGTATATGTGTAGGTTGAAGATATGAAAGAAGATTTCCGGCCTTTTGGGGGCTGGACATTGCCAAGAACATGAGCTAATCATTTTAGCTCCAGTGGGCAGCAAAACCTGAAGCTGATCCCCAATATGATAGCTAAGGCAATATAGACAAGCGTTATGGCTCCAATGGCCTCTGAATTCTTGTAATCTCATCCATGTGTTAGGTCTACCACAACCAAATTAATTCTAAACTCTACTGACTCTGGGGCTGAAACTTTCTTCCTTGATGTACATCTGTTAAACAACTTAGAAAGACTGCTTGACCCCTCAATAAAGTCATCATGGCAAGAAATGTAATGACTATCATCAGTTGGCAGTTTGGAGAATAATAATGCAGGAGAGAGGGAGAGATTACTTTTTTTCCTAATTAATTGTTCTTTTGTTCCAAAAAAAAAAATATCCTTTGCTTGGAGGAAAGAAGGAAATTGTAGGAAAGGGAAACACGGAAGAAAGCAATCAAAATCTCAAGGATACAGATTTATTTCTTATTATCACTAGTCAAAAGAATGATATACCACTTTGTGACTTTTGCTTAAGAGAGACCATTAATAAAACGAATAAAAATGAGAGTTAACACTGAAGACAGCCATGAATTAGCCACTAGACAGAGACATGTTTAAATTGCAAATTACTTTTAAAGTCATTAACCACCCCAAACTTAATAAAGTGAAATCTTCACACTATTAAAGGGAGTAACAGATGTTGTTTTTAATGTTTAATGAAAAATATTTATCTGCTGCTATAATGAAATTCTGTTTCCCTGACCCGTTTTTTTTCCCTCTTGTTAGGTTTCTTATGTTACATTAGAAAGCTCTTTTGCAGGATGATCAGTACATTGTTTTTCACAGTTACTAAGGCTCAGTCTTAAATATCGATAAATGTGATTTTTCATGGAGCTCTCCGTAATGCATATCTGTGAGACTGAAATGGAGAAATGGCATTTTTTCTGTAGCCAACATGGCAGATGAAGATCTGTAACCACAGAGAAGCATGTCTAATTAGTGCAGCTTCAAGCTAGGAGAGAGACTTTATTGGCAACTATGCGTTCTCTTGGATAATCTTTTCTTTTTCTTGGATTATTTAAAGGAGACAAATTTCTCAAACCCGTAGGCAACAGAGGGGTCACAAGCAGTAAGCAAATTCTGTATCAAAAGAATAATGGTATTTCAGTGTTGGGGGAAAAAGACCCTCATAGCTATGAGGATTTTCCTCCATAGCTAGGAGGAAAGCCATCAGAGCTTAAAGTGCTGCCATCTGGAAGATTCACCTCAGGACCTGTTCTCAGCTGGTTCACTGTTCTCTTGGGCAACATCGTGTGCCAAAAAAGAGGCAGGTGGGAAGGTTATGTAGAAAACTGTCTACATGACTGAAGTGACTGTGGAAGTACAAAAGGCAGATGCAGAGAATAACCCCCCTGAAATAAAAATAAACATGTTGATAATCCCCTCATCCAAGAGACAGAGCTGGTGTCTATCCATGCATTGCACGCTTGCGAAGTTGCTTCAGTCGTGTCTGACTCTTTGTGACCCTATGGACTGTAGCCCACCAGACTTCTCTGCCCATAGGATTCTCTAGGCAGGAATACTGGAGTGGGTTGCCATGCCCTCGTCCAGAGGACCTTCCTGACTTAGGGATCGAACCTGCATCTCTTACGCAGGTTCTTTACCACTAGTGCCACTTGGGAAGCCCAAGGTATTAGTCACTCTGTCATGGCTGGCTCTTTGCAACCCCATAACTGTAGCAGGCTCTTCTGCCCATGGAATGCTCCAAGGAAGAATACTGGAGTTGGTTGCCTTTTGCTTCTCTAGGGGATCTTCTTGATTTGGAGATCAAACCCAAGTCTCCTGCATTTGCAGCAGATTTTTTACCATCTGAGCCATCTGGGAAGTCCAGCAGAAATGAATAGTGCAAGTTACTTTGTTAGTCAATGCAGAAAGAGCTCCTTCTGACTTCGAAGTGTGTTATAACTTCCCCAGTTTTATGGAATAACACAGAGAATACACTTTGATTTCACTTTCTAGCCCCTAATTCTTTTATTTCCAGCTCTAAAAAAGAAAAATAGCAATCAAGCGGGTAAAAATGAGAGAAAAGTATAAAATGTCATTTTAGTCTCCCTGGAACATCTGCTCCTATAAGAAAGGAATACTTTTTTCTTCTTTTAGATAGATCATTACAGATTGAAATATTAAACAATCAAAATTTGCTCTTATCAGTTACATTGTGATGAAGTACCCACAGCAATCTTCTCCTTGACCATAGATGAAAAGGTCATTACCTTTCAAGAAACTGCAAAGATGACCTAGAAGGTGGTGTGGAATATGAAGATATTATAGTTAAAATGGCTATGAGTAACAATTTAATTCTATAAACATTTACAAGATATAACAGTTACAATAGACCAGGCACTATGCCGAGTACTTCAGGGAGGAAACACGAAGATGGAGAAAGCACAGCCTCTGATTCCAGAAAGCTTAAAGTTTAAAAGGAAGGTTAGAAACAAGCACATAAACTGCGATAGGCAGCAACATTAAAAACAAACAGAAAGTTCTTTTTGAGCTGCTCAGGGTTGTTCAGGTACTGAACTCTGTGGTTTAGAGAGACCGATTGGTCACACACAATGGGCTTAGAGGACTGAGTGGGGTTTCTTCTCGTCAGGGTGAAGGTAGATGACCCCAGCTGGGGGAATACATGAGCATCAAATGTTAAGCATGAGGATACGTGGAGATGGCAAATTGTTCGCCGAAGTGTGGAGCGTGCTGGTTGGCATGCCAAGCGTGAGTGTTGTTGACAAGAGAATTATTCTCATGTATTTCTTCTACATGTGATGTTCATGGTTAGTGTGTGTGTTTGTTTTAAACTCTTCCCTCAAATGAGTCACCTATGTAACTAAAAAAACGAACAACTCATATAGGTGAATAAAATTTCCCAAAGTGATTNCGTGCTGGTTGGCATGCCAAGCGTGAGTGTTGTTGACAAGAGAATTATTCTCATGTATTTCTTCTACATATGATGTTCATGGTTAGTGTGTGTGTTTGTTTTAAACTCTTCCCTCAAATGAGTCACCTATGTAACTAAAAAAACGAACAACTCATATAGGTGAATAAAATTTCCCAAAGTGATTACATTCTTGTAACTAACATGCATGTATGTGTGTGTGTGCTAAGTCGCTTCAGTCATGTTTGACTCTTTGGGACGCTATGGACTGTAACCCTCCAGGATCCTCCGTCCATGGGATTCTTCAGACAAGAATTCTGGAGTGGATTTCCATGGCCTC
>SJYX01009896.1:2233-14084 GCA_006410675.1 Oreotragus oreotragus
ATGAAATTCAAATGAGGTCAGTGGATTAGATAATGTATTGATATTAAATTTCCTGATTTATATCATTGTACTGTGGTTGTGTAAGAGAATGTTTTTGTTGTTAGGAAGTACACATTGAAGGGTTTAGGGGAAATATACATGATTTCTCCAACTGATTCTTCAGTGGCTCAAAAATATACTTTCATGTAACTCCGAGCTTTCCAGTGGAGCATGATGACAAAAATGTTCTGTACCTGCTCTGACAATACGGAAGCCAAGAGTGTCATGTGACCACCAAGCATTTGAAATATAGCTAATGCAACTGAAGACTTGAATCATTAATTTTATCCAATTGAAATATAAATAGCTACATAAGGCTAGTGGCTACCATGCTGGACAGCAAGGATACAAACAGAAAGAGAAAAAAATACTAAAATAAATAAGATGAAATGTAAAGAATTGGTGAACTTGTGTAAACAGAATGAGGAAATTCTTTGGATTATTCTTGTAATTTTTCTTTGGGCTTGAATTACATATTTTTAATTAAATAATAAATACAGTGTCATCTCAGGGAAGTTCAAATTAAAATCTTACTGAAGGATATTTTATTACAATTAAAGTGTCACAAATAAAATTATACTAACCAGGAGCCACAGAAAGGACACACTTAGACATTACTGTTAGGTGTGCAAATAGGCACAACCTTCTATCATATATACTTGCACAAGTACATAAGAAAATGTGTAAGGATTTCATAATTATTGTTCATGATATCAAAAAATTGAATGGAGTGGAAAACAATAAGAGAATGGCTAAATGTATCTTCTTTGTTCTTATTCCAGCTTACTATAAAGCTCTTTACCACACTGAGACAAAACAATTTTTAAAATTTGTTTTATTGAATTATAGTTGATTTACAGTGTTACATTAATTTCTACTGTATAGCAAAGTGATTCCGATTTTTTTTCATATTCTTTCCATTACGGTTTATCATAGGATATTCAGTATAGTTCCCTGTGCTATACATTGTTTATCCATTCTGTATAAAGTAGTTTGCATCTACTAATCCCAAATTCCCAATCCATCCCTCCCCACCCCTTCTCCGCCTTAGCAACCACAAGCCTATTCTCTATGTCCGTGAATCTTTCTGTTTCACAGGCAAGTAAGTGGTCTCTTACAATACCTGGCTTCGTTTGGTACGTTGATCTCTAGGCCCGCCTGTGTTGCTGCAGTTGGCTTTGTTTCATTCTTGCTTGTGGCTAAGTAGCATTCCACTGTGTGTAGGTGCTGTGTCTTCTTTATCCAGTCATTTAGTGATGGACATTTAGGTTGCTTCCATGTGCTAGCTGTTGTAAATAGTGCCGCAATGAACATCAAGGTGCATCTATGTTTTCAAATTACAGTTTTCTCCAGCTATATGCCCAGTTGTGGGATTGCAGGATCGTGTGACACTCTATGTTTCATTTTTTGGAAAGGAACCTCCATCGTGTTTCCCACAGTGGCTGTACTAATTTACATTCCCACCAACAGCATAGGAGGGTTCCCTTTTATCCACACCCTCTCCAGCATTAGTTATTTATAGACTTTTTAGTGATGGCTATTCTGACTGATATGAGGTGGTACCTCATTGTAGTTTTGATTTATATTTCTCTAAAAATGACAACCCACTCCAGTACTCTTGCCTGAAGAATCCCATGGAGGGAGGAGCCTGATAGACTACAGTCCATGGGGTCACAAAGAGTCGACATGACTGAGCGACTTCACTCAATCACTCACTCACTCAATAATTAGCAATGTCCAGCATCATTTCATGTGTTTGTTAGGCATCTGTATGTATTCTTTGGAGAAATATCTATTGAGATCTTCTGCCTATTTTTCAGTTGAGTTGGGGGTTTTTTGCTATTGTTACTGAGTTGTATGAACTGTTTATAAAAAAAGCAATTTGCCTTTTTTTAATTGAAAAAAAGATGTTTGGTATGATTGTATTTTTGTAATAAAAATACTGAAACTACATACACACACACACACACACACACTCACTCACTCAATCACTTATTCACCTTCATAAGCACATAGGAAGATTTGGAGAAATACACATGAAAGAGTTACCAGATCTTTCTCCAGAAATTTCCTCAAGTCCTGTGGAAAGACCACCCAGCTCCATCTCTCGAGTCCTTGGGCTGTGCTGTGGAGGGTCCTCTGAGTGCCTTGTGCTATAACAACAGAGGTGCCTCCAGCCAGCCAAAAATCTCAAGCTGGTACCCATCAGCTTGTTAGCTGCACCTCTGCACCTGCCCCACGGAATCTCCAGGAAACGCCCCTTAGCTCAACCTGCCATTTCCAGGCATACACAGTGCCCCTCCCCATAGCCACCAGGCCTGCAGGGCAGGCAGGGTCATTACTGAGTTCCAAGAAGGGAGTGTTTATTATTGTTGTCGGTTTGATGCTGATCCCAAAAGGACCTAATCAACAGGTAATAAGATCTCATGGGAGCGATTAGAAACCTCAACTTTAACCCTGTTATAACCACAGCAGAGACGACCAGAGTCCTGGTAGGACTCTGCCCCTCACTGAACAGGGCCTGATGGAGAGGAGATGGATGGGGAAGCCAGAGAGGTACTGGTGGGTGTGCTCGGTGGTGGGCTGAAAAGGGGATCTGGGAGAAGGAGGCACATGGCACAAGTCTACCCAACAGCATGCATCATCATGCTTGACGGAAGAGCTGTGCTGGGTGCACGAGGCACAGAACAAAGAAGCCAGGGCCTGCCCCTGAGATGCGCACGGACGCAGGAAGAATGGCTTGCAATATGATGGGAGCTACACTACAGGGTAGGCTCATTCAGGGCCCGGGCTGGCTTAGAGGCAGGAACTGCCAGTCTTGTTGGGTGAGTCCGGAAGGGCAAACGCACCAGTCAAGTGAGATCTCATAGTATATAGATACGACAGCATCTTTGGTTGCCCTAAGGATTTTCATTTAGACACCCACTTGTGACACAGACCTCCCTGTGTCTTTCAAGCTGCCTTAAATCCTTTGTCTTTCTTTATAAGCTTGGATTTAAATAAATAAAAATTAGTAGTAATTAATTTAAAAACAGGTGCTTAAACACTTGCTTTTGGTGTTACAAGTGGCTCTACCTGCCAACCAATGAGATAAAAAGTTAGTCTCATCCATGAGCAAAGCTTAACAATGCCTGATAAGATAGCAGTGTCATGAACCATTTCTCATTACCCACATGGTGACCAAGGATGTCGTTACATAATCATCACATGAGAACACCCTGGGAATGGAACCGACTGACTGCACATAGGCACATCACCATCATTGTCGATGGATAGCTGAGAGATATTTTAATTGCTTCAAGTTCCCAAAGCAGGGCCTCTGTGATAAATGATGGAGACGAGGAAATGAAGTCACATCTTCAAAGGCCAAATCAGCCTCCGGTTTTTTCCAACTTGCACAGAATTGCAACAGCTTCTCTCGTTAATTGTTGCACAAGATTTTGCATGTTGCATAAAACTGGTGGCAAATATCACATCAACCATCTTGATTAGGCCCAAGATCACAATCAAGAGGGTGAAACTGGACAGCAGTGTGGCCGCCATCTCACTGCTCAACCTCTTCTGGCCCTTAGAGAAGAACAGTTTGTACATTTGCAACTTGCTTAGTCCTGGGTTCTCATTTTGCTAGAACAAAAGTCCTGGACGCCAAAACCTGACACCATACAAAAACCAGGGTATGTTTAAAGTCTCAGAGCTGATAAAGAACTTCAACTTCATTAAATGAAAAAGAAACATAAAATTATACAGATTCTTCTTTTGCAAACATGCATCCAGTTACCTAGCACCAGGTACTGGGTGTGGGGGAAAAAGAAACAAGATCTTTGCCCTTAAAGAGCTTGTAGTCTGATGAAAGGAAACAGAAATAACCAGAGCATGATGAGATAAGTCAGGCAGTAGCAGGAGCCCAGGGGACTAGGGGAAAAGCCCTCACATGACTTGGGGCCAAGTGTCCCAGAAGTCTGCAGAGGGACATTTGAACTGGGTTTTGGATGATGGAGAGGATTCTCCTGGTTCTAGGGCCAGTGTTCTAGGCAGAGGGGACTGTGTGTGCAGAAGCACAGAGGTTGGAGATGGTAGGTCAGAGTGTACATGGTGAAGTGAGAGACAGAGATGAGGAAGCAGAGGGAAGACTAAATCCAAAGAAATCTCAATCGTGAAAGTCTTGAAGGCCACGAGAACAAATTTCGACCTAGAGGACCATAGGGTTGTTCAGGTGTTTTTAGAATTAGCAAACAGGAAGTGTTTAAAAAAAAAACCCACTGGCCAAGGATATATTTAGGTAAGAATTTGTGTCGTCAAGCAGAGTGAATGGCTGAGCACTGGAAGTTGATACTTGGTAATTATGGCTCCTCTGCAGGACACTTCGATCATCTCACGTGCTCACACAGTGGCCCAGTGACAGACATACTGGACAGGCCACTGCCTTCAGGGAGCACACCATCACACAGGGGACAGACTCACGTCCAACCCCTCAACAGTGTAATGATGGAAATGAACATGAAGCACGGTGGGAGCACTTTGGGGGACAGAGGGCAGGGTCTCGGGGGTGGCCAAGGAAGACTTCCTGAAGTCTGTGAGACTTGCGCTGCATTTTGGAAGCTGACTAGGACTTAGCTAGATGGAGAACTATTCACAGGACTAGTTCCCAGTTCTTAATCTGAAGGTGTGGGAGGGAGGCAGAGATGGGGGAGGAAGTGGTACTGAGGAGGTGGCGCTGGATTAGGAAGGGATGTGTTGGGAGAGATGGTCACCTGGGTGGGGGTGACTGGAGGGTTGAGGTCTGAGTTTGTGGCCTGCAGAGCAGTGGTGTCATGAACAAAAGTAATGTAGTCAAAAAGAAGCCGATCTCAATACGGGCTTGAATGCAGAAGGAATGATAAACTGCTGTGGGGTGCCAAGTTGGATTTCTGCTAGAGCAGCAGTTCCCCACCAGGGGCAGTTTTCCCCCTGGGGCAATTTCACTCTGCCTAGAGACTTGTTTAGAGGTCAGAGCTCTGGGAGGGTGTGTGCCCCTGGCATCTGGTGGGTAGGATTCGGGGATGCTGCACCAATGCACAGGAGAGGCCCTGAAACAAAGAGGTATCTGGCCCAAAACAGTGCTGAGGTTAAGGAACCTGTCCTAGAGCATCCCCTCAAGGGTGACCTGAGTACCCTATGAGCAAATGGAGAAACAAGGGTAATTCAAAGGCAAACAGATTGCTTTCCAATGTACAGGTTTGTAGTTGTAAAAATCTTAGGAAGGGCAACAGAAAGCTTTGGTCAGGGTTCTGGGATGCCCACTTATGCTGGCTACATTCTAGACCTCCAAAGAGATAATGTCACTTTGCCCGGACTCCTCCTTTCTCCTGTCAACACATTTGGTGGGATGTCACTTTCAGACCACCCCGGTGCCCTGTTCCTGGGTCCTCCTTCTATAACATGGAAGGAAAGAGTAACCTGACAGAATTTCACCCATCCTCGCTATACAATAGAACAATATCTTGTTGTTCACGGCAGTTGTATGACTCATGCCAGAAGACAGTCTTCTCAACTTTATGAGCAATTCTGGGGGATCCAAAGGCCACCTAGAAACCCTGGGTAGTTCTTGGATGGAGCTCAGAAACATACATATTTGGGCTCAATATTTCCAGGAACCCTGATAAGGGGCGATCAGGGGCCATAGTTAGAAAGTCTTGCTATAAGAGTACAAAGGGGTGGGTGAAGAAGGGAATGAAGTAGAGGAGTTTATATCAGATCATGCAGGGCAGAGGCAGGCATGACTCTGAGCTGATGGAGGTAGATCAGAAGAATAGGGAGGTGCTGGGGACCAGTGGCTTTCTGAGGTTTTATCCACAGAATCCTTTCTTTAGAGAATCCAGGGAAGTCTAACCTGTAAACCAAAAAAACTGGGGGATGTTCTGATTTAAGTGGGGTGAAAGGGCTCTCTTAAGCTTTGCCACTTCCTGGTACTTCTGATAGCCGAATTCTACCAAAGATTTGTGAAGTTCATCAAACCCGACAGACTCCCGCAGACTTTATATTAGGAAATAAATCCATAACATCAAGTTTCATGACAACAAAGAGGAAAAAAGGCACACCTAGTTGGTCAGTTCAGTTGACTCTTGAGTATCTGATGATATGAGTGACCAATATTTATTCATTCATGTAGTAAATATTTTCTTGAAGACTGGCTGTGGGCCAGCGGCTGTTCTAGAATATGAGGAGTATGGTTGGGCCACCTATATGCTGTCTTTCTTCTAATTTTTTCTCTGCTCATTTGTCCAACTCTAAGAAGTTAGGGAGAGAAACGAAATTAAACTCACAATCTGGTTACTTCCTCAGGCTTTTAGTGAGCTACTTGATGGTGGAATCCTGGAAATTACAGTGAAACTGAAGGCTTCTCTCCAGGCCCCTTGTTTGAATTCTCCTTGCCCTCATCCTCAGGTATAATGGGCTGACTAGTATATTAAGATGGTGAACACGTGAGCTTCCCTATTGGCTCAGTGGTAAAGAATCCGCCTGCAATGCAGGAGGCAGCTGGTGATGCCAGAGACCTAGGTTTGATCTCTGGGTCAGGAAGACCCCCTGGAGGAGGAAATGGCAACCGACTCCAGTATTCTTGCCTGGGAAATCCCATGGACTGAGGAGCCTGGGGGGCTACCATCTTAAGTGCTCAGGACAGTATTCCCAGGAAAGGAATTCCACTGAGGGACCCCAGATAGCAGAAGCAAAAAGTCCATTGCAATAATACCGAGGCGTGGCAGATGATAATGGCAGACTGAGGGATCCAGGTCAAGATGAACACGTGACCCATCCCTGCTCCGTCCCTCCCCTGCCCCCCGCCACTTCTGTTTCTGTTAAGAACAGGACACACAAAGCTCACCGCTTAATATTTCCAAATAATGCCGTTTTAAGAATCTGGCTGGCTAGTGTGTGACAAAAATTTTAAAAAGACCTGACAACAAAAATTACTACTCAAAGTAAAGTATTATTTTAGGGTGACATTATTTTTTAAATTCACATTTTTCACTTGTTATACCATGTAGCAGTTCTGTGAACACATAGATAAGAGGATACAATAGATATTTGACAGTGTAGTTCTCAGAGTATTTGCATATCCAAGAGATTATTTCAGCGAGTATACTTAGACTGACCCCATTAACCATTCACAATATTTTGTCTTGAATTCAATTCACACTCTGTGGACATGTCCAATTCACATTTCAGCTCTTAACACTGTTTTCCCTCTTAGACTTTATATTAGGAAATAAATCCATAACATCAAATTTCATGACAACATCTGCTCTGGCTGACATGATTGAAAGAGAATTTCACTCATGCCAGGTTATTCTGTTTCTTAATTTGTTCTTTATCATACCTGGAGAAGCAGCATCTTTTATCAAGTCCAATATAGAGAATGGAAGCTACTGGGGCAGAATTCACAACTGGCAGCAGCCTCAGCAATGCTGGAAGGTGACTACAGGAAGTACACTGAGGCGGCAGAGTTGACAGGATGGCTGGAGGCTGATTTCCAGGCATGAATGGCTTTGCCACACGTGCCCAGGCCAGTTCTGCCAAGCCAACAGCCGGAGCATTCAAGATGAAGGTAGATCATTGCCTAAAATGGGCACTGAACTTTAATGAGAAAAAAATATTAGTCCCTATGTACTAGGGACTCAGTCTCTTGTACACCAGTGTTCATAGCAGCAGCATCCCCAGTCGCAAAATGCTGAACAACCCACATGGCTATGAACAGATGAATGGGTAGACAGAATGTGGTATATCCATACAGGGGAACATTATTCAGTCATAAAAAGGAAGGATGCTCCCATACATGCCACAGCATAGATGAACCTTGGAAACATGCCCAGTGAAATAAACCAGACACAAAAGTACAAATACTGTATGATCCCACATACATGAAGTATCCCAAATAGGCAAATCCATAGAGGCGGACTCCAGATTAGAGGTTTCCAGGGCTAGGAGAAGAGGAGAGTGGGGAGTTGATGATTAATGGGTTCAGAGTCTGTTTTGGGGATGATGAAAACTTTTGGAAATAGTGATGAGACATATCCAAAATTGTAAATGTAATCCCATGATTGACATCACTGGATTGTGCAACCCCCCAAAATGATTACCATAGCATGTTTTATGCTATATATATTTCACCACAATGAAAAATTAAATAGTTATATATTATATATATAATGATTTAATTAATATATATATATATTTTAAAGCTGATATCCTAATGTTAGGAGGTTGAGGACTGTGTCCTCAACTTCTAGGTACAGGCAGAGGGAGACCATGAGCCCAGCTTCACCTGGTCATGGGTCCCATATCATTCTCATGCTTACAACCTCCAGACATTAGGATAGCAGCTCTTTTTAAAATCTAAAACCAGACAGTCAGATTTTTAAAGAAACCTATGAAAACTGTACCTGGGAAATTAAACAAACGGAAGGTAGAAAATACAGTAAGCAGCCATCTCAGAGCTCCACAATGCAAACTGTCTCAGAAAGAAATCCATCTCTTGTCTCGTCCTTGCCCAGACTTATAGCACGTGCTGGTGGCCACCTTTCCAGACCTCATCTCCCACATGTGGGGCGAAGGCACCTGTCTCCTCTGGCCAAGCACATCTCCGTGCTAACACACCTGCAATGAGATGAGGCTCCAGAATGTTCTAGAGGCGGAGCTGTAACACAGTGTCACCTTCTCGGCGAGCTCCTGGCACCACTTCCTTCCCATCAGCTTCAGCTCCTACCTACTGGTGGTTCCATATTTTCAGTGGCAGGAGAGGGCCTATGGAAGGCGGGGAGGTCTCCTGAGCTCTGCGGCCATGAGAGGCCTGCTCACCTCTCAGCCTCCAGCTCCTTCTTGTTGCCAGGAGGAGAAAAGGCGACTTTCTGGAACGGTGACAGGAGCCCAGAGGCAGCACGGGCAGCAGGAGCGGGCGGGCAGGCAGTAAAGTTTCCAGATCCCCAGGGGACGTAATCCCATTCTCCAGCCAGGTGCTGCAAGTGAGGCTGGTGGCTTCCAACCTTCTTGGCCCGAGGCCAGAGTTTCCAGGCTTCCCTCCACCCTGAACTCCTTCCCATCATCTTTCCAACCAGAAGCTTGTTAACTGTTTTCCTGTGCTTTTATCCAGATTTCAAGGCACCCTCTGTGTGTTAAACTTCAAAGAAAGTTTGCTACAGTAAGTGCCTTGCTGTAGCAAGGGGAAAGCTGCAAACAGCTCTGTTGAAAATGGTTTTGTTCAAATGAATGGGGCTGGGACTCTTTCCTCTCGCACCCACCGCCGCCCCCCACCCACCCCGCCACACACACACCCTATTTCTTTCAGATGAAATTGCATTTGTGTCTGGATTAAGTTGCCTGGTATCAATCCTGAAATTTTTAAAGATGAAAAGCAGAACAGCCGCACAATATTTAAAATGTGAAATGATTACGGAATGGCACCAGGCCAGTGTTTATGAATCACTGAATATGATCATAAAATCATAAAAAATAATCACCAAAAGGTAAATAAATTACCCAGCTTACTGCTTATTTTCACGTAGGGTCTGACAGAAAAGCAGCAGCCATGAATGATTTATACCTGTTTTAACAATAATACTCATTTTACTGAAAGATGGTCAGCACTTGGACTGCTGTGGGCAGCATGCCAGTTGTCGAAAGGTTAATGTTTCAGCAGCAATACATTAAATTATGAATAATACCAGTCCCAAAATGGAAGGTTATTAGCTCAGTATGCTTAATTAGCCCAGCTAGAACTTTGCCATCAAGTAGCAGTGCCCATTACTGCAGCACTTGCCTTGATGGGGGATGGCAGCTTTGGGATTCTAATGGCAGGAGCCGGGGCAGGTAGAGGCAGGAGGGGTGTGGGCATGTCCTTTCTTTTCAACTCAGGGCACAATTATTAGAAGCATCTCAAAGCTGGTTTTCGGGATTTTGAGCTTTCCCATGGTTTACCCAGGAAGTCTTCCCAGCAAGAAAGGGCAGAAATGACCTGGGAGGGGCATGGTACTTAGTGTTGTGGATACAGGGGATGGTTCACAGGCTGGGCAAAGCATTCATCCAACATGGGCATTTATTGAAAAACTACTGCCTACCAGGCACGTGCAAAGCAGTTAATGAGACCAACAGGTTCTCAGATCTAAGACGGGGGAGAGCCCTTAAACAACCAACTATGCAATTAGTGCCTTAATCACAGCCTCGTGACTGCTAGGAGGGGTGGGTTCAGAATGCCGCTGGCACCTGGACTGGAGTCAGGGTAGGGGGTTTTGGAGAAGGCTTCCTGTAGGAAGTACCATTCACTCTGATCTCTAAAGGGTGAGTAGAAATGAGCAAGGTGAGTCTCCAGGAGAAACTCTTTCAGGCAGGGACTAGCTAAATCATGCCAGAGCCTCCAGAAAGGATGGTGCTAGAGAGAGGTGCAGGCTTTGGGTAAAATGAGTATTGGCAGTGTGCTTGCCTGCAGGCCATGAAGATGCTGCTGAGCACCTCGTTGTGTGGGTGCGTGTGTCTGTGTGTGCACGTGTGCCTACACCTGGCCCCACAGCCACCCATCCCCCTCTCCTGCTGTCTTTGCCCTACGAGGTGCTCCCGTTTAGAACTCCAGGCTCACAGGCAGGGGTAGGCCCGGACCCGCCCCCGGCCTGTCCGTTACATCCCGCTGTCTGCACCACCGCCCAGCTCTACTGAGTACTATTAGTAGCTTGTTTTTCTAAGCCCTAAAATTCATTTTCTTTTCCCGCCTCGCTTCCAGAAAAATAAATAAAAGTGAACACATCACTCATTTAAGAAGAGGAATGGAATTTAGGTTGCGTTTTTCTTTCTATTTTTATGATTAGTTAGAATTTTCCTGGGAACGTGGCCAGGAGGGCATTATGGTGAGATAATGTCCTGTATTTAATCACGGCTGCAATGGCGAGCCGTGCTCTGTGGGGAGAAGCCGAGTTAACGCATCTTCCCTGTCGTGTGTTTTCAGGGCACTGCGGGTAGCCCAAGATGAAGACTGGGCCAAGAGGCAGCCGGGCGCCAGGCCTGTGTNGGCCAGGAGGGCATTATGGTGAGATAATGTCCTGTATTTAATCACGGCTGCAATGGCGAGCCGTGCTCTGTGGGGAGAAGCCGAGTTAACGCATCTTCCCTGTCGTGTGTTTTCAGGGCACTGCGGGTAGCCCAAGATGAAGACTGGGCCAAGAGGCAGCTGGGCGCCAGGCCTGTGTGAAAACCCGCAGGTGGACAAGATGCAGCAATGACTCTCTGCCTGCGGGACCCATCAGCCCTGAGAACCCTGAAACCCCCAAAGGAGCCAAGTGCAGGAGGCCCCAAAACTGACCAAAGTCAGTTGCATCCTTGGTCCTGCACGCTGTGGACATTTCTGGCATCGTCCATGTCTGCCTCTGCACAGCCCCTTGGCCTGGATGCATTTCTTGTTTTCAAGTGGGCATCCCACCCCTTTGTGATCCCAACACCATGTACTCAGGGGGAGCTCAAGGCTTCTGAGTGAACCTGGAAATCAGCAACAGGTAGGACCCATCTGTTCCTTAATTCCACGCATGCGTGGCCGACCAGAGACCCACAGTCCCCTGCGGGGGGTGTCTGTGGCGGTTGACAGTTTTCCGAGTCACTCTTGTTTTCCAAGATGGTTGATCCATCACTGAAGAATGAAAGAATTGCTGGCAGTGGTAAAATAGAAACAGATATCTTAGCGAGATGTCTTAGGGAGATGTCTGGAAGGCAGGAAAGGCAGATCAGATTTAACCTGGAAGAAGGGAGCCCGGAGGATATGTGGATGGATGCGGATCCACCTTTCTCGGCCAGGAAA
>SJYX01009897.1:0-26298 GCA_006410675.1 Oreotragus oreotragus
CTTTGGGCTGGAGCAGCTCTGTACCTTGGCCAGCCTATCTGGGAATCAGTGGCACTGGTTTATCTTTCAGTGTCTTAATAGACATTTCTCTCATCGTTGAGGTTTTTTTTCCCCCTTAGCTTCAGCTTCCCTCCATTCCATCACTGCCGTTCTGAGCTTGTGAACTTTGGGAGTTCTGCTAGGTGTCCCATTTCCTTGTTTGCCATGCAGGCTGGCTTGGTAGTTCTTTCAGTTAGTTGTTGTGTGGACTGTTACAGAAATTTCCTAACTTTTTCTGGTTACACTTCCATATTTTTCCGGTGAAGATGGAGATGTTTCCTTCTGCTTTTTTTATAGTTCCTTGGCCGCCTCGATGGTGATTTGGGAGGAAAGGCAGTTAAAGTGTGGTCTGATAACACTATTATTCATTCCTTCACCAAGTATTTATTGACTGCTTGCTCCAGGGCTGGCATAGTTCTGGCATCTGAGAATATAGCAGAAAGCAACAGTCTTAAGCTCCAGCCTTCACTGGGACATTCACTCTGCTTCCTTCAGGTTTTCCTCACTGGAACCTTAACCTTATGATATTGATACTTTCTTTCCTTTCCAGAGACCCCTTTAAAAAGCTGCCAATTAAATTTTTTTTTTTAATTTAGAATTCAGTAATTTATTTGTAGCTTTATACATACTTTATATAGATTTGGCACTAAGACATTCTCTAGAAATATATGTGAATATATGTATCATTTGCTTTTTAGCCGATTACACCTCAACAAGAAGGCAACAGACAAACAGCCATATAGCAAGCTGCCAGGGGTGTCTCTTCTGAAACCACTGAAAGGAGTAGATCCTAACCTAATCAACAACTTGGAAACATTCTTTGAATTGGATTATCCCAAGGTAAGTGCAGTGTTGTATTCATAGGAATGGACTGAACCATAGCTTTTTTTTTTTTTTTTTTTTAACTTATAGTAAACACAGAGGAATTTTGACAAAGTATCAGGTGAAGTTATTAAAAATTTATAATGGTGTTGGCTTCATCAAATTTATGCTTTAGCAGTATTAATAGTAGTGGTAATAGTAGTAATAGTAGTAGTTGTCACAGGATAGGAATGGGATTGAGGAAGGGGTATTAATTCCTTTTCTAACTACCTATATGTTGATCTGAATTGAAAGTGAAAGTGTTAGTTGCTCAATCTTGTTGGACTCTTTGTGACCCCATGGGCTGTAGCCTACCAGGCTCCTCTACCCATGGAATTCTCCAGGCAAGGATGCTGGGGTGGGTTGCTATTCCCTTCTCTAGGAGACCTTCCCAACCCAAGGATCAAACCTGGGTCTTCTGCATTACAGGCAGGTTCTTTACCATCTGAGCCACAAGGAATCCCCCTGATCTGAATGAATTCGAAATCCCCGAGTAAAGCTCCTGGAACTCAGGCATTGTTAAGTGCCTAGCAGTTTGAGTGTAAAAATCTTACTTCATGAGAGTTGCAGTGAAAATAAAAAAGGATATGCATTTATCCTTGTGGAACTTAATCTCACATTTCAATTTTTAAACTATCATCCAACCCTTTCCTCTTTCTGTATTCAATCACTCCTGAAACTTAGTTAAGAAATTTTTATGTTGCCATGCTTGTAGGATAATAGTCATGACATTTAAATAGTTTCCGAAGTTAGCTGTGGGTTTAAAGAGTTTCTTAAAATAATCCCAGGAACATATGTATCCACTAATTATGAACATGTGGGATGAATCAATAATAAATTTATTCTTCTGAATGAGGTTTTTTTTTTTTAAATACAATTTGGAGTTGTATTGTATTGAGTTATATTGCTCTCCAGAGCTCTAGTTTTTCACATAGATTTTTGTCACTTAGTTCTTTTCCACTTAGTTATGTCATTAAGGCATTTATGTGGTTAAGGAGAAACTTGTTTGGACACATTACAAAAATGCATAATGTTATATGCAGGAGATTGTTTTTATTCTTTTTTAGTTCACAATCGTATTTCCTAATAATAAAATAATTGTTAGTTATGTAAATAGAACATTTAGAAAACAGAGCAAAAGTGCTAAAGGAAAATGTTGGTCTCACAGCATTTTACTTGCTTTTAAAAGACCAAGCGCAGTGGCAAATATTCTACCAGAGACCAATTAAACCACTGAAATTGCACAAATCTGAGTGTGAAGCATGAGTTGTTTGTGTCATCAAGGAGGCATGTAGTCATGAAATGAACATTTGTGTAACTGCCAAGCCCACCAGACTTTAATATTCTCTATTTGTCAAATGTAAACATTGTTTTCCAAAAGTACACAAATATTTTTCTTCTAGATACAACTCTTTTTCTCTGTTAATTTGATGTGGAACGTTATTGGCCATTTGGAAATATATATGTGGCTTCCCAGGTGGTGCTAGTGATAAAAAACCCACCTGACAATGCAGGAGAGGCAAGAAATGCAGGTTCGAGTCCTGGGTGGGGAAGATCCCCTGGAGGAAAGCATGGCAACCCAGTCTAGTATTCGTGCCTGGAGACTCCCATGGACAGAAGAGCCTGTCGGGCTACAGTCCATGGAGTCACAGAGAGTCGGACACGACTGAAGCCCTGAGCACACATGCATACACACACACACACAATATATAAAACATGAGATTCTAAAATTTTGTTTAGTTTTAGACATATGCAAAAAGGTTTATTACTGATACTTGTTCTGAATTTCTAGGTTTAAAGTTTGGTGAGACTGTTATTATACTAAGTGCCCTAAAAGATATTTGTGCTTTAAATGTCTTATAAGTCTACCTTATATTGATATTTATTCCTTGGGAAAATTTTTCTTAGAAAAATATAATAGTAAATCTCACTTTTCACAAAATCGATTATTTATTTGGCATCAGTATAAAAGAAGGCATTTAGAGAGAAGCTCAGCCATAGCAGGAAGATGCAGTAATCTGCATCTCAAGTGGCTTGATGGCTTTACGTTAGTAATTTTGGCCATATGAAGAATTTTAAAATTAATGATCTGCCGGGGTCCAGCCCTGGTGGATCCAGGGAATTCGAAGCAGAGACGGAGTCGGCGTCCTAAGAAAGAATTATTTAATTATAAATATAAAGAGAGATTAGGAAAGAATAGTGTAGTAGGAAAATTAGTGGAGAAAAGAGGCTGAATAACTTGGTTTACACGGAAAACCAACAAAACTCTGAGACAAGGAGTTTGCACTACCTACGTAGGCCACAGGCGTCTTCCCGGTCTCCCAAAGGAGTGGGGACACAAAGTGCCCCCCGCCGTTCAGATCTTAGAAGCCCAGGCAATATTAGTAGGCTGGGCGAGCCTCTGCGCTCCAGATGGGAATTCAGCCAGAAAAGAAGAGAACAAGAAAAGACCACATCGGGGAAACCAGTCTTTCCAGGAACTGGTCCGTTTCTTTATTTTCCAGGTCCACTTTTATACTTTTAGTTGTACATAGAAATAAATGTGTTCTCAGCATATCTTTGTTCTTACAAGGGTCTTACATTTGTTCACAATATCTTCTGGTCTGGAGACTGATTAACATTTTATGGCCCCACCTTTCTTTCTATTGATAAAGGTTAATTGATCAGAAAACTTGTTTCCCCTTAAGATCTATTTAGTCTTAAGATAGTGTTAAAGTTACATTCTTACACAGCAAGGACACAATGATTTATAACAAAGAAAGAGGAGTACAGTGATCTATAACAAAAGAGAAAATTCATTAACTCAAAAGTCTAGTATTGCTAACATCAAAACTACTATATTTCTTTTTCTACATTCCAATTACATCGATTAATATACTCCCAGGTGCCTAAGGATATGGAGGCCTGGCGGCAGTCATTAACTCAGCAATGAAACCCTTCACCAACATGATTTTTATCTTTAAAACCCTATGCTAACTAAGACTTTCAAAATACTCCAAACTCTCTGTGCTGTTTATGGTTGAGAGGTTGTAAACAATCATGTATGTAGTAGCAAGAGTGTGGATAGTCCTGTCACGCGAGCTAGTCTGCCAACAGAGAGGTTTGACCTGAGACACTCCTTTTATATGCAGGAGACTATTATCTGGAGTTCTAAGTTAATTTTCCAGAGAAAGGTGGTCGGGGATATCCCCTGTTAATGTCAGAAGAGTAGGTGAAAGCATAATACAGTAAGGCAGGCAGACTCTGGTTTGGGGGTAGCAGCACGAGCAGATCCAGCGAGGCTCCCTTAAGGCCCAACTCGCCTTTGCCTGTCAGGCCCCTTAACCTCATGACCTTTGCCACGGGCAGGACTCCTCGTGCTGGCTCCCGGCAATGATCAGAGTTATTAACTCTGTATCGTATCTGTGATTTTCTTTTCTTTTTTGCAAATAGGAGATGGGCTTACAGTGTTGAAAGTCTGGTGCCATACTTGGATTCTTTATTGTCAATGATGACAATAAAAAATTTTTAAAGATTGAGAATAGGTTCAATTATTGAAAAATCAGCATAATACATGTAGTAAAACTAATAAGTCTGGAAGACTAGAATTTTACCAGATAAATTTGAAAAATTGTATAAACTATATAGTTCTTGAAAGTAAGTAAGTTGTAATAATAACTTGTCACAACTTTGAATTCAGAACAATTTTCTTACAAGGTATCTTCCCTTCACTCAAAGGAAGCATCTATCTTTCACTCAAAAGTTACCCTAGGACAAATGTATTAACAAATAGTTCATTATTTACTCAGTGGCAGAGACTGTTCTAGACATTTGGGGTCTAAGTTCATCCTGTAACAGAACTTATTATATTCTGCTGTAATCTAAATATCATCATTACATTTTTCTTTAAGCATGTGTAGTTATTTATAAATGGTTCAAGATATTCCTACTTGATATGCAATATAATTGACTAATATGTGTTAAAATATTTTTCTACTTTAAGAGAATATTTTATGTGGTTTACTACAGTACAGAGTTTTTAGTCCTAATATCTACAGGACTGAATCGGTAAGGATTAATATTAATTTGTATATCTAAATTGAGTATCATTTATGCATCAAAATTTATTCATGGGAGTAACATTTATGATTATTACAGTTTCAGATAGTTCATTCTTAAATATCAAAGGATCAGATTGCAGTTTACAGATTGTCTATTCCTCTCTTGGACTTAGCCTTTCAGTCATTTCACTGTTTGAAAAGCAAAAGGGAAATTTAGTTTAGCTATTTGCATAGAAAGCTTACTAAGATGAGGCTAACCTCATCTACAATATTCTGGGATTCTGTCTAGATTTTATATATTTATTATTGTGCCCATTTATAGTGGAATTTACTATGCCTTGTATTTCTTTCA
The DNA here is from genome assembly GCA_006410675.1 of Oreotragus oreotragus. Lineage (NCBI taxonomy): Eukaryota > Metazoa > Chordata > Mammalia > Artiodactyla > Bovidae > Oreotragus > Oreotragus oreotragus. The sequence goes on from SJYX01009897.1 coordinate 5,293, forward strand.
GATTTATAAAATAAATGTTTTCTTAAAATATTTTTAAAGTACAATATTTTAAATAAATGCTTTATTTTTGACCACGTGTTTATGTTCTTTTGATAGTATAAACATATCTGAAAAATTATTCTTGTGTCAGCTAAGAAAACTTTTAACCAACTTACTATCTTGTGTTTAACAGTTGCAGTGTAGTTGGCATGATTTAACTATTCAAATAGAGATTCCTAGCAAATTACATGTCTGGGCTGTGTCAAACCCAGAGCTCAAACATGGAGCTGAAAGTGAAGGTTCCTGGTTAAAATCTCACATTTCAGAGAAAACTTGAAATACTACCTCCAATTTGGTTTAAGTTTCGATATCTGAAACAACAAAGCAAAAGTTATTTAATAAGAGTCTGAACATTTTTTAGATGATGTAAATTGAATTTCATTTCCTTTTTTTGGCTAATAAGGAGGTATTTATTTTTCATTTGAAGTTAAGTTTAAGATGTTATAATCAATAAAAACAAAAATTCTAAATCTTGCAATTGAATTCGGGAAGAGTCCCTGGAGAAGGAAATAGCTATGCACTCCAGTATTCTTGCCTGGAGAATTCCAAGGACAGAGGAGCCTAGTGGGCTACAGTCCATAGGGTAGCAAAAAGTCGGACCTGACTGAATGGCTGATAGACACACACACCTCCCTTACTTATACGAACACTATATACTTCTGAAAAAGTTTTGCTGCAACCTGGTATAGCCCTTATCTTTCCATCATGTAGATATGTGCTATATTACAGGGTTTTCTTTTGCTGGGGAAATAGGTGAAAGTAGATTTTTAATACTATTTTATGGAATTGTATTACTTGTAAATATTTTCTTTCACTATATTCACTTAAAACACCGGTAAAACAGTGTAAACTCTAAAAGCATAAAACTATGCAATGTTTGAAAAAACAATGAACTCTTTAGAGCAGGTGTGACTGAGAGGCTCACTGTAGTAGGAAAGCGAATTGTTATTTACACTCTTTGAAAAGTCACTTGTGTGTGTGCATGTGTGGTCAGTCATGTCCAGCTCTTTGTGACCTTTTGGACTGTAACACGCCAGGCTCCTCTGTTCATGGGATTTCCCAGGCCATTTTCTCCTCTGAGGGATCTTCCTGACCCAGGGATCGAACTCGCATCTCCTTTGTCTCCTGCATTGCAGGTGGATTCTTTACCTTCTGAGCCATCAGGGAAGCCACTTAACCCTTCTAATCTTCATCATTAAGGTCACTGCCTCTTGGAGGTTCAAGCAAAAATTTTGGTTGGGAAGATGGCTGACGTATTATGGGACTTAGACTCAACCTTTGAAGAAATTTTAGGGTGTGGCAGGAATGATGCTCATCCTGTTCTCAGATTTTTATCTGATTTCTGGAGACCAGTGGCTGTAAAATTGCTTAGTTATTTCAGTACCTCTCAGGTGGTATTTTGGTCAGTCATCATGAAGGTAGATATTGGATGGAATGTGTAATAACTATAGATAGAAAGTATGAGGAAAGTGTACATTGCTTGCCCCTCTACTTAAATTATTAAGAAAACATTTTTTTTCCACTTGAAAAAAAATCTTACCTTGTTAGCTAAACTTTCATTTACCTTAGTTCTGGTCCTTAAGTGCTCAACTGTTAAATTCTATGCTGCCACTTTTTGCTGAGATAATGTATATTAGGCGAACAGTAATTAATTATTGCCCTCAAGGCACTGTATGCATTTTTCCACATTTTTTACTTGTGTGTGCTTATCAATGGAACTAAAGCAAACAAGCCTTCCCATTCTTCCTTGTATGTTGTTGTTTTGTTTAGTCATTTAGTCATGTCCGACTCTTTGTGACCCCATGGACTGTAGCCTACCAGGCTCCCCCGTCCCTGGGATTTCCCAGGCAAGAATACCAGAGTGGGTTACCATTTCCTTCTCCAGGGGATCTTACCCACACAGGGGCTGAACCTGCATCTCCTGCATTGCAAATAGATTCTTTACCGCTGAGCCACCTTTGTATTTTTTAGATCATATAACTTTGTTATCTTTTTTCGCGGACATAATTAACTTTCCTCCTCTGCTTAAAAATGTTCAGTCTATCTTAGAAAGAGAGTTTGGTAGGAAATTTGCTTTAGAGTCAGTGTGAATTTATCACCACTTTTGAAAAAAGTTACTGCTTAGAATACATAGTCCACACACTAATACAGGAACATCTTTATGTGTGAAAGCAAACACTTTGAAAAAAATTGAGTAGTTTACAAAAAATTGTAACTTAGAGCTCAGTATTTTATAAACCTCGTTATGTGTCAGAATTACCTCAGAGATTCTGATTCAGAAGTTTAAGGATGGGGCCCAGTATTCTCTTTTTGGAAAAAAACTGTCCCAGGATAGTTTTGACACAGCCAGCCAAGTGCTAAGGAATGACTTCCATAATTTACTGTCAGAGTAAACATAGCTCTGAGCAAAATTAAATCCTGGGTGTTTTCATAGTTAAAAGGCTAAGTATGCTCTTTAGGAGGATGTGTGCATACCTCTGTGTGTGTGTGTGTGCACACGTGTGTGCTTTCAGTCGCTTCCAACTCTGCAACCCCCTCAGGCTCCTTTGTTTTGGGGATTTCCCAGGCAAGAATACTGGAGTGGGTCACCATTTCCTCCTCCAGAGGATCTTCCCAAATCAGGGATGGAACCCGTGTCCCCTGTGTCTCTTGCTTTGGCAGGTAGATTCTTTACCACTGAGCTACCTGGGAATCCCTGCATTTTTAATCAAGTCAGATTCTATTTTACTTCAGAAAATTTATTATTCAACAGAAAATCTAATTTCACTTTGTCTTGAGAGAGTTTGGGAAAGCCCTTTAAATGTATCATAATGGTCTTTGATATGTAACTTTTAGCACCTTGATGAAATAATAGTAAGTTCAGAGACAAGGCTTCTAGACAACAAAGGGTGTGTTCATTTCTCTGGCTTTCTGTGTTGCTTTTACAGTGCTGGCCACCCTGTGAGCATTTGGTAAATTTTCAGTGATGATGGCATGGAAAAGCTGGGAATCCAGCCATGCTTCAGCTGTGGGCCCTGCCAATCTCTTCATTCTCTCTTTGGCTGGCAAACAGGCCACTTCTGGAGAAGTTGCTCTCAGTTAAAGCAACACTTGATAATCCCTTAAGTGTTTGCATCCATTATGAATACTCTCTTAACTTCTAAACTTTGTGTGTACAATTGCTTGTTTTTCTTAATACTTTTTGATCCACCAGTAAATGCTAATAATAAGTGATTATCTTTGTAAGAGGTTAATTTACATAAAATATGTTCTTTGACTAGTATGAAGTACTCCTCTGTGTCCAAGACCATGATGATCCAGCCATTGATGTGTGTAAGAAGCTTCTTGGGAAATATCCAAATGTTGATGCTAGATTGTTTATAGGTAAGTAACAAATTTTACAATAACCTTTTTGCTTTAATATATTAAGTATCAGTAATCTTCTCTGCATTAAACTATAGATTAGGGTCCTAGACAACATTGAAGTTATTAACATATTTGGTTTATGCATATTTGTTAGATATAGTGAAAGGTGTTTCTATCCTTTAAAGAAGACAAGTTATAAATACAAATTTTGTTTTTCACATCAGGGATTAACAAAATTCTCCCAGATTATGTTTTACTCATCAGCCACACATGAGAATCTGTTATTTTTGTTTCTTTAGTAATTTCAATCTATGGCCTTTTCTATATCTCATTGATTATAATTGAGATTGAGTGGTAGAATTCATTCTTATTATATTGCAAAAATAATATTTTCCCCAAAACCTACAGACTTATTCTAAACACTCATTAGAGATATACTTGCTATTAAATGTTTATTAATGTTTACTGTTAACACAAGGTCTTAATTAGAAAACTGAAACTAATGAATTTTCAAAGATAAATGATGTACTTTCTTTTTGAGAATGAATAACTTTTTTCTAAATATGTTATTAGTAATAAGCATGATGTTAAAGTATATTTGTATTAATTATTAAATATGCAAGTACTTTTCACTTCTCTCTACTAAGTATATGTATAATAGAAAATATTTTCAATATGGCATGAATTGTTCACTGCTATACTTTTAAAATTTTAGGTGGCAAAAAGGTTGGCATTAATCCTAAGATTAATAATTTAATGCCAGGATATGAAGTTGCAAAGTATGATCTTATATGGATTTGTGATAGTGGAATAAGAGGTAAAGTTTTTTCTTATTTTATAAAATTATTCATTCAATAATAAAATGCCAAGAGCAACATGAAAATACATTTATCAATCATATTAGTTTACCTAATAAAATAAGTTATTTTATCATTATTTCATGGTAGTATGTCAAGTTATACTTACTAAAATTTTGAAGTTTTTTTTATGCTAAACTAGAATGTTACACATATGAAAATGCTTTCATTTTGAAGAGAAAATTCCAAACATTAAAAAAAAACACAGTTGTGGCACATTATACCACAACTCTGGTATAATCAGCTTTTTCATGGGTCTAAGTTTTCCCTTATTCAAGTGATATTTATCTTTTACTTTAATCTCTTTGTGGCATGTGCAATATAATATCTCATGCGAAGGGACAGAAGTTAATTGATACATATTTTACTGGAATTGCATGCATTTTAGAACACATTCATGGCTTTTTACTTAGCAGATTTTTGCAGGACACCTTTTATATATTGAAATTATACTCTGTATATTTGGATTTTTAAAACATTTATACTTATAATTTCAGTGTTCTATATGATTCCATTACATTCCAATACCTCAGTTTTCTCAACCTGAGCACCTTGGGTCTGGGTACTCCTTTGTAGTCAGGGCCGTCCTGCAGATGTTTAGCAGCATCCCCGGCCCCTACCAGTAGCACATCTCTGTTGGTTGTGACGATCAGAACTGTCTCTGGACACGCCACCTGTCACCTTCAGGGCAGCAGTTGAGAAGCACTTCCCAGACGACATGTATAAATAAGACCCAAATGCACTTTTATCCAGTAGATTGAGTTCTTAAACACTTGAAGGAAATAAAAATGAAGCCATGTAAAATCATATGAGATTTTTTGCTCTTTAAAAATGGGGCAATGATTTAAATTTTATCGGCTTAAAATTTGAAAATTAGTAGTAAACGTGGCACTTCGACTTAATTAGATCATTACAGGACTAACAGTTCTTGGTCAGAGATTAGGTCCGTTTTTCACATTTGCTGTCTTAAATTGTTTACTGTCATATTTTTGTTATGTTTTCAGTGTACAAACCTCCATCAGGTATATTCTCATTCAGTTCTAACTAGCAGTTTTAAGAGAAAGAACATCTCCTACTCTCAGAAAGAGGAGGCTCATTTCCTATGATTGCAATGCAGGAGCCAGAATGAACACTGAGGTCCTTGGACTTTCGCTCCTGTACCTTTTCCACTAGGACGCATTGTCTATTACTCCAGTCTGGAGGTTCAGAAACAAGGACTGCTAACATTTTCAAGATACATCCCACCTCTGGTACATATTAGGTATTTAACAGCCTGCAAAGGTCCAGAATAAATTCCCTACCATATGTTACCCTTTTTGAAATTTTCTATTCTACTCGGAAAAGTGATTGAGATTCATTTTATTAGACCTATATTCAAAGAAAACATTTATTAAGAATTTAGTAACTCACAGAATATATTACATTCATGGGCATTTTACTAAAAGGAAAATTTTTTCTCCTCTCCCTCTGTACCTTTTCTTTTGCATCATAGTGATTCCAGACACACTCACGGACATGGTTAACCAAATGACAGAAAAAGTAGGGCTGGTTCACGGGCTGCCATATGTAGCAGACAGACAGGGCTTTGCTGCTACTTTAGAACAGGTAAGTACAATGCTTATAGATAATACGCTTGTATAATCAGATCGCTAATCTCCCAGGAGCTTGAGGCTATGCTGAGAGTTGGGCTGAGGTGCCCGAAGTTAACTGTATTAAGTCTGCTTTAACCTGCTGAGTTAGCGTCCCAGCTGGCGCTAGTGGTTAGTTCTTGGTCAGAGATTAGGTCCGTTTTTCACATTTGCTGTCTTAAATTGTTTACTGTCATATTTTTGTTATGTTTTCAATGTACAAACCTCCATCAGGTATATTCTCATTCAGTTCTAACTAGCAGTTTTAAGAGAAAGAACATCTCCTACTCTCAGAAAGAGGAGGCTCATTTCCTATGATTGCAATGCAGGAGCCAGAATGAACACTGAGGTCCTTGGACTTTCGCTCCTGTACCTTTTCCACTAGGACGCATTGTCTATTACTCCAGTCTGGAGGTTCAGAAACAAGGACTGCTAACATTTTCAAGATACATCCCACCTCTGGTACATATTAGGTATTTAACAGCCTGCAAAGGTCCAGAATAAATTCCCTACCATATGTTACCCTTTTTGAAATTTTCTATTCTACTCGGAAAAGTGATTGAGATTCATTTTATTAGACCTATATTCAAAGAAAACATTTATTAAGAATTTAGTAACTCACAGAATATATTACATTCATGGGCATTTTACTAAAAGGAAAATTTTTTCTCCTCTCCCTCTGTACCTTTTCTTTTGCATCATAGTGATTCCAGACACACTCACGGACATGGTTAACCAAATGACAGAAAAAGTAGGGCTGGTTCACGGGCTGCCATATGTAGCAGACAGACAGGGCTTTGCTGCTACTTTAGAACAGGTAAGTACAATGCTTATAGATAATACGCTTGTATAATCAGATCGCTAATCTCCCAGGAGCTTGAGGCTATGCTGAGAGTTGGGCTGAGGTGCCCGAAGTTAACTGTATTAAGTCTGCTTTAACCTGCTGAGTTAGCGTCCCAGCTGGCGCTAGTGGTAAAGAACCCAGCTGACAGTGCGGGAGACGTAAGGGGCGCGCGAGACGTAAGGGGCGCGCGAGACGTAAGGGGCGCGCGAGACGTAAGGGGCGCGCGAGACGTAAGGCGTGCGCGAGACGTAAGGGGTGCGCGAGACGTAAGGGGTGCAGGTTCAATCCCTGGGTCGGAAAGATCCCCCGGAGAAGGGCATGGCCAGCCGCTCCAGTATTCTTACTTGGAGAATCCCGTGAACAGAGGAGCCCGGCGGGTTACAGTCTATAGGGTCGCAAAAAGTTGGACACGACGGAAGTGGCTTAGCACACACACAACCTGCTGAGTACTGGCAGCCTCAAGTTGAGAGCAGCTGTTTTCATTAGTGAAGAAATGCTTGGGGCCCCGGAATCCCTCCCAGCTGAACTTCCTGTGCTCTGGCAAGGAACAGATGTGCCCAGGAAACACCTTGTGGTCTTACTACCAGCTTAGCACAGTATATTCTTTTTCCTTGTGGTCCTTCCTTTCAATCCTTGAGTTCAGTTCCGGATTACTGACGTACATAAAAGTATGTGTTATATAGTTCTTTCAAAGATCCGGTCTGCAAAGTATGCATCTTAAGTATCATGAAGTATTTCAGTATATACAAAAAAAAAAAAAAGGAAAGCTGCTCATATGAATCATTGTAAAATCCACTTGATTTCCTCCTACAACAGATTTCTAAAAATTATCTGAACAACTCGTGCTTTCCATTTTTACTCCACAACTTAACGATATACAGACTTAGGTGTAGGAAACTATAAGTTAGGAGGAAGTATAATGAGCAGAATAGATCAAAACACAAACCACTCCCAGAACCCTACCAGTTAGAGGAAGTTTCTATTTTAAAAAGTTAGTTTATTTTAGCATTAAGACTTTTCCCCCTCTGTTTACTTTCTAAAAAGCAAAGTTGAGATTATACCAAAAGTAATTTGTATCTTATTTTAGTTACTTCATAAACTGTTCCCCATATCATTAATGTTATTTTATAAAAGTAATTTTTATTGGCTCGATCATAGTTTGTTATATAAGTGTATCTTATACTACGCCATTCTTGAACTATTAAACATTAGGAGAAAAGACTTGTCTTAATGTTATAACAGAAGGGTATACAGTTTCAATCTCCAAATATACCAACTTGAAGCATATCTTTATTTATATTCTTTTGAATTGCAATCATCTGAGGGTAAAGGGTACAGTGTAGAAACTTGCATTCAGCCTTTGGCAGTGTGAATCATACATGTATGCATGCTCAGTTGCTTCCATTCTGTCCCATTCTTTTGTGACCCCATGAACTATAGCCTGCCAGACTCCTCTGTCCATGGGATTTTCCCAGCAAGAATACTGGAATGGGTTACCATGTCCTCCTCCCAGGGATCCAACCGAGTCTCCTGTATCTCCTGCACTGCAAGCAGAACTTACCACTGAGCCACTGGGGAAGCCCAGATACCACAATTTTTGTTTAGTAAAGAAACTCTAGATAGTTACTTTAAAATTAAATGCTTTTTATTCTTATGCTCCATGTTATGTTTTTGTTTTGGAAATATCCAACTTGATATGTGTGTCAATAATAGATATCTCCCAGATACACTCCCTCAGTTTAGGTTTAATCCCTGAAAGTCACCATTACTTAAAGTGAATGGAGATAGACCTGAGGAATTATTCCAGTCTATAAAGAAATCATGGGAGCCTTCATCACAGTGCCCAGTCCCACCTCATTCCTAAAACCTCACTTAATAACTGCTTAAGGAATTAAGATAGGTGCTTTTAGTTTTAGAAGTTTGGTTCAGTTCTATCCCGCAAATACTAGGGCTTCATTCCAGTCTGGGTATAGGTTAGGTAGGTAGAATCACATTCTTAATCGTCTGTGATTATTAGCTTATTCTATGCCATGTATGTGATTTCTGCCATTAAGGAAGATCACTTCTCTCCATTTCGAGGTGCTATTGCCCCCTACATCTGTGGCTTCAACCAACTATAGACTCAAATTATTTGAAAAAAAAAAAGTTACAAAAGCAAAATGTGAATTTGCCTTGAGCCAGCAACTATTTACATAGTATTTACATTATGTTAGGTATGGTAAGTAACCTGACAGGTGTAGATAATACACAAAAAGTACATTGGTGGATTTTTGGTCCAGGGCTTCTGGAACCAATCCCCCTAGGATACAGAGATGACTAATTAGAAAAGGCAACATATTCAAGATATAAATAATAGATAGGCTTTATATCGGATAAGTTGGGTAAGTTTGGATGACCATTTTATTCTACCATTAGTTTAGCAGTTTGCGTTTTTGATGACTCCAAAGCACATTATGAAAGGGGCAGCAAGATGGGAGACAGATTATTAGTGTTCATCCTGTTTATGAAAAATACTCTGAAAAATGGGGAATTTGAGCTTAGTCACTTCGGCAGGAAACAGCTAACTACAAAAATATACAGGGAAAAAAAATTAAGAAATAGGATTGTTCTTTTGATTGATGTACCTGTGAGTGTTGTGTGTGTATAGCCACGTGCATACATACACACATACACATATGGACATATACCTATGTATGTAGATGTGTGTATATTTATGTGAACAGTATAAAAAGAGGATACATTAAACATTAATATCGTATATCAGTAAGTGATATTTTCCCCTCTCTTACTTAAATCCAAATTGTTTTACTTCAGTAAATCTTTAAATCTTGGAGTTTTAGGAAAGACAGTATTTATTTGAGAATAAAGTATACTTTTCCCTCCCAGAAGTACATACTACTTCTTTGTAAAAATGATAATAACAAGAGTAGTCGATCAAATTAGAAATTACTGACTGCTTGCTATATGTAAACATTATTTTGTACCACTGTTTATTCAGGTAGTTTATGTAAGAATAATAGACTGTTCACCCAATCATTCTTAAGTTCATTAGGAAAAGGAATTATAAACATCATACTTCTAATGTAAACTTCTAATTGTACACGTATGTTTTCGGTTTTGTCTTGGCAGGTGTATTTTGGAACCTCTCATCCAAGGTCCTATATCTCTGCCAATGTCACTGGTTTCAAATGTGTGACAGGAATGTCTTGTTTAATGAGAAAAGATGTGTTAGATCAAGCAGGAGGGCTTATAGCTTTTGCTCAGTATATTGCTGAAGATTACTTTATGGCCAAAGCAATAGCTGACCGGTAAGAAAACTAAATTAAATTAGGTTGTCGTATTTTTTATTTCCGAACTTATGTTGGCTTTTTTTTGTTTGTTAAACCCATGGATTAAGCGCTATTTTATTTTTTGCTAGTAAGTACAGAATAGTTTAATACTTTTAGAGTGTAATTCCTACTAATTATTCAGGTACACACTAATGAAGCAAATAAATGTTCTAATTTCTCTACATTCTTCAAATTGATGTGGTTTCAAAAACAGTATGGAATTTATTTAAAAAACTAAAAATAGAGTTATCATATGATCCTACAGTCTCACTCCTGGGCATATTTCTGAAGAAAAGTCTTGATCTGAAGATACATTTACCCCAGTGTTCATAGCAGCAGTATTTGCAATAGTCAAGATATGGAAGCAACTCACATGCCCGTCGACAGATGAATGGATGAAGACGTGATCTGAATATATAATGGAATGTTACTCAGTCATAAAAAAGAATGAAATACTGTCTTTTGCAGCAACATGGACGGACCTAAAGGTTATCATATTGAGTGAAGTAAGTCAGACAGAGAAAGACAAATATCAAACTCACAGACGTAGAAAACAACTTAATGTTTACCAAAGGGGATAGTGGAGGACAGGAGGAGGAGATAAAAATAGGAGTTTGGGGTTGACATATATACACCACTGTATGTAAAACAAGGGACTTGCCTGGTGGGTCAGTGGTGAAGAATCTGCCTGCAATGCAGGTATGATCCCTGGTAGGGAAGATCCCCTGGAGAAGGAAACGGCAACCCATTCCAATATTCTTGCCTGGGAATTCCCATGGACAGAGAACCCTGGTGGGCTACAGTCCATGGAACCACAAGAATCGAACAAGACCTGGTGACTAAACCACCACTATCATTTATAAAACAAATAAACAAGGGCCTACTGTATAGCACACTCATATATAGTAAGATATCGTGGGGAAACCCCAAACGAACTTTTTGGCCAACCCAGTAAATACTGAATCACTTTGCTGTGCACTTGAAAACTATGATTGTAAATTAACTGTACTTCAATTTAAAAAATAAAATAAATACATTTAAACTCTTAAAAAATGTATGTGATTTGAAGTGGTTAAATTGAAGCTTCTCTGTGACTGTAAATTTTCATTATTATGAATGTAAATGTTTATGTGTTTTACAAGAATTAAAAGTATCAGTGCAGTCATAAAGCCAGTAGGTGAAAATTTAAAGAATGAGATTTCAAATTTTGAAATTTCTCAGTAGATTATTTGATACTTTGCTAAGAAGCTACCTAATGACTCATGATTGGCTTAATCACACTTTTCTATCACAAAATGACACTCATTTGCTTCTTTAAAGGGGGTTGTTTCCTTGTGTGATAATTTACTGAAGGTATGATCTTAAAAGTTGAAGTATGTTTTCAGACTTATGTTCTGGTGGTGTTAGTGGTCCGAGGTTTCATATTGTTTCTCGTGAGATATGGAATGCCACTTTTGGTTTATATTTCTTCTTGAATATTCACATACATATCCCCTACTACTCCCGTTTTTGGTTAATAGTGTTCAGAGACTGTTAACTACAGGCCCCACTCCATTTAGTACTTTCGGAATGTCTGTATTTTAAGTTAATTAAACTGTGAACTGAGGGGGTTGTAGTTCCTCCCGGTTCTTAAGTGGTACTGTCCTGGGCTTCTGTACTGACTGAAATGTGTTTAAGTATGATACACCCTATGTAGGGTGCTATCCTGGGACGAGGCTCACCCTAACCACTGGCAGTTGCTCACTTTAAAAGAAAAAAAAAAAGAATAGCTGGTTTACAGTATTACAAAGTTTTAGGTGTACAACATAGTGATTCAGTATTTTTATGTATTATACTCCATTTAAAGTTATAGCAAAATTATGACCGTATTTCCCTGTTCTATTCAATATACCCTTGTTGCCTCTTTATTTTATACATAGTAGTCTGTATGTCTTCACCCTTTTCCTCTCTCTTGCCCCTCCCTCCTTCCCTCTCCCCACTGACCAGTAGTTCTCTTAACTCTGTGAGTCTCTTTTTTGTTTAGTCATTCATTTATTTTTTAAGTTCCACATATAAGTGATAACAGAATATTTATCTTTCTATGTCTCATTTGTTTCACTAAACATAATACCCTCTATGTCCATCCGCATTGTTGTAAATGATAGGATTTCATTCTTTTTCGTGGCTAAGCAATATTCCATTGTATGTATGGACATCTTCTTTATCCATTCATCTGTTGATTGAGAGGTTGCTTCCATATCTTGGCTACTGTAAATAAAACTGCTTACCCTTTACAGTAGTGAATAAATACATAACCTTTCATCCTTGCATGTATGTGTTCATGATCATAGCTCATTTTACAACTGTCTTAATTTTCAGAGGTTGGAGGTTTGCAATGTCCACTCAAGTTGCAATGCAAAACTCTGGCTCATATTCAATTTCTCAATTTCAGTCCAGAATGATCAGGTAAGTCAGCTGGCTTTCTTCTTTTTAAACTTTATTAAAAGAAAAAGGGAATGGGGAGTATTTTCACATGGTCTTAACTTGGTTTAAAAAAAAAAAGTCACATTTTGTTTTGTTCCAGAAAAGAGAAGTTAACTTCTTCATTAAAATAAAGTTAATGTCTCAGTATATTTTCTTTCCATTGTAAGCTTTCAAAGAACAGATGTTGAGACTTTGGGGTTTTTTATGCTGACCTCTATTTTCTAACATTTTTACCCCTGGAATTTTATGATCTTAACTCATCAGAGTATAGGCCATGCAAATAAATTTATAGACATTTTTCTTTGAGACACTAAATAAAAATAGAAAAGTGATTCATTAAATACTCTTTAAAGCTTATGTAAAAGGCCTTTAATGGGATATAATATTGATCATTTTGAGAAAAATTGATTAGTCTTGTAATCAGGCTGTTGTTTAAAGAAAATCCTTTTTTTTTTTTTTTTTCAAGATGGACCAAACTGCGGATTAACATGCTTCCTGCTACAATAATTTGTGAGCCAATTTCAGAATGCTTTGTTGCCAGTTTAATTATTGGATGGGCAGCCCACCATGTATTCAGATGGGATATTATGGTATTTTTCATGTGTCATTGCCTGGCATGGTTTATATTTGACTACATTCAACTCAGGGGTGTCCAGGTATGTGGATAGGTGTGCAAAGGTTAGAGATCATTTGGCGGAACTAAAATAGTTCTGATTTAGAAAAAGTTGAAAATATGTCTGAGCCATTTTTTAGCCCCCCAGTGAAGATGAAAATCAAATTAAGCATTGGTTTCCTTAGTGGCATGTGGACACAAAATAGAACTTGATTTTCAGCTTTCAGCTGGTTATACAGTCACTTTTATTAAGACTCCAAAAAAAATGATGTTAAAGCAAATTGACAAGTCTTCAAACTTAAAATATGTTAGGATAGCAGTTTATGTTAACACTGCTTCTACTCCTAATGAACATTTTTCTTAACCAATATAACATGACTGTTACATTATCTAAAAAGCAAACTTGGTATTTTTAGATAGTTTCTATGTATTTATTTTATATTTGGCTGTGCTGAGTCTTCTGTCGTTGTGGCAAGCAGGGGCTGCGCTCTAGTTGTGGTGCGTGGGTTTCTCACTGCAGTGCCGTCTCTTGTTGTGGAACACGGGTTTATAGGCTTCAGTAGTTGCGGTCCCTGGGCTCTGGAGCACAGGCTCAGCAGTTGTGGCGCACCGGCTTAATCGCTCCACAGCACGTGGGATCTTCCCAGAATCAGGAATCAAACCCACGTCTCCTGCGTCGGCAGGCAGATTCTTTACCGCTGAGCCACCAGAGAAGCCCCAAATTTGACTTTTATGTGATGTCTTTAACAGAGTTAGACGGAAGTACCTCACTTTTTAACCGGGTCTGTAATCAGGCAGTGAATTATTTATGTTCCTACTTCCTAGGGTGGCACGCTGTGTTTTTCAAAGCTTGACTACGCAGTAGCCTGGTTCATCCGTGAATCCATGACAATATACATTTTTTTGTCGGCATTATGGGACCCAACAATAAGCTGGAGAACTGGTCGCTACCGACTGCGCTGTGGAGGCACAGCTGAAGAAATTCTAGATGTATAACTACAGCTTTGTGACTGTACATAAAGGAAAAAAGAGAAGTATTATAAATTATCTTTATATAAATACTTTTAAAAAAATCTACCTTCAGTAGTTTTATCATGTATGTTTTGGTATCTGTTCTTTAATTTATTTTTGCATGGCGCTTGCATCTGTGAAAAGAAAAAAAAAAGGAAGAAAAAAAAAAAAACCACATCTGTAGTCTTGGCCAAATGGTTATATTTTATGTTGTGGAAGTAGAGAATCAAGAGAATTGGTTCTAGGAACCTGGGTTCGGTTTTTGTTGTCATTTATTTTTTAAAAGTATATAAATAAATCTATATATAAATGAATGTTCTGCAACAAACACTATGACAGTATCCTTCAGTAGAGAAAGTTTCTTACTGGTGAGTACACTCTTTTAGAACATGTATGAGATGGCAGCAGCTTTGTTGGGGTGGTGAGAAGAGACTAAAAGGTGTAATCCCTTTTCCTGTCTAAAGTGAAAGGTATTATGCAGTGGAGCGCCCACAATGAGGTACTAACTGAGAAACTTTTTCATGCTTCATGCCTACCTCTTGTAGTCGTTGCAGAGCAAATATAAATTGTAATACGATAGCTAGGCCTTGCAAAAACAAACGGAAAAAACTTTAAAAGTAATAATAACAAGAGAGCTGGAGTCTAGTATTTATATGAATCTGTGAGAAATATTTTTTCGGTCTCACCGCAACGAACCAAAAGTGGTTGAGTTTGGTTTTTAACTGTAGCCGTGTCTCGAAGGCCTCTTTTTGACCAACTCTTGTTGGTTCTGTCTTGAACCATTGTTAATCACTGTGCTGGTGAATCTTTCCTTCCCTGCTCCTCACCTGACCCACCCCATCTTTCCTTAACTTTTTGTCAGGGGGTGGGGGGAGGGGGGTTTGTCTTAGTGTGAGTGAATGTTTTGATAGATGTGAGGAAAAATGCATTTCAGACACATTTCACACATGAGCTATTTTCTTACACAGTCTGTCTTATTGTTAAAAAGAATGTAATTTCATGATATAGGTATTTAATATCTTTTTTAAGTAAATAAATATTCTAGCCATCAAGAAATAAATTGCAGTAGAGTATTAAGAGGGGACAGAATGAGTTTTACTCTTAAAATTAATCAGTATCAAACTAAGTCTACTGTGTGTGTGTGTTTTTTTTTTTAATTCCTGTTAGTCTAGTCTTATTTAAATTGGATTTTTGTATTCCAGTTTGTATGACAAAATAGACTAGAACAGTTCCGGTTGTAAATGCACGCTCTGTTTCACCATTCTTTCCCCATCATGCCGCTGAACCCGCTTATCAGGTTGTGGTTAACTTGTGGTGAACTGGACTTGTTTTTGTTTTTTTAAAAAAAAAAAAAAGGCGAAAATGTAAGGGACAGTGCATAAGCCTTTCTCTCTTTTTTGATTGTAGTGGAATGTTTTTGCTTTTTCTTCAGGAATGGATGGCATGTTGTCTGTATGAATGCCTGCTGCAGGGCTGAGACTGGCAATATGGCAGCTTCCAACTCTTTGTTTCTGCAGTTTCCATGTCAAAGCATAATGTGTCACTTATTAGCAATAACTACATATTTATATGAATACTTTTTCACTTCACTGAGCCAGTTTCATTTAATTGTGTAATGAGTATATACATGGTTTAAATTGCAGTGGATCGGTAAACCTGTATATACTGTGTGTACACATTATATGCAAGCTTTCTCTGGGCCAAACTGCTTCATTCTTTTTTTTTTTTTTTTGCCTTATGATGAATTTGTTTGAAGGGCATTTTCTTCATGAACAAAGGCTTTGATACATATTCCTTTCTATGTGAAATGGGGGGTAGTATTGTTCCCTGAGGAAAGTTGCACAGTGCAAACCAGTCTAGTTGTGACCCACTCTATTTATTTAAGTCATTGTCATACAAGCTGAATTTTGTTGACCATGTTTGTGATTTGTTGGTTTTGTTTAATGAAGTTTGGTTGAGGCCATCTTTTGTACTGCTGAAATGAAATCTTGCTTATTCCTTAGTTTTTTGCTGATCTCAGTATGGGCAGTGTAACAGCAAAACCAAAATGGCTGGACAAACTTCTTGTGTTTGTAAATATTTAAAAAAATGACTGTTCTGTATATGTGTTTTTTATGTGATAGTGGAGTATTTCCTTCCAATGAAGTTTCACTTAAGCAGACAGAGCAATCGTTTGTTTATTAGCAAGTTTGAAGTGATGATAAAATGATAAGAAATTATATACATACTGAAGAAAGCATCACAGCAGAACTGTAGGAGTCCAAATTTAATAAACTGTCTAAAAAAAATGTCTATACCATGTTTATTATTTAAAATCACTGTCTTAAGTTTTTCAAAAAATAAAAAATTTGAATACAATCAAAACATTAGCAATAATGTATTTTTATTTCGTGTCTTTTATATTTTTATAAATAACATGTTCTGCCATTCACAGCAGAATTATTCAAAGAAAATTTACCCGTGTTACAGATGAGATGAGAGTGAGTGAAAGTTGCTCAGTGTCTGATTCTTTGTGACCCCATGAAATCTCCAGGCCAGAATACCGGAGTGGGTAGCCTTTCCCTTCTCTAGGGGATCTTCCCGACCCAGGAATTGAACTGGGGTCTCCTGCATTGCAGGTGGATTCTTTACCAACTGAGCTATCAGGCAGTCAGGCTTTTCTGTATTGGCCTAATGTTAAAATCACCTGAAGAATCTTTTTTAAAGACTACAGATGCTTGGGCCCTGCCTCTGAAGTCTGGTTTAATTATTCTGGGTGAAGCCTGAGCACTGCTCTTTGCTCTGTGCAGGCAGATTTGAACATTCCTGGCCCATTAAAACATTTAGAAAATACTCAGTGGTCCTTTAGTCTCTTCTCACCTGCACTTTCAACCTGATCTCAGCCTTTGAGATCTTACCGCCCAATGGCTAGGAAAGGTAGATCCAAGCAGACGAATGGAGTGGCTTCATTGCTGGAAACCTCAGAGAGAAAGAGACTACGTGCCACCCCGCACACTAGCCACGGCCAGGCTCCTCCCAAGCTTGGAGGCATCCCCAGGCCTGTTTTACCACCAGCCCTCAGAGAAGAATGCTTTTAACTGGAGAGCCAATCCCAAGGGAGAAAGACTGCAGAAGGGGTTTGGCTGTGACCTGCCAGAGGCCCCACACCTAGCACCTTGACCCAGTAAAGACGCTCATTCCTCTTGGTCTGTAAAATAGACTTCTAGTTCTAATGTTTCAGAAATGATCAACAAAATTTGTGTGTAGGTCTTAGAGTTTTTTATAGCTAGGCAATCTTTGAAGAGCCCTTGCCCTTATTTTAGAGTAAAAAGCTGATATCCACTGTGAAAGCTATGATCACAGGGGGTTAGATATACAGTTGTTGGCAGAACTGGGAATGGTCCCCCCACCTGTGTCTTTCAGGTCCCTTTACTAGATCCTGTTGTTTAAAGTTCTGCCTACAAAGCTTTAAAACTCATTGTATAAACCTTAAAAAAATTTTTTTAAATCTGTAACTTCAATAACCATCCATATTCCAACTCTTAAGTTGTTCTAGAGAACCAAACTCAAACCTGCCAAACAAGAATATAATTATAAAGCTAGTTTAAATGCTGTATTTACATGTATCATTTGATAGATGAGATTACTACATACCACAGAACTATGTTCATGTACATGAAAATAGTTTAGACATTTCCTTCTCATGTTTATTAGGTATAATGTTTGGATTATTCTTTTCAAGTTATAGTGTATGACTAAACTTCTTTTGGTTGGAAGGGAGACAGACATTACAAAATGGTGAGCAATTATCTGCAGAACTGCAGGGAATGCATTTGAGTAATTTGTCTTAAAAATACGAACCTCTGTGAGATAGCTTAGAATCACTAACTCCACATTAAAAAAAAAAAAAAACAAATATGTAATTGTGTGCTAAATTGCTTCAGTCGTGTCCAACTCTGTGACCCTATGAACTGAAGCCTGCCAGGCTCTTCTGTCCGTGGGATTCTCCAGGCACCACATGGGTTGCCATGCTGTCCTCCAGGGAATCTTCCTGAGCCAGGGATGGAACCCATGTCTCTTACATCTACTGCATTGGCAGGCGGGTTCTTTACCACTAGAGCCCCCTGGGAAGCCCGTATATAACTTTGTTTCTTAAGCAGCTAGTTGCCTAAGAACCAGAATGTGCTAAAATCTTTGCACAACCCCTGCCCTGTCCTGGGAGAGATTGGGAGAGACTCTGGGTGGTTTCATGTGCTTTGTTGTTTAGTCTATTAGTCATGAAGACATCTGTGCTAACACCATGGACTTGTAATTAAACAATATAAGGATATCATTTATACCAGGACTAAAAGTATTTGTTACGCCCTCCCCTGCTGCCTCCACAGCTCCCATTTTCACCATGTTTTTGCTGTTTCCTTACCCTTGACATCAACCCTGGAACGTGTGTCATCTTCCAACACCAGGCCAGTGGAAGGAACACAGGCAGGAGGTTAGAGAACTCCACAGACCATTGATGGGCTGCTGTGGAGCACGGAGGCTTACTAGGTGGCACAGCGGTAAAGAATCCGCCTGCCAATGCAAGGGACGTGGGGTCGATCCCTGGGTCAGGAAGATCTCCTAGAGTAGGAAATGGCAACCCACTCCAGTATTTTTACTGGGAAAATTTGCACGGACAGAGGAGCCTGGCAGGATACATTCCAGGGGGTTGCAAAGCAGGGCAAGGAGTGAGTTTGGAAGTGGAGACCTGGGGTCACTTCCATAGAGATGATAGCTGAGAACCACTGAAAGCAATAACCGAAGACAGTGTCAATGGACAAGAACTAAGGACAGGGTCCTGGTCGCCTGTTTAGACATTCAGTGGGAGAAAAGCACCCAGGAAGAGAGGTTGCCAGTGTGGCAGACAGCCTTTTGGTAGCTGTGGAGTTTGAGGCAGTTCACTTAATCTTTCTGACCCTGTGTTTGGTAACCATCTGAAATGGGGAGGTTATATATGTATATATGCTGCTAAGTCGCTTCTAGGTGGCACAGCGGTAAAGAATCCGCCTGCCAATGCAAGGGACGTGGGGTCGATCCCTGGGTCAGGAAGATCTCCTAGAGTAGGAAATGGCAACCCACTCCAGTATTTTTACTGGGAAAATTTGCACGGACAGAGGAGCCTGGCAGGCTACATTCCAGGGGGTTGCAAAGCAGGGCAAGGAGTGAGTTTGGAAGTGGAGACCTGGGGTCACTTCCATAGAGATGATAGCTGAGAACCACTGAAAGCAATAACCGAAGACAGTGTCAATGGACAAGAACTAAGGACAGGGTCCTGGTCGCCTGTTTAGACATTCAGTGGGAGAAAAGCACCCAGGAAGAGAGGTTGCCAGTGTGGCAGACAGCCTTTTGGTAGCTGTGGAGTTTGAGGCAGTTCACTTAATCTTTCTGACCCTGTGTTTGTTAACCATCTGAAATGGGGAGGTTATATATGTATATATGCTGCTAAGTCGCTTCAGTCGTGTCCGACTCTGTGCAACCCCATAGATGGTAGCCCACCAGGCTCCCCCATCCCTGGGATTCTCCAGGCAAGAATATTAGAATGAGTTGCCATTTCCTTCTCCAATGCATAAAAGTGAAAGGGAAGCCGCTCTGTCGTGTCTGCCTCTTAGCGACCCCGTGGACTGCAGCCCACCAGGCTCCGCCCATGGGATTTTCCAGGCAAGAGTACTGGAGTGGGGTGCCATTGCCTTCTCCATATATATATATGTATATATATACACATACAGTGATGGCTAGTTCCTCTCTCCTTTCAAAGATGAAAAGTAGTGCAAGGAATATCACAGGTGCCTTAGATTTCAAGAAGAAAATAGTCAGTGGGGTCATGGACAAAAAGGAATGAAGGCTGGTGAGTTCAGGAGCAGACACGCTTCCTGCAGTGTCAGCATGTGAGAACAGCAAGGAGATCAAACCAGTCTATCCTAAAGGAAATCAACCCTGAATTTTCATTGGAAGGACTGATGCTGAAGCTGAAGCTCCAATACATTGGCCACCTGATGTGAAGAGTCAACTCATTGCCCCTGATGCCGGGAAAGATTGAAGGCAGGAGGAGAAGGGTGGGACAGGATGAAATGGTTGTATGGCATCACCAACTCAGTGGACATGAGTTTGAGCAAACTCTGGGAGATAGTGAAGGACAGAGGAGCCTGGCGTGCTGCAGTACATGGGGTTGCAAAGAGTCAGACAGGACTTAGCAACTGAACAACACGAGAACTTAGCTTCTTTATGGATGGTCTGTCTTGTTTCACATTGTATTTTCTTCAGGGAAAGAGAAAAGGGAGACGTGTTCTGATAGAGCTAGAAATGGCTCCTGATCCTGAGAGTAACCACCTGACTCTTGTACCAAAAAAAGTTTTAAGAAAGGCTGCTCTGGGAATTCTCTAGTTGTCCAGTGGTTAGAACTCTACGCTTTCATTGTTGTGGGACCAGGTTCAATCTCTGGTTGGGTTGGGGGAACTAAGGCTCCACAAGCTACACAGCAGGGCCAACCCCCACCCCACACACACATACAAAACAAGTGGCTGGCTGCTCCTCACATTCAGTAGAGTGGAAAGAACCAAAATCAGATTATTAGGATTTAAGGAGCGTGCCAGGAATTAATGAAAGTTTTGAGTACAGATACTTGGAAATTGCAACAGTGATGCATTTTTCATCCAAGGTCCCAGTAATCCTAGGCTAAAAAGAATTCTGACTTGAATTCCTTACACGGGCAATGAAGAGTCCCTTCCAATCGTCCAGCTTGGTGACTATTTGAGACGGTTCACTTAATTTGGGACAGTACAGATGCTGTCTATACCGTGATCAGCATCCAACAAACATTTTTGACTTCCCACCCCTGCCCATCTGCCCACATCTGCACCTTTTA